>CM076580.1:1518240227-1518610067 GCA_034641835.2 Pinus albicaulis
TTCAAGGCTACCGGAGTTTCCATTTTGGTTCTTGTGTATTAAAAATGGAAGTTTCTGGGTTTTCTTCACAGAAATGTCGTGATTTCAGTTTTAATGAGGGAAATTGGCACAGTGGCAGGTTCGGGGGAACAATTCACAGTTTTACAGCTCAGGGAATGATCCTAGGAATAAGATTTTAGCACTAATTTAGCGGAAAAACAGGGAACACAGAGTTTCTTTTGAAGTTCGGAGCGCAATAGAATAAATACTTGTTTTTGGAGGCAAACTAGGATTTAACAGGTATCAAGTGGTGGCAAGAGGATGCTCCAACAGTGGTCCAGCGGAATTCTGGAGTGAAATTGGATAGAATAGTAGATTTCAGTGAAAATTTGAATTTCGTAGCGGAAGGCACAGTCGCTTTGAAATAATGAAAATGACATAAAAAACATGAAAATTTGTTTTATTTCCAAAGTCAAAAAAGGGGTTTTTAGTTTATCGAGGAATAACGTCATGGAAGTACGGGATGACGTGTGGCAGGGGTTGGGCGGTAAGCGGTAATTCCCACATCGCTTACGGGAAATGGTGGTATTGAATGGGGAGGCAGCGATTCCACTGATCAATGGACGCGTGGCCGGTGGAATATTTCAAAACCACCGTGCCCCCGCGCGTTAAAGTTCTGTCGAGGGACGGCTAGCGAAATCGCTGTGGAGTGTCGATCTGTAGGCGGATGATCCGACGGTGGAGGGGACGTGGCGTTGGCGGAGGTTTAATCTGCGGGCCCGGTGGGGTTTTAAAACGTGATTTAACTTAATAAAATATCCCGGGGGCATTTTAATTTGTGGAGGAAAAGGTTATTAATTAATCCTGATAATTAATTAATCCCATGGTTATAAAGGGTCGGGTAATGAATTATGCTTGTAGTCAAAACGTCGGGTGGAATCCAGGCGGATGGGCCACGATGGCATAGGAATTTTCCAAAGTTTTGGTTTAAAATAAACATTCGGGTTTATTATTTTTTGTGTTAAACATATATACCATATGTTTAAAGCTTTTCTCATATATGTTTTTTATTATATGATAAATTAACCAATATAATTAACTTATCATAAGGGCGGGGATATTACATAATGATATATTTTAACCAAAGGGTGCATAATGTGGGTTTTCAATGAATAATTGGGAAATAAATACTTTGGTTAAACTTTATAATAAGATGGGTTTTTTGGATATTTATATAAAAGGAGTTATATACTTAGGATAAGGCATTTTGACTAGGGATTTAGTAAATAGAGTTAAATGTAAATATGACAAAGGGACAAGGGAACTCAAAATACTTTGCACATCTAAGAAAGTGACAATTTCTGAAGTAAATTGCAATATCTCATCTTCAACACTTAAACTTAGAATAGTAAGTTATTTTGAGGGATTTTTATGGAATTTTGCATAATTTTCCTAAGAAAAATGAGATTTTACTTAGGAAAAGGTTAAAGATGAATGATTATAATGATGAATTATCTCAAGCACTTAGGTCTTTTTGATCATTAGGCCGAGGGTCCGGTCCCTCCAAAAGTCAAGGAAATGCCTTGAGCCCCTTTGATCTCCAAATACCTTAGTACTTTTGGGGGAAATTAGTAAAACTTTTGAGGGGAAAGTGATGAGGGAAGTTAATGAGTTTGACTTTGCTTGCTGTGATTTTCCAGTGTATTTCCTGCTTTAGTACTTATGATGAAGTAAAGGATCAAAAACATGTAGCAGCATCATTCATCAGATAACACTTTGCAGCACCATCTACCTACCCTATCTACTACTACCATTTTCTCTTCTTTATTAGGGTGCATTTAGACTTGCAAACCCTTATCAATCTTTTCTTTTTTACAAGGCCAATCTATCTATTTCTACCCTTATTACATCCAAGGGCTCAGATTAAACTGTTGAGCACCTTTTATTCACTCTACCTATCTACTTATCTGCCAAGATTAAACTGTTTGGTCAGATCTTTATTCTCTAATCTACAACATGAAATTAAAAAATGAACTAGCCAGGCTTAAGCAGTTTGGCTATTCATGAATTGTGGCATAAAATACAAGTTGCACACAATTTGTTTATTACATCAGAGTAAAAAGTAGTGACATTTGGATTTGCACACTTTCTTTGGTCTATTTTTTGCTTGGGGTTCATTTCTTTCACTTTTTTGACCATTTTATTTTTCTTACCCTTTGATTTTTCTTTTAGGGTATACCCTCTTTACATTTTTTAAATTTTTTGATTTTTTGGTTTTTCAAGAATATGGAACACCTTTGCTCAAGAAAGAAGGTTTGAACATATTCCATGGTTCAATCAAGACAATCATGAAAGATGAAACCTATTGATATAGGAGGCTAACACTGGCTCCACTTGGGGATGGCTTTTCCTTGTGAAAAGTCAAGAACAGCAGGTCAGATGCCTCAAAATGTCTTCAAACTGAAAGTATGAAATCTTCCTTCTTCTGGTAGCTTTATTTTACATATGATAGTGAAACTTTTGAAGCTTAGGGCCTTCACTTCGGGCTTCAACTTCAAGAAGTCACCATCCAATTAAAACTAATGCATTAGCTGTGGCTGAAAATCTTGAATTGAATATAGTCCTTTTTCTGCAACCTGAAATCTAATCTTGAAACTTAAAACAACACACAAAAATTTTCAAACCAACTTAATGAAAAACTGGTTGTAAATTGAAAACTAAAAAAAATTGCTCAACATTCTGAGCTTATTAGCACTCATCTACCTACTCAATCTACTGTTCAACTGCTAGTTAGGTAAAATGAAATAGCCAATGCAACCATTCAAGCATTATGTACTTTGATAGATTTTGTTGCATTTTCTTGTTGATTATCAAAGTTCTACTTCTGCAACCTATTAGAAACTTGTCAACAAATGAGAGGATAAGGAAACACTTGATTTCCTTTGTTGACTCTAGAAACTGTACAAAAGGATCTTCCAAAATATATACACTGATGTTTAACTGATCTGAACAACTGTACATTTGTTCTGGATGGCCTCCATACCATGAATATGAAGTGCTATTTTCATCTTTATCTCCCTGTAAACTTTCAGATAAGATTTGTGATGATATTCCTGCTGATTGTAATGTCTGAGTATTGAATCCTTTATCATCTTGATTCTGAAAATCATAGTTAGTTAATAGAGGAATGCTTGGAATGCCTTCAATATTCAACATGTATGCTATTGGATCCTGAAAATCTTGGGAAAATTGCTGGAACCTATGACATATAAAATTCCATGGGACTTCATAAACTTCAACAAGTTTCCCATTCTTTTCTATGTTATACCACATTTCCTTTAAAAGTTGAAATGGTTCAAAAAATAGTGGTATGGAACTTTCTTGTGTCATTTGATCATTTATTTCAATGGGAAGTGATAACTGCAATTGTGAAACTGAAAAATCTTGATCAATAGTTTCATTATCTTCTTTGTTGTCAATCACAATTCCTAAAGATTGCTGATTATTGATGGCATGATAGTTTTCTCTAATGAACTGAAATGAAGAAAAACAAAGAGGTAAAGAATCTTCACTTATTTCCACATTTTCTGCTCTTCCTTCCTCACTCTCATGGCTGATCTGTATTGGCTGATCACTATCTTCAATCTGCTGAAACTGCATTTCTTCATCCTCCAAACTAGCTTCTGATATCTCTGTAAAGTTAGCTTGACTTTGGAGAACATAATTATCATCATAATGATCATACTTAGGAAAATCATCAAAATAAGGAATGTCATCAAACATACACATTAGATCAACATATTCCTCTTCCTCATATTGATCTGTAATTTCATTTTCTGATCTATGATAATTGGGATCAGCAAGAATTTGTTCATGGCTATCAACCTCTTCTATTCTTCATGGTGATTTTGAATAAAAAATTCTTCTTTCATAGTGATATCATGTGTTATTTCATCTAGTTTTCTTACCAAAAGGTTGAGTTTTACCTCTGTAATGTTTTTCCTTTCCTCTTCTTCTACTTTCAACTTTTCCTGTTTGATTTGGAGATTAACTTCCACATCAACTGCAATATTTTGCATCTGTACAAGTGTTTTTGGATCTCTTTCTCTTAACTGAAATTCTATTTTTGAATCAAAGGCACTTGGATAATGCAAGAGAGCTGAATCATGAGGAGGTCTAATATTTTCTGGCATTGAATAATAAACTTGATTAAATCTGTCAGAAAATTGTTGTATCGTTTCATTTGAATGCCTTTTTAATTTATTATATTCTTCCATGATCACAAAATGATTAACTTTTATTATCCATCTATCAAGGAAAAGTTTGATAAACTGTTGGAAATTTGAGATGCTAGCATTAGGCAGATTTTTGAACCAACTCTTTATTCTATTTTGCAAAGAAAGAGAAAAAATTCTGACTTTAACATCATCTTCATCAATCTCAAATAAATCCAAATAATTTTCAAAACCTTGAATATGTTTTTGGGCAGTGATACCATTTTCTCCATCAAATCTAGGAAGATACTTGTAGTATTTTTTAGGAAAATCATGGAGTAAAGGAGGTAGAATAAGGGGCTTATATCTATCTGGAACTTTATATGGCACAGGGATATGTATAGGAATTGTACGATCAGTCTTGATTATTTGAGGCTTCTTAATTGGAAAATGATCATCATTAGATACATAAGAAAGCTAATCAAAGAGAATAGGAGAATTATTACTTACAAACTTCAAAGGAAAATAACTAAAAACTAATCTAAGATCTTCTATAAAATACAATATACATTGAAAAAATTTCTTAATGAGAAAGAACATAATGTCTTGGATTAAGATCCAAGTTGAAAGCCTGATCTTTCCATATTGTCCTTTGAGTTTCATTCCTCCAGTGGAGTCTTGATTCTGAAATTGATTTGGAGTCGCCAGGTGGATGATTTTAACCTTTGTGTGTCTGATCCCTGTCCACCATCATAGATCAGATCTAAACCTGTAAAACAATTCTGAAGAGAAAGTTAGTTCTTTAGGAAACTAAATTTTTGTGAATTTTCAAAACAACTTCTACAAACTCTTCAAGAAATTTAAGATTTTTAATTAAAATTTTCTCAAAGATTTATTAAACTAGAGAGTCTGATTAAACATTTGAAATTAAGATTCAATATATAAGCTAAATCAGAGATAGACTGAAGCAGCATTTATTTACTTTTGCAATTGCAGAGCAAAAGCAATTTCAAAGGCTACCTGGCTGATCTTCAGACTCTGTCCATAGCTTATAAATCAAACAATAGTATCAATAAAATGATTCAGATCCCCAGTATGGTCGCCACTATGTTATCACTCAGGTTTTCCTTGAAGTTGCGTAAGAGGAAAGTATACCCGAGGTAACCACAAACCAACCTTCAGATGCAGAATCTAGCCAATCTGCATCCAGAGAGGGCTCTCTCTTTATGATTTATCTTTGTTCTTAGAAGGTTTTAGGCTAGTTATCGATCCAAGAGTTTGGTTTTGAAAAATGGTGGAATCCACAAACTAAGGGCAAGGTCGAAAGTTTTCAGTCCATTGGGCTATGGAGTCAAAGGATGGCTTTACTGGATTTCTATTCTACACACAAGATGGCTTTACAGGGCAAGATAGCTAGACAGAGAACAATCCTTAAAATTTAAAGTGGATGGGATGATTTTGAAGGGATGAAAGGCAGCTAAGAATCTTTCACCATGTTCAAAAAGAAAGAAATGAGATGATTACAAACAAAGAGCAATGAAGAATTCTTTGTTATAGTAATCAACAATGTTTAAATTAGCAAAGCAAGAGCATTTAAGAATTCATGCTTATAACCAATTTAGAGGAAAACATTAAGAACAATCACATCTGAAATCAAAGTACAATTAAGTAAATTCTGATTCAATCCTTTATGTAAATTATTCAGAAATGGACATAATGATATTATAAACTGATATAAAATTTAAGACAAAGAGTAGAAAGACTTATTGAACTGCAGTCCAACACATGAATCCTGCAAAAAGTCCTGAAGCTTCAAATCGTCATCCAGTAAACCACAAATAAATTTCTCCAAAATGATTTTATTCTGAAAACCTCAATGTTATAGCAAAGTAATAGAATCCACCCCAAATGCTTCCAAGAGTGGAGTATTTATACCAATTCTAAACTAAAATATCTTGAAACAAATATCAAAATTGGTTCACAAATCTCTCCAACTATTTACATAAATAGAACTTAATTAAAGGACACTCAAACTAATGCATCTATTTGGAACTATTTTGTATGGATAGGTGATGACAAAGAGAAGAATTCGAATTTGATCCAACTCTTAGTTGATGATGAGGCATCCAAGTCACTAACTGCTTCCTTTCTTTGTGCAATCTGCTCCAACAATTCTGCAAACTTGGGGTCCAATGATATCTTTGTATTTCTCAATCCGTAATAGATATGTAAAAAGTGAAAGAGGTTATTGTAGATAAATATGTTGGTGAGATAAACCCCTTTCAGTTTCCAAAAATTCCTCTCCATATATGCATAATAGTCTCTGTAAAAAATATGTGTAAAACAGAGTTTTACAGAGTGTGAAAAATGGCCTGTAAAGATGCGCATGGATCTCTCATTATAAAACCACTGTGAAAAAACTGAGATAGGTTTTTGTAGATGGGTCTCTTAGGAACAAAAAAATCCTTCAGTTTTGTATGAAGTAGTTTGGATTGGCCACAATCCTCTCTGCAAAATGATGACTTAAACTGGAATTTTCTGCAAAAAGTGCTTTCCAACATTGTTTAATATTTCCAAAACCATAATGGCTGTTAGAAAAGTGAGAGAGGTTTTTGTAGATGGCCCTCTTAAGAACATAAACCTCCTTCAGTTTTGTAAAATTCATCTTGGATTGATCACAATAGTTTCTGAAAAACTATGACTAAAATATGCAATTTCTGCAAAAATGATCTTTCTTGTTATGTTTTTTCATCTTTTTACTTTCTTGCTCTTTTGACTATTTTAATTTCACTTTAGACAAAACTCCCTATTGGTGAAAGTATTCTCATCTCTTTTTACCATTTTACTGCCTTCTGTATTTACTTTTACTGTTTACCTTTGACTGCTCTGTAACTTCATTTTAACTTTCACTGACTTTTACCTGATACACTTTAACCACTGATACTCTTTAGCTGTTATGCTTTCTAACCTCTGTTTGAATAGATTTGATAACAATATTGGATTAAACAAGTCTTATGACTAGTATTAAGACTGTTTATCCAAGGATGTGATCTTCTGGTCACCTCTTCAGGGGACAACTGAGTAGATTTTTCAAGCAATTTCCCAATGGACAAGGGAGTGAGGTTTTAACCAGGTTCAAAATGGAGCATCATTCAAGGCTACAGGAACTCCCATTTTGGTTCTTGTGTGTTCAAAATGGAAGTTTCTGGGTTTTCTTCACAGAAATGTCGTGATTTCAGTTTTAATGAGGGAAATTGGCACAATTGCAGGTTCGGGGGAACAATTCACAGTTTTAAAACTCAGAGAATGATCTCAGTGATAAGATTCAATCACTAATCCAGTGGAAAACAAGGAAAACAGAGTTTCTTTTGAAGTTCGAAGCGCTATAGGATAAATACCTGTTCTTGGAGGAAAGATGGCTTTTAACAGGTATCAGGCGGTAGCAGGAGGATGCTTGAACACTGGTCTGGCGGAATTCTGGAGAAAAATTGGATAGAACAGTGAATTCCAGTGAAAATTTGAATTTTGCAGCAGAAGGCACAGTCGCTTTCGAATAACGAAAATGACACAAAAACACGCAAATTTGTTTTATTTCCAAAGTCAAAAAAGGGTTTTTTAGTTTTTCGAGGAATGACGTCATTTCAGTACGAGCTGACGTGGGGCAGGGGTCGGGTGGTAAGCGGTTAGTCCCCGCACCGCTGATTGGCAAAGGTGGTATTGAGCACGGGGGGAGTGATTCCATTGGGCGAGTGACATGTGGCTGGAGTATTATTTCAATACCAGCATTCCCCCGCGCGTTAAAGTGCTGACAAGGGACGGCTAGCAGGATGAATGTTAGCCGTAGATCTGTGGAGGGGTGGTCCAAAGGTGGAAGGGACGGGGAGATGGTGGGGCATTATCGTGCGGGCCCGGCGGGGTTTTAAATGTGATTAACGTTATTAAACATCCTGAGGGGCGTCTAATAGGCGGAAAAGGTTGGTTATTAACTAATTTTGATAATTAATTAATCCCACTGTATAATGGAAATAGGGGTTGCGGTGGGGTTTCGATTGTGGTTGAAGCGTCGGGTAGGGTGCCAGGTGGATGTGCCACGGTGGCATAGGAGCTTTTCCGAAGTTTTTTAGTTTGAATTAAAACTTTGGTTTTATTTATATTTTTGTGTTAAACATACATATCATATGTTTAAAGTTTTTCTCATATATGTTTTTTATTATATGATAAATTAACCGATATAATTAATTTACCATAGGGCGGGATTATTATATAATGATATATTGAACCAAAGGGTGCATAATGTGGGTTTTTAATGAATATTTGGGAAGTAAATACTTTGGTTAAAACATAATAGATGGGTTTTTTGGGATATGTATGTAAAAGGAGTTATATACTTAGGACAAGGCATTTTCACTAGGGATTTAGTAAATAGAGTTAGATGTAAATATGAGAAAGGGACAAGGGAACTCAAAAAACTTTGCACATCTAAGAAAGTGACAATTTCTGAAGTAAATTACAATATCTCATTTTCCACACTTAAACTTAGAATAGTAAGTTATTTTGAGGGATTTTTATGGAATTTTGCATAATTTTCCTAAGCAAAATGAGATTTTACTTAGGAAAAGGTTAAAGATGAATGATTATAATGATGAATTATCTCAAGCACTTAGGTCTTTTTGATCATTAGGCCGAGGGTCCGGTCCCTCCAAAAGTCAAGGAAATGTCTTGAGCCCTTTTGATCTCCAAGTACCCTAGTACTTTTGGAGAAATTAGTAAAACTTTAAGGGGAAAGTGATGAGGGAAGTTAATGATTTTGACTTTGCTTGCTGTGATTTTCCAGTGTATTTCCTGCTTCAGTATTTGTGATGAAAGTAAAGGATCAAAAACATGTAGCAGCATCATTCATCAGATAAAACTTTGCAACCATCTACCTACCCTGTCTACTTGACACTACCATTTTCTCTTCTTTATTAGGGTGCATTTAGACTTGCAAACCCTTATCAATCTTTTTCTTTTTTACAAGGCAAATCTATCTAATTCTACCCTTATTACATCCAAGGGCTCAGATTAAACTGTTGAGCACCTTTTAATAACTTTACCTATCTACTTATCTGCCAAGATTAAACTGTTTGGTCAGGTATTTATTCTCTATTCTATGACATGAAATTGAGAAATGAACTAGCCAAGTTTAAGCAGTTTGGCTATTCATGAATTGTGGCATAAAATACAAGTTGCACACAATTTGTTTATTACATCAGAGTAAAAAGTAGTGGCATTTGGATTTGCACACTTTCCTTGGTCTATTTTTTGTTTGGGGTTCATTTCTTTCACTTTTTTGACCATTTTATTTTTCTTACCCTTTGATTTTTCTTTTAGGGTATACCCTCTTTATATTTTTTAAATTTTTTGATTTTTTGGTTTTTCAAGAATATGGAACACCTTTGCTCAAGAAAAAGGTTTGAACATATTCCATAGTTCAATCAAGACAATCATGAAAAATGACACCTATTGGTATAGGAGTCTAACACTGGCTCCACTTAGGGATGGCTTTTCCTTGTGGAAAGTCAAGAACAGCAGATCAGATGCCTAAACATGTCTTCAAACTGAACTATGTAATCTCCTTCTTCTGGTAGCTTTATTGTACATATGATAGTGAAACTTTTGAAGCTTAGGGCCTTCTCTTCGGGCTTCAACTTCAAGAAGTCACCATCCAATTAAAACTGATGCATTAGCTGTGGCTGAAAATCTTGAATTGAATATAGTCCTTTTTCTGCAACCTGAAATCTAATCTTGAAACTTAAAACAACACACAAAAATTTTCAAACCAACTTAATGAAAAACTGGTTGTAAATTGAAAACTAAAAAAAATTGCTCAAAATTCTGAGCTTATTAGCACTCATCTACCTACTCAATCTACTGTTCAACTGCTAGTTAGGTAAATGAAATAGCCAATGCAACCATTCAAGCATTATGTACTTTGATAGATTTTGTTGCATTTTCTTGTTGATTATCAAAATTGTACTTCTGCAACCTATTAGAAACTTGTCAACAAATGAGAGGATAAGGAAACACTTGATTTCCTTTGTTGACTCTAGAAACTGTACAAAAGGATCTTCCAAAATATATACACTAATGTTTAACTGATCTGAACAACTGTACATCTGTTCTGGATGGCCGCCATACCATGAATATGAAGTGCTATTTTCATCTTTATCTCCCTGTAAACTTTCAGATAAGATTTGTGATGATATTCCTACTGATTGTAATGTTTGAGTGTTGAATCCTTTATCATCTTGATTCTGAAAATCATAGTTAGTTAATAGAGGAATGCTTTGAATGCCTTCAATATTCAACATAACTGTTATTGGATCCTGAAAATCTTGGGAAAATTGCTGGAACCTATGACATATAAAATTCCATGGGACTTCATAAACTTCAACAAGTTTCCCATTCTTTTCTTTAAATATGTTATACCACATTTTCTTTAAACATTGAAATGATTCAAAAAATAGTGGTGTGGAACTTTCTTGTGTTATTTGATCATTTATTTCAATGGGAATTGATAACTGCAATTGTGAAACTGAAAAATCTTGATCAATAGTTTCATTATCTTCTTTGTTGTCAATCACAATTCCTAAAGATTGTTGATTATTGATGGCATGATAATTGTCTCTAATGAACTGAAAAGAAGCAAAACAAAGAGGTAAAGAACCTTCACTTATTTCCACATTTTCTACTCTTCCTTCCTCACTCTCATGGTTGATCTGTACTGGTTGATCACTGTCTTCAATCTGCAGAAACTGAGTTTCTTCATCCCACAAAATAGCTTCTGATTTCTCTGTAAAGTTAGCTTGAGTTTGGAGAACATAACTATCATCATAATGATCATACTTAGGCAAATCATCAAAATAAGGAATGTCATCAAACATACACATTAGAACAACAGATTCCTCTTCCTCATATTGATTTGTAAATTCATTTTCTGATTTATGATAATTTGAATTAAGAGGAATTTGTTCATGGCTATCAACCTCTTCTATTTCTTCATGGTGATTTTGAATAAAAAATTCTTCTTTCATAGTGATCTCCTGTGTTATTTCATCTAGTTTTCTTACCAAAAGGTTGAGTTTTACCTCTGAAATGTGTTTCTTTTCCTCTTCTTCTGCTTTCAACTTTTCCTGTTTGATTTGGAGATTAACTTTCACATCAACTGCAATTTTCTGCATCTGTACAAGTTTTTTTGGATCTCTTTCTCTTAACCGAAATTCTATTTTTGGATCAAAGACACTTGGATAATGCAAGAGAGTTGAATCATGAGGAGGTCTAATATTTTCTGGCATTGAATAATAAACTTGATTAAATCTGTCATAAAATTGCTGTATTGTTTCATTTGGATGTCTTTTTAATTGATTATATTATTCCATGATCACAAAATGATTAACTTTGATCATCCATCTATCAAGGAAAAGTTTGATAAACTGCTGGAAATTTGAGATGCTAGCATTAGGCAGATTTTTGAACCAACTCTTTATTCTATTTTGCAAAGAAAGAGAAAAAAGTATGATTTTAACATCATGTTCATCAATCTCAAATAAATCCAAATAATTCTCAAAAACTTGAATATGTTTTTGGGCAGTGATACCATTCTCTCCATCAAATCTAGGAAGATACTTGTAGTATTTTTTAGGAAAATCATGGAGTATAGGAGGTAAAATAAGGGGCTTATATCTATCTGGAACTTTATATGGCACAGGGATATGTATAGGAATTGTACGATCAGTCTTGATTATTTGAGGCTTCTTAATTGGAAAATGATCATCATTAGATTCATAAGAAAGCTGATCAAAGAGATTAGGAGAATTATTACTTACAAACTTCAAAGGAAAATAACTAAAAACTAATCTAAGATCTTCTATAAAATACAATATACATTGAAAGAATTTCTTAATGAGAAAGAACATAATGTCTTGGATTAAGATCCAAGTTGAAAGCGTGATCTTTCCATATTGTCCTTTGAGGTTCATTCCTCCAGTGGAGTCTTGATTCTGAATTTGATTTGGAGTCGCCAGGTGGATGATTTTAACCTTTGTGTGTCTGATCCCTGTCCACCATCATAGATCAGATCTAAACCTGTAAAACAATTCTGAAGAGAAAGTTAGCTCTTCAGGAAACTAAATTTTTGTGAATTTTCAAAACAACTTCTACAAACTCTTCAAGAAATTTAAGATTTTTAATTAAAATTTTCTCAAATATTTATTAAACTAGAGAGTCTGATTAAACATTTGAAACTAAGGTTCAATGTATAAGCTAAATCAGAGATAGACTGAAGCAGCTTTTATTTACTTTTGCAATTACAGAGCAAAAGCAATTTCAAAGGCTACCTGGCTGATCTTCAGACTCTGTCCATAGCTTTTAAATAAAACAATAGTATCAATAAAATGATTGAGATCCCCAGTGGAGTCGCCACTATGTTATCACTCAGGTTTTCCTAGAAGTTGTGTAAGAGGAAAGTATACCCGAGGTAACCACAAACCAACCTTTTAGATGCAGAATCTAGCCAATCTGCATCCAGAGAGGGCTCTCTCTTTATAATTTGTCTTTGTTCTTAGAAGGTTTTAGGCTAGTTATAGATCCAAGAGTTTGTTTGAAAAATGGTGGAATCCACAAACTAAGGGCAAGGTTGAAAGTTTTCAGTCCATTGGGCTATGGAGTCAAAGGATGGCTTTACTGGATTTCTATTCTACACACAAGATGGCTTTACAAGGCAAGATAGCTAGACAGAGAACAATCCTTAAAATTTAAAGTGGATGGGATGATTTTGAAGGGATGAAAGGCAGCTAAGAATCTTTCACCATGTTCAAAAGAAAGAAATGGGATGACTACAAACAAAGAGCAATGAATAATTCTTTATTATAGTAATCAACAATGTTTAAATTAGCAAAGCAAGAGCATTTAAGAATTCATGCTTATAACCAATTTAGAGGAAAACATTAAGAACAATCACATTTGAAATCAGAGTACAATTAAGTAAATTCTGATTCAATCCTTTATGTAAATTATTCAGAAATGAACATAATGATATTATGAACTGATATAAAATTTAAGACAAAGAGTAGAAAGACTTATTGAACTGCAGTCCAACACATGAATCCTGCAAAAAGTCCTGAAGCTTCAAATCGTCATCCAGTAAGCCACGAATAAATTTCTCCAAAATGATTTTATTCCGAAAATCTCAATGTTACAGCAAAGTAATAGAATCCACCCTCAACACTCTCTTTGAGGGTTTATTTATACAAATTCTAAACTAAAATATCATGAAACAAATATCAAAATTGGTTCACAAATCTCTCCAACTATTTACATAAATAGAACTTAATTAAAGGACACTCAAAATAATGCATCTATTTGGAACTATTTTTTATGGATAGGTGATGAAAAAGAGGAGAATTCGAATTTGATCCAACTCTTAGTTGATGATGAGGCATCCAAGTCACTAATTGCTTCCTTTCTTTGTGCATTCTGCTCCAACAATTCTGCAAACTTGGGGTCCAATGATATCTTTGTATTTCTCAATCCGTAATAGATATATAAAAAGTGAAAGAGGTTATTGTAGATAAATATGTTGGTGAGATAAACCTCTTTCACTTTCCTAAAATTCCTCTCCATATATACATAATATTCTCTCAAAAATATGTAAGCGAGTTTCTGATCGCCAAATGGCACAGCAAAGATGCACATGGATCTCTCATTATAAAACCACTGAAAAAACTGAGATAGTTTTTTGTAGATCGTCTCTTAGGAACAAAAAAATCCTTCGGTTTGTATGAAGTAGTTGGATTGGCACAATCCTCTACTAAAATGATGACTTAAGCGGAATTTTCTGCAAAAGTGCTTTCAACATTGTTTAATATTTTCCAAAATCATAATGGCTGTTAGAAAAGTGAGAGAGGTTTTTGTAGATGGCCCTCTTGGAAACATAAACTTCCTCAACCAGTTTTGTAAAATTCCACTTGGATTGATCACAATAGTTTCTGGCTTATGACTAAAATATGCAATTACGCAAAAATGTTCAGCTTCTTGTTATGTTTTTTCATCTTTTTGCTTTCTTGCTCTTTGTTGTTTTACTTTCACTTTAGACAAACCTCACTATTGGTGAAAGTATTCTCATATCTTTTTACCATTTTAATGCCTTCTGTATTTACTTTTACTGTTTACCTTCGACTGCTCTGTAACTTCATTTTTACTTTCACTAACTTTTACCTGATACACTTTAACCACCGATACTCTTTAGCTGTTATGCTTTCTAACCTCTGTTTGAATAGATTTGATAACAATATTGGAGTAAAAAAAATCTTATGACTAGTATTAAGACTTTTTATCCAAGTATGTGATCTTCTGATCACCACTTCAGAGGACAAACGAGTAGATTTTTCAAGCAATTCCCCAATGGATAAGGGAGTGAGGTTTTGACCAGGTTCAAAATGGAGCATCATTCAAGGCTACCGGAGCTTCCATTTTGGTTCTTGTGTATTCAAAATGGAATTTTCTGGGTTTTCTTCACAGAAATGATGTGATTTTAGTTTTAATGAGGGAAATTGGCACAATTGCAGGTTCGGGGGAACAATTCACAGTTTTAAACCTTAGGGAATGATCTTAGCGATAAAATTTGATCACTAATCCAGTGGAAAACAAGGAAAACAGACTTTCTTTTGAAGTTCAAAGCGCTATAGGATAAATACTTATTTTGAATGGCCGGATTTAACGGTGTCAGTGGTGGCAAGAGGATGTAACAACGCTGATGGGTGGAATTCTGGAGCGAAATTGGATAGAACAGTGAATTCCAGTGAAAATTTGAATTTTGCAGCAGAAGGCGCAGCGCTTTCGAATAACGAAAATGATATAAAAAACACGAAAATTGTTTCTTAGTCAAGGCGGGAGTTTGTAGTTTTCGAGAATAAACGTCACTTTGAGCGTACGGTGGCGATGTACGGTCGAACGTGCTTGTTAAGCGGTGGCGGTGATCATCGCTTATATGGACAAAGTGGTTTTGAACGACGGGGATTGATTCCATAAAAGTAACGACACGTGGACGGGAGACTGGTCAAATACCACCAATCCCCCGCTGGTTATTTTTCGGGTATTGGATGGCTAGCGGAAAGAACTTTAGCCGTAGATCTTGCAGTGGGAGATCTGACAGTGGAAGGGACGGATAGATGGTGGGGGTTTAACACGCGGGCCCGGCGGGGTTTTAAACACAATTAACTTTATTAATCATCCCGGGGGGCGTCTGATTGGTGGATGGAAGGTTATTAATTAGTTCTGATAACTAATTAACCCCATATTTATAATGAAAAAAGGGGTTGCGGTGGGGTTTCGTTGGATGGTTGAAATGTCGGGTGGAATGCCAGGTGGATGGGCCACGGTGGCATAGGGGCTTTTTCCAAGGTTTTTTATTTAAAAACAAAACTTCGGGTCTTATTCCTTTTTTGCGTTTAAACATGTATAATATGTCTAAAGCTTTTTATATATATTTTTATTATACGATAAATTAACCAATACAATTAATTTACCATAAAGGCGGGACTATAATATAAGAATATATTTAACCAAAGGGCTTGTATAGTGGGTTTTTAATGAATATTTGGGAAATAAATACTTTGGTTAAAACATAATAGAGGGTTTTTGGGATATTAATTTAAAAGGAATTATATACTTAGGATAGGGCATTTTTACTAGGGATTTAGTAAATAGAGTTAAATGTAAATATGACAAAGGGACAAGGGAACTCAAAAAACTTTGCACATCTAAGAAAGTGACAATTTCTGAAGTAAATTGCAATATCTCATTTTCCACACTTAAACTTAGAATAGTAAGTTATTTTGAGGGATTTTTATGGAATTTTGCATAATTTTCTAAGCAAAATGAGATTTTACTTAGGACAAGGTTAAAGGTGAATGATTATAATGATGAATTATCTCAAGTACTTAGGTATTTTTGATCATTAGGCCGAGGGTCCGGTCCCTCCAAAAGTCAAAGATACTGGGCCTTTTGATCTCCAAATGTCTAGTACTTTTTGGAGAAATTAGTAAAACTTTAAGGGAAAGTGATGAGGAAGTTAATGATTTGACTTTGCTTGCGCTGTTCTTTATTTTTCTATTTCACAGCCGGTATTTGTGATTGAAAGTAAGGATCAAAAACATGTAGCAGCATCATTCATCCAGAGACCAAAACTTTGCAACCATCTACCTACCCTATCTACTTGACACTACCATTTTCTCTTCTTTATTAGGGTGCATTTAGACTTGCAAACCCTTATCAATCTTTTTCCTTTTTTTACAAGGCAAATCTATCTAATTCTACCCTTATTCCATCCAAGGGCTCAGATTGAATTGTTGAGCACCTTTTATTCACTCTACCTATCTACTTATCTGCCAAGATTAAACTGTTTGGTCAGATATTTATTCACTATTCTACAACATGAAATTAAAAAATGAACTAGCCAGGCTTAAGCAGTTTGGTTATTCATGAATTGTGGCATAAAATACAAGTTGCACACAATTTGTTTATTACATCAGAGTAAAAAGTAGTGGCATTTGGATTTGCACACTTTCTTTGGTCTATTTTTTGCTTGGGGTTCATTTCTTTCACTCTTTTGACCATTTTATTTTTCTTACCCTTTGATTTTTCTTTTAGGGTATACCCTCTTTATATTTTTTTAATTTTTTTGATTTTTTGGTTTTTCAAGAATATGGAACACATTTGCTCAAGAAAAAGGTTTGAACATATTCCATAGTTCAATCAAGATAATCATGAAAAATGACACCTATTGGTATAGGAGTCTAACAGAAGGCATGACCAAAAATTCATAATGACCCTCATGAGTTTGAAATATTGTTTTGGGAATATCTTCGGTCTTCATTCTAATTTGATGATATCCTAAATGAACATCCAACTTGGTAAAATAAATTTCTCGATGTAATTCATCCAATAATTCAGTAATCACAGGAATCAGAAATTTATCTTTAATATTGAATTTATTGAGCTCCCTATAATCCATACACATGTGCCATGATCCATCCTTCTTGTGCACCAATACTACTGTAGTGGAGAAAGAACTTGGACTAGCTTGAATTATACTAGCCTCTAACATTTCTGCGATCATACATTAAATTTCACTCTTTTGGACATAACGATATATGTAAGGCCTGATGTTTGGAGGAACACTTCCTGGAATCAAATGAATAGCATGATCATGATCACGAATAG
This sequence comes from Pinus albicaulis, assembly GCA_034641835.2. NCBI lineage: Eukaryota > Viridiplantae > Streptophyta > Pinopsida > Pinales > Pinaceae > Pinus > Pinus albicaulis. The sequence continues at coordinate 1,518,257,681 of CM076580.1, forward strand.
GTAAGAGTCCTTTGGGAGTTTCAAACACCTTGGAATGATTGTCCAAGATTTTTTGGAGATCTAGAGAAATAGATGATTTTGATGTTGGAACTTCAGGTGAGAATAATTGTGCAATTATGCCTTTTTTTTCTTTCTTCGGAATATTTTTCATGACATTAAATTTTACTATCTTTCTCGTCTTCCTTGTGATACCCTGTAATTCAACTTCCTTTCCTTCCGAAAAAAAAAATGAAGAAAAGTTCTTGAAAATTAAAAGTTGTCGTCCCCAAAGATTGTAACCATTGTACTCCTAGTACAATATCAGCACCTCCCATTGGAATGGAAAGTATTGCACTATTAAATACATATTCCCCCATGGTTAGCATGATATTATGGAATTTTCCAGAATATTTTATATTCCCTCCATTTGCAATCATCACTTGACACTCTATTGCTCGATATAGGAAGAAATACAATTCCTTGGCTACCTTACAATGAATAAAACTATGGGTACTACCTGAATCAATCAACACTATTACATTTTTCTTCTTGATATGTCCTTCTATATTGAGAGTTTGAGGAGTGTTAATTCATGCCAATGCATTACATGATATGGTCAGACTCATTTATTCTTTCTCTAGGGTTGGTTCCTGGTGTATATCCTATTCTTTTGAAGTTTCTTGTTCATTTTCTTCCTCCTCTTCACAATCTATGTAAAACAATTTCTTCTCAGCACACTTATGAGTTTTCATGTATTTTCTATCAAAATTGTAGCAAATCCCTTTTTCTCATTTTTCTTCCAATTGTTTTGGTGTCAACCTTGTAGGTTGTGGAAGTCTAGTATTAGCAACACTTCCATATTTATAGATTTGAGTGGTAGGCTTCCTTGTCACCATAAATTTACTTTCAATTTTTCTTTCCAACCTGAATGCCTTCTCCAATTAATCAGATTTCCAAAGGTGAACCTCATGTTGGATGTTATCCTTTAAAGTCCCTATGAAGACTTCAATCTTGTGTTCCTCTGGAATATCAGTTACCCTTATATTTAATTTTTGGAAGTCCTCAATGTGCTCCACCATTGAACCCTTTTGTTTGAGATTTATCAATTGGCTAAAGAAGGTGTGGCTCTTTGTATCCTCATAATGTGCAATCATTTCCTCCGTAAAAATTAACCAAGTGACAATTTTTTTACGAGAGAAAATCCATCGATACCATAAAAATGTATTTTATTCTAAATTTAAAGTTGTAATGCATGCCTTCTGTGTGTTTTTCACATTATGGAGATCAAAAAATTGCTCCATATGCAGTATCCATGTTACGAGATCGTTGCCATCAAACTTCCTCATATCAATCTTTGGAATATGGTGGGTATTAAATCCAACATTAGATTTTATGAATTCATGATTAACATTTATTTTGTTCTCATCATGATTTTCTTGCACTACCTTTTCACCATTAGGAATCATTTCCTGTATCAAATTTGTCAAACTTTCCATGTCTGCTTTTAGATCATTATTCATATCTTCCATGTTGTCTTTCATTTTTTCATTTGTGCCATCCATCTTAGCTTCCATGCCATCCATCTTAACTTCCATGTCATTCTTCAAACCATCCATCTTAGCTTGTATGCCTTTCTTCAAACCATCCATATTATATTCCATGCCTTTCTTCAAACTATCCATCTTAGCTTCCACATCTTTATTCAAAACTTCCATTTCATTTTTTGTTGCTCTTTGAGAGAGCGAAATTTGGTGCACTTAGTCTCGTAATTTTGATATATCATGTTGCACTTCTTCCTCTTCATGAGTCATAGTAGAGCAATCTGAGGGCTTAATTGGTGTTGAATTATTTTTAGGGGCCATTTTAGAACCCAATATTGATATCTATTCTTCAATATTCACTTGGAATCACTTCAAACTAATTTTTAAAACAAGACTTATGCAATTTTTAAAAAAAATACCATCTTTTTCTTGATTTTGAGGATCTCTATATTGAAACTTATGTATCTCTGGAATTTTGGATCCCCAGTATTTTATCTTCAGTTCTTTAGTATCCCTCTTAATATTCTTTCCAATGCCACAAGTCTGACCTAATTTGGTTTCTTCAATGCAAAGTTATGCCTAATCTCCCGCAATGACCGAATTATGGATTGGTTTAGTAGAGAAAACTTGTACGGTGTGCCACGTGTCACTGTTTCTTCCTTCAACTCTGAAATTGATTCACAGTAAACAAAAATTTGGGTAATTTTGGCCACTTTTTACAGAATTCCAATCTGATGCTCCGAGAGAGAGTATGATGATTTTCCCAAGGTCACCTCTTTGAGATGAAATTCGGGAGCATGCAAAAACCATAAATTACACATATGATATCTCTGAAAACATTGCGAACCAAAATCTGAAATTTTTGCATGAGTTTCATCAGGATTTCTTCGTGAATGGGTATTTTTTTATCTTCTGACCCTTCATAGAAAAAATTTATAGCGAAAATGCCATGATGACCTATTTGAAGCAGTGAAGCCCTAGAATCCAAAGCTTTGATACCAAATGTTATGAAACCAGCTCCAAAAATAGAAGAAAAGAGATATCAATGCCTTATAAATAAGCCACTTAGAGAGGGAAACCTCCTTTACATTACATAAATGAACCATTCTTAGATGAGGCAAACGACAAAACCTTATTTCTATATATAGGATTCCATGGGGTCACAATGTAATCCTAACTAACCTAATAATAATAATGTAAGGGCACAACAATAAAAATAGTGGGGTTTTATGGGGAACAATAATAACAATATATGGACTATAGGGGTTCAAAAATAACAATAAGGGGGCTACACTAACAACAATAAGGGACTACACCAGTAATATAGGGATCTAACAATCCAAGTATGATAAATCATGTAAAATTTTAAAATTTTGTTCGATGTTGGTGCTACATATAGTTTCATTTCACCATTTTCATTCCAAAAATTTGGGTTGGCTTCCTATGAGAATGATAAATTTAAACAATTCAATATGTGATCAGGAGATCAAGTCATATGCTCAAAAATGAAAGTGTTGGAAATAGGTCCAAGCCTAAGCAACCGAAAAGGTCTCGTCGTTGTGATTCCGACGCCATGAACGGTTTGAAAAACTGATGTCATATGAGGAATATATTGCATTTTGCTTGTTTTCCCAAACAACAAAATTTTGGTGACTGGATGCCCAGTCAGGTTGCAGGTACAGTCAGCAGAATATTCCATTTTCTTTTGAGCCAATGTGATGGTGCCATGTGACACATTGTGGATTGTTGGATGTTGATGGTACGAATTTTATCTAGACATTGGATGAAGTTTTGGATGGACGAATGATTGAGTGACGCATGGCAAGCCCATAGGCCACCACATGTCCTCAGAACATTGGTGTAAAATTTATGTGGAGTCGACGGGGGTCAAACCCATGACCTCCTATCCGCTCACAAGACCATTTTCCAATCCACCTATACATGTTACTTAACCTATTATGGTGCGGATACATATTTAAACTTTATTAAAGTTGGCGTTGAGGGCTTGGGAGGCCAGCCACGAAGGGCTAGCCCCCCTCTCACGTAACCATGCGCCAAGACCACAGTCTTCGCACTAACCGCCAGCAAAAAAACCGTCATGATGAAGAACGTTCACATGCACTTTCAAACTGTGGCATAAAAATTAAATTGGCGGCAACCTTATCCGTAACCTCTGGCAATGTTATGTGTTCACATGTCGCAATGGAATTTAATATAAAGGTTGCAGAACATCTCACTCCATGTTCCAACACATTCGATGGGTTTTCAAACGGTTGATCACATGCAGAGTAACGTTAAATGTGATTGTTTAATGTTGTGGAACCATACTCCCGGTTCCAACGTGATCGGCGGAATTCAAACCGTTAGCGGAAGTTACGGCGGGGGTGGCATGTGACCACCCCGCCACTCACAAATAATGCTAGGACTTAAATTCCTGACAAATTTGGAGTGTGCCCCAGAATTTTGGGTTAAAACATTAAATTATCTGCAGTTAACTGCCAGTTTCCACATTTAGTGGCGATTTTCTAGCTGTCATTGGGAAAAATGCATTAGGAGGTCAATTTTTGACCAATTTTGGTAAAACAAGAGTCTACCTAGACTAATTTGAAAATTCTAGAGCCATTAGTGCAAAGAAAACAGTCATTAGAGGCATGAAAACATATGTAATTTACAATTTTAAGCATAATGACAAAGAGGGACATGCCATTGGGAGCTGGACCAGCAGATGTAGCCCAAGAGGGGTGAAGTGCTTCATCATGCCTACAGTGTAAAACTTATGTGTGAATGTTTTTCTCTGTTATGCATTGTTTTTCAGTGTTTTTAAGGCTTATTTACATGCTTAAAGTTCACTTATTCATCTAATTTTCATGGTTAAAACTCTCATACCTTAAGAAAACTTATGGAGACAATTTGTACATGTTTATTTAACTAAAAGGACACTTATCACAGTAGAACTAATACACTCCTTTCAGATTAAGTTGGTATCAAATCTAAATTTTTATCTTTGGTGTTTTTACATGCAAGGATTTGTTATCTATTTGCAAGGTTTTTCATTCTCACTAGGCTCAAGCTTAAGAGAGGAGAAGGCAAATTGGTCGAAGCAAAAGGTTCTCAAAATGAGCCACAGCAAATGAGGGCAAGATTGCCACTTTCTCCACCACCTATTTCACCTCCAAGAGAAGTAGAAGAAGCATCAATCATGCCTCCAGGAGAATAAGAAACCCATGAAAATATGGATCCCAAGCAGGAAGAAAGAGTGTTCAGGAAAGCATTCCTTTACATGACTAAAATGGTGAGAGTATTTTATCAAGAAAGGAATGAAAAACTAGAAGAAGAAGGATCCAAACTTCACAAGGAAGGTCAGGGATCATCATGAGGTCACAATGATGAAGATAAATCCAAGATGGCTAATGGAGGAAATGGAGACAGTGGAAAGTCACCATCATCACCATCATCTTAATCTTCATCCTCATCATCCTCTACTTCATCTTCAGTGCATCAGCCATATAATTCAAAGAACACTGGTAAAAGTCCTTTTCTAAAAGTTGATGTTAAGTTTGAATTACCAATGTTTGATGGTGAAGTTAATGCAGAAAAGCTAGATAATTGGATTAGGAAATTAGAGGTCTATTTGAGAATCCAAAATTTTCATGATGATGACACCAAAATCCAACTAGCTTCATTGCGAATGGAAGGTGCATCGCTTGTTTGGTGGGAAGCCAAGACAAAGGAGGAGATCAAGAAATATGGTAAGATTATTTTATCATGGACTGATTTCATTTCTGCAATAAAAAAACATTTTTATCCATTAGCTCACATGCAGAAATCCATAATGGACTGGAAAAAATTTTAAAAATTGAAAGGACAAAATGTACAAGTGTATACTCAAGAATTTAGGAGAAGAGCTCTTTTACTAGGAGTATATTTTCATAGCCAAGATACTTTTCTCAAGTATATAGGAGGTTTACATACCTAACTAAGACATACAATCCTCATGTTTGACCCTACAAGCCTAGATGAGGTTTGTGTTCAAGCCACACATTTAGAGGCAAGGGGAAAACAAAACTTAAATGGGAATGAGGAAAATGAGTTTAAAGGCAAATGGAAGAAAAAGAGAAATGAAAATACTAGAAAAGAGAAGGGAAAATTCTTCTGCAAACACTGTTCTAAAACCAGCCATGATGAGGACCATTCTTGGAAACTTCATCCAGAGTTGAAACCAAAAATTTTGAAGGCCAAAGAGAAAGCCAAGGAGAAAGGCAAAACTGTTGCAATAGCTTAACAAGACCTAGGGTCAGATTTAGGAGATGAAACAAAAATAATAGCTATGGGACTAAAGAACATAAAGGGAAAAGATATTGTAAATAAACCTAGTTCTAGTATATCTAACTATCACATAGAAGCTCCAAATGAAGAAAAGAGAATTGAGTTGTTTCATGTGAGGGTCATTTCCAAACATACCAAGGTTGACACATTGTCTGACAGTGGGTCGCAATCAAATTTAATATTTGAAGACTTGGTCAAGAAACTTATTCTTGAGACCATTCCACATCAAAAACCATATCCACTTGGTTGGATTTGTAAGGATGAAAATTTACAGGTTTCAAAGAAGTGCATGTTATGCTTTGCAATAACTGCACATTTCATTGACACAGTTGAATTAGATTGTGTTCCACTTGATATAACAGGTATGGTGTTGGGAAATACTTACTTGTATGATAGGAAAGCTATCTTCCATCGCCATGAGAAAAAATACCATTTATTCAAATATGGAAAGTAGTACATTGTGAGAGCTCATCGTAAAAAAATTAGACACTGCTTTAGTTAATGCAAGGCAGATGAAGAGGCTCATCAATGCAAGCCAAAACTTGACATTGATGATGATTAAACAAAGAGAAGTTTTACATAATCCTTTTCATGCAAATATTGATGTATATAATGAGTTGTTTCAATTTGAAAGCATGTTGTCATTGAAAGAAGATGACAAGCAGTTGCAGAAGTCGACATTGGTGTTGAACAGTGCTAAAAACAAAGTGTCAGTGCAAGAAGTTGCAAAAGTCAAAGAGAGGGAAAAGCAACTTGACAAAGAAGGCACAGGAATTAGAAATTTACATTGCTAGTTTCAGAAAGGTATGGTACAATGGCGAAGAAACTCGGTCAGGAATCGACACAAGTTCAAGGCTAATTCAACAAAAAATTTCCATAAGGACAGAATGCAAGGTGAGAGTAATTTCAAGTTTCCTTTGATTATAGACCAATGTAGAAACAGCAATGGTTGGTCAATGGAATCAAGGAAAAAATTTTCGTGTCATGAAAAGTTCCAATTAATGAAATTAGGGAAATTTCAGTGGATTAAGAATGGAAGAGTGGGGACATAGTCTCCTCATATTCAAGTTCATTAGTCCAGAGAGCTTTTGGGGTCCAAAATCTTCTGAGTGGGGAGGTGTGATCAGGAGATGAAGTCATGTGCTCAAAAATGAAAGTGCTCAAAACAGATCCAAGCCTGAGCGACCGAAAAGGTATCGTAGTTGTGATTCTGACACCATGAATAGTTCAAAAAACTGCTTTTGTATGAGGAATATATTGCGTTCTGCTCATTTTCCCAAACAGCAAAATTTTGGTGATTGGATGCCCAGTCAGCTTGCAGGTACAGTCAACGAAATATTCCTGGAATATTCCATTTTCTTCTAAGCCAATGTGATGGCGCCACATGGCACATTGTGGACCGTTGGATGAAGTTTTGGATGGGCGAATGATTGAGTGACACGTGGCAAGTCCGTAAGCCACCACGTGTCCTCACAATAGTGGTGTAAAATTTATGTGGATTCGATGGGGGTCGATCCCGTGACCCCCTATCTGCCCACAAGACCATTTTCCAATCCACCTATACATGTTACTTAACCTACTATGGTGTGAATACATATTTAAACTTTATTAAAGTTGGCGTTGAGGGCTTAGGAGGCCAGCCTCGAAGGGCCATCCCCCCTCTCACATAACCATGCGCCAGGACCACAGCCTTCACACTAACCGTCAGCAAACAAACCGTCGCGACGAAGAACATTCGCATTCGCTTTCAAACCGTGGCATAAAAATTAAACTGGCGGCAACCTTATCCGTAACCTTTGATAGTGTAGTGCGTTCACATGTCGCAGTGGCATTTAATATAAAGGTTGTGAAATATCACACTTCAGGTTCCAACACATTCGGCGGGTTGTCAAATGGTTGATCACAAGCGGAGTAATGTTAAATGCAATGGTTTAATGCTGCGGAACCATACTCCTGGTTCCAACGTGATCGGCGGAATTCAAACTGTTAGCGGAAGTTATGGTGGGGGTGGCATGTGACCACCTTACCACTCACAGTTAATGCTAGGACTTAACTACCCTACATATTTGAAGCGCACCTCTAAATTTGGTGTTAAACCATTAAATTATCTGTAGTTAACTACCATTCTCCACATTTAGTGGAGCTTTTCCAGCTATCAATGGGGAAAATGCATTGGGAGATCAATTTTCGACCAATTTTGGTAAAACAAGAGTCTACCTAGAGTAATTTGAGCATTCTTGAGACATTGGTGCAGAGAAAACAGTCATTAGAGGCCTGAAAACATATGTAATTTACAATTTTGAGCATAATTATAAAGAGGGACATGACATTGGGAGCTGGAATAGCAGATGTAGCCCAAGAGGGGTGAACTGCTTCATCATGCCTACTGTGTAAAAATCATGTGTGAATATTTTTCTCTATTATGCACTATTGGTGAGTGTTTTGAAGGCTTATTTACATGCTTAAATTTCACTTATTCATCTAATTTTCAAGGTTAAAACTCTCATACCTTAAGCAAAATTATGGAGACAATTTGTACATGTTTATTTAACTGAAAGGACACTTAGCATAGCAGAACTAATACACTCCTTTCAGATAAAGATGGCTTCTAGGTTAAAACAAGTGGTAGGATCTAGTGTAAACCAATATTTGGTAAACATTGAGGTGTGCACAACTGATTTGAAGGCATATGTCACTACCATGGGAATGTATGATGTAATCATTGAAATGGACTAACTAGAAGCTCATAGAGCTTTTGTATATTGTTTAAAAAAGAAATAAATAAGTGTTTGTATGATTCATCTCAATGATGAAGGTTAAACATTTCCTTAGGTGGGGACATAGATTGTATATTGTCAAGGCACGAAGTGATAGGAAGGGACCCTCCCTAGATCAGCACCCAATTCTATCAAAATTCAAATGTTTTCCCTAAAGATTTTCTAGGGTTGCCTCCTAAGAAAGACTTTGGATTTCATAATAGAACTAAAGCCTGGTGCAAAACCAATATCCAAGACACCCTACAAAATGACAGCTCCAGAAATTTGTGAGTTGTAGACGTAGTTGAAAGAATTGTTGCTCTTGGGAATTATTAGACCTATTATTTCACGTTAGGGTGCACTAAAGATTTTTTTCAAGAAGAAGGATGGTCCCTTAGATTGCAATATTGTTCCATTTGAAATTGGACACGTGGACTTATTTATATAAAACACTCAATGAATTATGCTTTTTTCGCTTAAAATATATGATGTATGATTTAATTCCAACATGATGATGTCAATGGAGAGATTTTGTTACATGGATATCAGGTATGATAATATAATAATTAATATCACATGTATATGTGTTTGTGTGTGTGTGTGTGTGTGTGTGTGTGTGTGTGTGTGTGTGTGTGTATTATGCAGATGCTTGGATGAGAACTAACACGGAGGTTGGAAGGGGGTTATGTGATAGCTACAAAACCATGCTAGTAAATCGTTGATGTCGGGACATTGAATGAGTGATGGTATGATTCACATTGTTCAATTGTATTTTGTGTTAATTGATATAAATTGTAATGGAATTAGGTAAGGTGTATATTTTCAGGTAACATGAATTTCAGACTGAATAATTTGTTGACAAGCACCCAAAACCAACATTGCAGTATGGTCCATGTTAAAGTGTCGACCTTAGTTCTTTGAGAAGGAGTGGAGACATCACCCACCATGTAACCTCCAAGCCTATATTTATGGAATGTATATGATGGAAACATTCCCCTAAACGTGTGATGATGACTAGCAAGTTCATGTTGGGGAAGTTAAGTGGAATATAGTCAAAATTTCTCCATGTTGGTTCTATTAATGGTTATATTGGTATAGTTGATACCATCATTATATTGTAGTAGAGGATGGATAGGATGGGAGTGGAATTATGTTATGGGGGGATGGAAGGATATAGGATAGTTGTGAAATCAATATGAAAATGAGTTTTTGTATTTTTTTACCACATATTTTCCATGTTTTGTTATGTCTGACTATCATATTACTCCTCAACTGTTTGTATCCTCTTAACTCTAACTTCAAGATGAATTTTTGTAAAGGGGTGTAATACCCACTCCTGATTATAGTATGCTATACTAGGTTATAAATCTACATATTGTGAGATTTATTGTTGTGATATATCCTTATTAGTGTTATTAGTATAAGTATAAGGTATGTGTATGCTAGATACATACCCACTGCATCTCACATGATTACGCTAGTATTATATGGTCTACTATAATAGATGAATCATAATGTAACTTTATGATTTAAGCCTTGTTATGTGGATTAATCCCTCTTGCAGACAAGAGCGATCTCCCTAGTATTCTACGAATATCTAGAAACAAACATCCATTTGTAAATCGGTTTCTATAGATTATTTTCAATTCAGAATTATTATAAACAAAAAAAGAGGACATGCCCCTACCTTGAAATCCAACATTCAGTGTAGTCTTTTATCCGGTCGCTCCAAATAGGCTTCTTCAGTAAGTAGAACCTGCAATCAAAGACAAACAAAAGAATTAAAAGCACCTGCAACATATAATAATTAAGAACAGCTAATCTAACTTAGTGATCAAGGAGTATAAGTATTGAATTATTCAAATAAGCACAAGAACAACTCAATGAGAAAAGGAGATCCCTATGTATTATCTTGAATGAAAAGAGTAACTTTACAACCTGATGCCTTGATGTCATACAAGTTTCTCCCAGGGTCCTGAACAATTGTTCCTCCTTTAGTTTGACAAGCCTTCCTCTCTTTGAAACAGAATGGAGTTATGGACATAAGGTTGTGACCATTATCATGCCAAAAAAAACTAGTGTATAGATTATGCTCTCTTGATAATTTCTTCAGCAATTACCATATACAAGGTACAATCTACATCTACCCTTGAGACTAGAACATGAGCTCAATTTATAGGGAAATGGAGGCAGTTTCAGTTCCATGAAGAGGGGGATGGATTCCTCTAATGAAGGGATTTGAGCTCCATAGACCAAGGGATAAGCTCCATGAGTGGAGGGATAAAGCTCGAACTGATCGCGCCTCTAGAAGCTTCCATTTGGGAGAATATTCGACTAGTTGGGCTTCTAGAACTTACTTTTTCCTTATTTGACTTTTTACGGGGGTTCGCAAGTTTTATAAGCAGAACATGTCAGAGCTGCCACAAGCTATAGATCAAATCTCAGCAGACTCGCGGGAAAGGACTAGGAAAAGTGTGGAGTTATACTTTTAAGGGTTTTAATGAGCTTTTCTCCAATTCCAAGGCTTGGTTTAGGAACATTAGGGTTTTTTACCTCTAATGGAGCACAATATAGGTAGTGATGAAACTATATGAAAGCATATATATATATATATATATATATATATATATATATATATATATATATATATATATATATATCATCATTGAGGTATGCATTCCCATACTTAGATCAAAACTAACTAAATGTTCTAGTACATAAATGATTTTAATCATTACATCAATAGTAGACACGGAATGGGCAAAGCCATCTGTCATAAGCAGTCTACTATATCATGAATAATAAAACTCCTCCCAACCTAGATGGTGGAAACTAGATCCAGGGTCTTGATTTCCTCTTCCCGAACTAGTACGATTCTATCCATGCGATTGATTGTGTCGAAGTCGAACATGGTAGAAACCACTTGATTACCAGTCAATGATGTGAATCGTTAACAAGTGTGAGAGAAACCATCAATAATTAAAATGTCTCTCAAAGTACTCAGTACAATCCACGAGGTGTGAATGAATTATTTGTAGTCTAACACTTCACGAAATCATTAAATCGAAGCTTGATGATGCAACCTGTCGTCAAAGGTGAGAAACCTTCCATTAGGGCATGCAGATCCCAAGGTACTAATAGGATTCTAGATCAACTTTCTAGATGATGAGCTGTCATCGATAGAAAGTGACCTGTCATAGGAAATCCCACGACACTAAACCTTCAGATCAATTTTTGAAGAAATATTTGCAAGGACTGACTCAGGGATGGTCAACACGAATGGAGACAAATGTTTGCAATGAATGGTTTACTTGAACTGTCTCTTGAACACATAACGACACTGCAGATGGTTTGGTACCAATTGACCTAAAGGTAATACCTAGAAACCAGCTGAAGAATTTCAATTTGGTTTGATTAACTGTTAGACAAAGGATTTTACTAACCCAGGTACAAGTGTGACAAAAAGTGTCGTGTTCAAGAGTGGTATACTGCTTTTCAAACAAGGGTGACAAATGGATTCCTTTTCTCTCTTTTTCCCCACCATTAATGGAAAGTACCTCTTTATTTTTGACAAGCTTGAGGAGGATAACATTTGCTTTTTGTGTAAGCTCATCCTTCAAATGAGTCCATCTTAGTATTAAAATCGAACCTTAAGAAGGAGTGGTTCATTCCTGTTTGTAATCAACAGGTCCTTTACTATTAAATTTTAACGAGTCCAGTATAGGAGAAACTTAGTGTTTTTCAGTTTTAAGGAGTCAAAAGAAAAACATAAGTAAACTTCGTGGTTGTAATTTTTCATAAACTTAATCTCTCAGGCCCGAAAAAGGATAAAATAATGCATGAGAGAACTCTATTGACCATGATTAGTCAACGTATACATTTTCGTAAAAAGTTCATTTCAGTCCGAAGAAGGGGTTATACTGAAGGGACGAATGTTCATTTCCATTAACGAGTTCGAATAGTCAAGTACTCGATTATATTTTCATATTTAGAGAGTCTGAAAAGGGCTTAAAAGAGAACTCCAAGTTTTCTCTTTTTCATAATTTTCAAGGGCCCGAAAAAGTGATAAAATTATACTCAGCGTCAAAATAATTCTTTTCACCAAAAAACCTGTATTATGCACAAAAACTCAAAAGATTAAAAATACCTATTCCAGAGAAGTAAAAATATTGAAAAATAGCATTTTAAAGTGAAAAATAAATAAAATATTTTATTTTATTCATTCAAAAACTATAAAAAGGAGTTTAAAAAAACCATTTTCACTTTTTATCTTCAGAGCAGTGAACTGAGAGCTTTTGGAAAAATTTCCGGAGCTAATATCAGGAGAATCAACCATTCATTCCATGATCCGTTAGAACCAGGTAATCCACATCATCTTACTCTTCATTTATATCCATTTCAATTCTCTTTTTTGGCTTTAATTTCATTTTTTGAGAGGAATTTATGTTAAAAAATGCACTCTCGGGGGTCCGCAGGTTATACCGCACTACCTACGGACCCCGATAATTTTTCAAAAGGAAAATTATCGGGCTATCACGGTTTTTGTGTGGAGCCAGTACGAACGTCCGCACTGTCTCCGCACAAAAACTGCGGAGGCACTGTGACCGTTTTAAAATTTACAAAATCTCTTTAAAATGATTAAATTTTTACACTCTAATGGTTTCTAACTTTCAAATGTGTTTATTTACAAGTCATTTCACCATGCTGGAGTGGAGAGAACATGAACATGAGGCTATAGACAATGAAACCATGAATGATCCTACAAAAATGCATGTGTTAAAAAATTGTGGTTTATATAAGTTTTGGGTGATCCAAGGTATGAAAGCACAGGTAGAGTTGATGACATGGTTAGTAAACACATGGGATGTTCAAGATCAGTGCTTTATCATTGGTGACCATCAGCTCGAAATCGAGCTCGAGGATATCTATTTCCTCAATGGATTGTCCCGAAGAGGAGAAAACATATCCTTGTTTAGGGCTAGGCAGGGTGGCCTACTCGTTGCTAGCTACAAAAAACAATTTTGTAGTGATGAGGCAGATCCAAAGGATAATATCATAGACATAAAAACTATCTTGCGATTAGATCTCAAAGTGATTGCATTCACGGTAACCAGGTTGTGTGGAAGTGCGGCTACACATGTAGCCACTAAATCTCAAATGCAGACAGCAGTAGAGTGTTTCAGAGGCACCATATTCAACTGGTGCGAAGGGGTATTGGCCAACATGAAACGCCAACTAACCAGAGCAAAGAATGAAAATTTGGAAAACTTTGGTTATGGCACCATTTTGATTTCTTTTCCTTTGGAGAGAATCTCTCTTCTCTCCCCTCATCTTATTCCAGTAGATAGTGGGGAACCTCGGGAACCTTGGATGGTACGTTGGGTTGCATTAATGGCCTACCATGGTGGAAATGGAAGTTCATTGGTTCGGTTCACTCCGGCGTACTTTATGTCGCTAAGGAACCAAGTCTTCACAATCAAAGACTTCCACTATGCAGGTATAGATTTCAGAGGTGATCCTGAGATGTCCTTGCTTCCAGGGGAACAGTGGGACGAATAAGGTAAGAAAACTATTTTGATGTTAATCTAATTTTTATTTTTTTTATAATCATCCAATACTAATAACAATATTTAAATGCAAATTTTGTTCCATGACGACTAGCTACACTCTGACACCTTGATAGGCGGCAAGCAGAGCCTATAGGACCACCACAGGATCAGGCAGTGGAGATTACAACTTATATGGAACACAACCTAGAGAGGTTAATCATAGATATTCCTAAGACAGGGACAGATGACATTCCTCTCTGGCTTCAGAGACATGTTACAAGTGTTCCAGGACATTTTAGGAGATTCCTGCATAAGGTGGCACGTGTCATAGTCTACTACCATGATCATCATCACCAATAATGGATGTCATTTTGGATTGAAATGTTTTGTTTTGTGTATCAGTATCTATTAGATCATAAGGTGTTTGAACCTATGATCATATACGATGTAATATTTTTTTGAAAACAAACCTATCTATGATATTACTACTTTCTCTGAGTATCTTTTTCACACATGTATCGAATGTTGTTTTCATTTACTATTTTAATGTCGCAAAAGTATATTTAGAACACGATTAGTAATTCATCAGCCAATGTGTTTAAATTTCTTGAAATGTGTTGATATTTTATGTAATCAAACTGTCTTTCCAAGAGACAAACCTTCAAAAATAATCTCAATAACAGTGGATTTTTAATTGCTAATACTCTGTTTAAATGTAATACAATGAGTTCTGAATCTAACCTAATGATCAAATGTCGAATACCAAATAAAATGGAATCATATAATAACTCAATGACTATGCTATATTCTGTAATATTGTTCGTTGTTTGACCAAGGCTTACCCCATGCATAGAAACTAACTCATCAATGGGTGAATAGATAACCCAAGCTGCGGAAGAGATATTCTGTGTACTACGAGAGGCACCATCAGCAAAACTAATGTACATTTGAAGGGATGTCAACACCTACAATATCAAGAGTAATCAAGATAAGCAGTGATAGTAGTAACAGCAAACTTAATCTAGGCACATTTATCTAATCTAAGGCACACTTTATCTAAAAAATAACTAATATACAAGTGAGATCTTCACACGAGATTCAAGCATAATATCTCTTAAGATTAAGACCATTTATGGGCTCATCTAAAGAGACCCCATCATAATTATTCAATTCATAGGCCCCTTTGGCAAGTACATGCTTGACAATGTAGGGACCATGCCACATCGGTTCAAATTTCCTAGCACCTGGTTTATCGTTAGCTTGATCATATACTAAGACTAGGTCACCTTTTGAAAAAACAAGAGGGGTAACACTTCGATCATACTAAGCTTTCACACATTTCTTATGAGCTTCAGTAGCTAATGCAATGGTGTGTCGAGTCTCATCTAATTGTGCTAAGTACAAAAAACATTTTTCCTCTTCAAAGGTAGCTAGTAGTAACTCTATGGCTAATTGGAGTGACGATATTTCACATTCAATGGGTAACATAGCTTATAAACCGTAAACCAATTGAAAAGGAGTGAACCCTGTAGCAGTTTTTGTTGAGGTTTGGTATGCCCATAGTGCCGAAAAAAGCATGGTATGCCAATTCAATTTGTGAGTTCCAATAATCCGTTTAATCATGGTGGTTAAAAATTTATTGACTGTTTCAACCTAACCATTAGCCTGCGGGTAATATGGAGTAGAGTTATCATGGCGCAGGCCAAGTTTATTGGAAAGTTCGGTCATGATTATAATTTTAAAATGACTCCCATGATCTGTGATAATAGCTTGGGGTACACTGAAACGAGCAATCACATGATTGAATACGAACGTAGCTGCAGTTTTTCCATCTACCGCGAATGTAGGCATTGCCTCAGCCCATTTGGTAAAGTAATCTACAGCGAGAATAATATACCCATGCCCCCTCGGATGAGTGAGGGTTACATGTAATGAAATCAATGTCCCATTTCGAAAAATGACCGACAACAATGATTGGGTGAAGAATATTTGGAGGTGCACGCATATTTCGATCAAAATTTTGGCAGTTATGGCATTTTCAGACACCAATAATACAATATTTGAACAATGACAGCCAAAAATATCCAGCACGCAATCTTTTGGGTTGTGGCTAACCTAGACATATGACCACCACATGCTCCAAATTGGAAGTCATTCAAAACCCTTTTAGCCTCTTCATGAGTTATACAACGTCGAAAAATAGAATCCACACCATGACTATAAAGTGTGTCCCCAGCAATATTGTATTGCTAGGATTGATACCGAATTTTGCATCGATTTGAACATGAAAGCTCTAGAAGAAAGGTTTGGATTTGAAGATATATGATGATATCTCCATACCATGGATCTATCATAATTATAAGAAACAAAGATTCATCTGCGATGGGTTTCTCTACCACAGTTTCCATCTCAATATTGGGAAAGTCACACATGAGTTCTGCAAACACTAGTGATTTCTTTGATTTAGATTTATCGAATTCCAAATCAAAATCTTGTAGGATGAAAATCCATTTAGAGTATTTTCCCCCGATTAATTTTTTTGTCAAAATATACATCATCGGGTTGCAATTAGATATCACAGTTGTGTTTCGTAACAATATGTAATGAAAAATTCGTTGGACAGCTTGAGCTGCTACCAAGGCCAATTTCTCCACATTTGAATATTTAATTTCGTTCGGATTCATATTCTGACTTCGATAATAGATCGCATGCTCATTGTGAGATTCATCCTCTTGAACTAGAACCATTCCAATGGTGGAATCATAGGCTGCTAAGTATAAAAAATAGTCCTGGTTGTAATTGGGTGGATGCAATAATGGTGCATGGGTTAACATGTGTTTTAGAGCATAAAAATATCTATCAACAATCTCATCCCAAATAAAAGGAACATTATGTTTCAACAATTGGGTAAAACCTTTTGTTAACTCGGCATAGTTTAGGATAAATCTACGTAGAAAGTTTGCTTTCCCTTGCAAAATTTGGAGTTGGCGAAGTGTGGAAGGAGGAGGTAAATTTATGATGGGCTCAACCTTAGACGGGTCGACACTAATGTCAGCTTTTGAAATGACGAATCCCAGTAATTGTCCTAATTGCACACAAAAAACACATTTGTGTGGATTCAAACGAATCTTGTAATGCCTACACCTCATGAAAATAGCTCGTAAGCGAGTAGGACGATTGTCTCTCTGTAATGAGTGAGTAGGTAAATCATCTAGATAAGGTTGTACAATATGTTTGATATCATGAAAAGCATAAGACATTTCCCTTTGAAAAGTTGCACCAACATTCTTTAATCCGAAAGGTATTTTGAAATAAGAAAATGTTCCACAAGGAAATCTAAACATTGTTTTTGGTTGATCAGCAGGGAGTATGTTGATTTTATTATATCTGAAAAATCCACCCATAAATGAGAACATTTCATTTCTGGCACAATCATCAATAATTTAGTCGATATAGGGGGTAGGTTAATTGTCTTTTGGACATGCTTTATTAATATCCCTATAATCGGCACATACTTGTATAGTCCCTTGTTTCTTGGTAACGAGAACTATATTAGATGCCCAATCCATTAATGGTATTGGATAAATAAATCATGTGCGCAGTATCTTTTCAAATTAAGCTTTAATAGTAGCAGATTTTCGCAGATGTATTGGACGTAATCTTTGTCTAATAGGCTTGGCATCCGAGTATGTCTTAATTTCATGAATGAAAATCTTTGGATCAATTCCTGGCATCTCTTCGTAAGACCAGAAAAATATGTCTTGGAACTCTTAAAATAGGGCTTTATATGTATTAAGTTCTTCAATCGTACAAAAATCACCTATATGAATGTTTTCAACAATTCCAAGTTTAACTGATATGTCGATAGGAACAGTTGTAGAAATGTTTCCCAAATTAATCTCAGAATATGAATTTGTAATCGATATGGGATTCTGTGGTTCCTTAACATAATCAATCGTAAAAATAGACGAAAAATCATTTTCAAACCTATCAAGTTCAGGTAAAAACAAGGATCTATGGTGTATATCATCCCAGGGTAATTCATCCACAGACAAAAATTCTCGAATACTTTCATCAGTGTGAAACACTTGTTGAAAAGGATCAGAAAGTGATTTCAAGGTTGAGCTTGATGGTGAAGAAGATTCTTCGATGATCACATTCATTTGATCAGGAGTAGTTGAAAGTGTGTCAGAAAAAGACTGTACTGCCACATATGCATCTCGTCATTGAAAGAATCCATTTATGACTCTGAAGGCACTACCCAAGTGTCATTGAATGGCATAGTGCTTGATGAAATCATATTGATGTTGGAAATAGTACACAGTACATTGGGTGGAGGCATAGAGAAATTTCCCATCAAAGCAGAGTCCTTTACTAAACCTACACCAACATCTTCATATGGGATAGTCGAATTTCCAACATGTTGGATACTGTCTGCAAAAGCAGGGTCGGACGAATAATATGACAACTGGTCAACTTTCACAATCTTCCCTTTATGAGGAAACATGATTAACCAAAAGACGGATGAAACTACAAAATTCATGGCATAACACCAACTATGACCCAAAAGAAGGTTGTAATCCAGAGGGGCATCAACAACTTTCACATCTAGACTAACAGTTTTTCCTTCTACTTCTATAGGTAGATCATGGAGTATTTCGAACGGATGGAATCATTTTATATCAAAGGCTTTAAGGATTGTCAGAGATTGGTTGAGTGTTGGAGAACCCAGATTTTTCCAAAAATTTAATGACATTATGCACGTGGATGCCCCCTCATCAATTACAGTACGAAAAACTTGTCTGTTTTTTACTAATACTAGAATTTGAAAAGCCATCTAATGAGGGAGTCTCGGTATAAATTTTTCTAGATCAAAGACCATGAGGTTAGAATCCTAAGTCTATATAGCTCCGATAGCTGATAAAATTAATTTCCTTTGTGTTAGACATGATTGTAGCACTTCTAAGGTCGACATTGCTGAAGGGGATATTGCCAAGTCTTCAACAATGTTGTAGTTCAGAGAAGCTCTCGCATGTGGATTGAAAGCTGATTTTCGAAGTACACCTTTAGCAGGTGGTCTAATCACTAGATCAGGATTAGGTTTCTTGATATGAAGTGCATTAGGGGAATTTTGAGGTCTAAAATGGGCCTCCTAAGGAAATAATAAAATAATAGCTAAACCAATAAAATAATATTTATGAATTTACAATTCACTTTTTGTACCACAATCCATGTAACTATAGTTAAATTCAATTCAAAAGTTGTACCAAAATAAAATTAATAAAAAAATTATATTGATGTGACTATAAATAAGAATGTGTTTTTCAAGGAAAAAGTCATTATCATTGAACAACTAATGCATTTGTCCTTTGTACTTAAATAACTTAAAATAAAATATAAATATAAATGTATAAATTCTTAATTATAATATATGCTATTAAATAAAATTTATATTATTTAAATGATATAATAACATGTAATTAATATACTATATAAATATAATATAATATAATAAATGTATAGGATATGCATTGTTTCTTTCAAGAAATATGAAATGACAATAATATTATTTTATTCAAAAAGTATGAAATGACATTTATTATGAGTACTTTACTTTATGACTTTAAAAGTACTTAGAGCACTACCATGGTTAACCATGAGTTTTTATCTACCATTGAGAATGTGACAAGTAAGTACCTTTAACTCAAGCAATGCCACCTCAACCATTAGGGATGATGGCATCCCCTAAAATGTGATTGGTTCTCGTAAAGTGAATTTTGATTGTACATTTTCCTTATGAGGCCACTTTTAGACCTCAAAATTTCCCTAATGGAATCGGAAATCGAAGGAGAGACAACTGGTGTTGGATTAGAATTTCTCTCTTTGCAAGTTACAGGATTTTTATTTCCATATTCTTGTGATCGCATCGCAACCATAACCTCATACATCATTAAAATATATGTCGATGAATTTGAAGAAGATTCTATCATTTTTCTATCTTGAGTAGGAAAAGGCTCCTTCAAGACAACGGGGGTGGGTGAACCTTTGACGAATTTAGAGACCTCACACCGATGTGGGCACTCTTTGGTAAAGTGATCCTCATCACAGATAAGACAAGGATAACAAGGTTTTCGTTTATCATCAAATGGTTCATTACTTTCGGTTTTCTTGTTGGGAGATGAAGTTTGTTTGTTTTAGTCTTTCCTTTCTTCTTATTACCAGTTTTGGATTTAGCTATAGACGAATCTACAACATGAATGTCGGGAGACTTTGGCAAGGGAAGAATCTCCTTTTGGTGAATCTGGTAAAGTTATGATAGGAGAAGTAGTTTTGGAGGACTTCTTCTTATTTTTATTAGTGCTAAATAAACCAATTACACCGTCTGCAGCATGAGACCCTGAAGGATTTGCAGTTCTTTGACCAGGACATGGTACGTCAGGAATTTTCTCGTATAAAGTACTAGATTGTGTATATACAAGGTCTAAGTACTGACCTTGAGAAATGACCTGTTCTTCCATAACAACCCTTCCCTTAGCCACATCTTCAGTGATATTTGGGAGCAATGATTTAATAAACAATTCTGCCAAAATCTAATCCGGAATAAAAACTTTCACTAAACATCTTCTATGCCTCCATTCATGTATGTGATTTGATATGTACATAGACGTAGATTGTTTTAATAAAGTCAATAGTTCCATTCTATTGTCGTATCGAACTGGAAACTGAAAGTTTGTTAAGAAAGTTGTTGCTAACGCATTGAAATTTTTGAATGAGCCACCTGGTAGTTCAATATACCATTTTGCAGCTAAACCTATCAGTGTTCTCTGAAATAGTCTTAATCGAATGGAATCATCAATCAAAGAGTTGGATGTGCACCATAGGTGGCAAGTCATGACATGGTTTGAGCGGTTCTCTCCTGATTTACCTTCGAACTTAGGAATATCATTGGGCAACTTATTCGGAATTGGTGGCCAATACGGAAGATAATAAATCGGATCATTCGTTAGGTGCTGTTATCACAAAATCTGACCTAATAGGCTGCTCATCAGTGGACTTTGTGTAACTATTTCAGACCAATATTTTGGCTGAGGCTTAGCCTCCTCAACCTGAGAGGGCTCTCTCAAAGGTTTATGATTTTTTATTAATGGATAGATGGCTAAATCTAAGGTAAAAAGATAAAATGATATAACTGGTTGTCTCACATATTAGCAAACATTCATTGGGCTATGGAGTCAAAATAATATTCAACAAAACATCACAATCTATTAAGCATGGAATTCAAGGCATTTGGAGTCTAAGTCAATGAGTAAAATAGTAACACGGTGAAATACACAGTCCATTTGCATATGAAGGAAGTTAGAGCATTTTCAAATGAATTCTAAGTATCACATACAAATGCCACTGAAAATAGAGATATTGAATAAGGCCATTAGAACAATAATGAACATAAACTCCTTATGAATCTTGAGTTGTCAAAATAGATCTCTGTATTAAGTGAAGAAGAAGAAGTGACATACAATAACACAGTCTTCTAATAAAAATGCCCAACCC
This sequence comes from Pinus albicaulis, assembly GCA_034641835.2. Lineage (NCBI taxonomy): Eukaryota > Viridiplantae > Streptophyta > Pinopsida > Pinales > Pinaceae > Pinus > Pinus albicaulis. Next base: position 1,518,279,383 of record CM076580.1, read on the forward strand.
TTGTATAATTCGACCTCATGCTCTATATAGAATATTTACAATATAGGATTCTTTCATCCTCCACTATAGAATTTGAATTCCCATGCTTTGACACCTTTCCTAATCTTAAACATGATATTAATTACAAAATGACAGCTATACTGCCTTTGAAAAGTCCTAATTCCAATAGGACTGAAACTCCTAAATATGCTTCTAACAACCTTATCTTGTCTTTAATTCATCCATGGACACCTGCTATCCCATGAATTTGAATTTTTATGCTGACCATTCACTTAAAGTCACCCTCCTACTGATGATAAAACTGTCTTAGAAATTAGGAAACATGTTTCCTATTTTTCAGCCCTTTACTTTCATTGTCATCTTCGAGCACTTTTATAGTTGATGGATCAGATTCACATGTGTCATATTTTCCAAATCTTTCCATAAATCTTTCAATCTTCCAGTTGTGCAGAAAAACATCTTCAAAATGATGTAAAAATTTATAAGATAAGCCTACGCTACGAAAGTAGCTTGTTTTCGTAGCGCATTTTGTAGCTCGGTGTAAAACCTTTCTTTTTACTCATATTTTCACTTTCTTTCTTCATGACATATTTATCTTCACTTGACACACTCCCACAAGAAGTTTCAAAACAAAACTCACAAAAATTCCTTCAAAATTTGCTATGAAAAATGATGAAAAGACTGCTTCACAAAATATTTTTGTTTCTTTTCTGAAAATTAGGTCTAGGAACAGAGCCTATATCTTCTCATCCATGATGTATTTTGAGAAACTGAAAGAATTTTTTTGAGGCCATTTTGTCTTGAATAAAAACCTCTCTTGTTTTTCTGAAATACTTCTCCTAATGTCCAGAAACTGTCTTTGAAAAACACGTGTAAAACAGGAAAACTCTGATTTCTGAAAAATAGGGCTTCAAAGAAAGCCTTGTATCTCCCAACTGATAACACTTGTGAAAAAACTGAGAGAGGTTTTTGTAGTTAGTTATGTTAGGAAGAAAAAACTTTTCAGGTTTCAAAAATTCGTTTTTATTTGCCCAAAAACCCCCTTTGAAGTTGACTACTAAAACCAGAAAACAAAGTTTTTCTCTTCATCGTGAAAAAGCTGCTTCAGCAGTTTCGTAGCGCATTTGATCAAATTTGCACTAGTTGCGCTACGAAACTGCTGTGTAGGTAGGTTTTGTTGAAAATTTATTCAAAATTTGTAATTTGGAGATACTTAAACTTTAAGGGTATTAGTACCATTTCAAAAACACAACAATATGACCCTGAAAATACAATCTTCATAAAATTTTACCTTGATTTTGATCAGAGATTGTCTTGTGGATTTATCATTTTGTTTCACTACCCTTTTAACCTTTATTGAGAGTTTTTCAACTATATCTCCAGATCTTCCACATGTATTTTTAACCTTCTGTTCTCAGGTTCATATCTCAGACAATGACCCCTTCTATGGATCTTTTTCTCCTCGGCCATGTTTCTTTCAAAAAAAACCCTGTTAGTTTCTTTAGAAATCTGCAAAATAGCCTCGCTTGCAAATAGCCTCTCTTGATTACAGCCTTTATTGATTTAACATAACAGCCTTGCTTGATTATAGTGAAATTTTTCTATGTATATAGAAACCAACAACTAATTTTCACTGCTTCAGAGCTCATGCAATTTCTTTGGAGATAAATGAACCGAGGATGGCTCAATTAGGCAAAGAATTTGAATTTTTGATATTCCTTCATAACCAAATGATGCTTTCTTGAATTACTATCATGATTATGATGAGTGTAGGACAAGTGGGTACAATATATTTGATGACTAACCGACTCACCACACTCCTATCCTATCATTCCCAAACAAATCTGACATTTTTTTGGCTTATTTGACATGAAAGCTAAGAAACCGTGCTTCCATAGCACACTTAGTGTAAAATTTTCATTTTGTGCTACGAAAGTAGCAGCGCTTCCGTAGCGCATTTCCTTATTTTTGAACTGACTGCGCTGCGAAACTGTGGATTCATGTCTAAATGCAAAATTCAACTCAAAACTTCATGGCATGACCCCTAAATGAAAAATATGACTTTTTTTTATCATGAAATGAACCTAAAGGAATTTATTTGAACTTGAAAGATGACCTTTAAAACTTATAAAACTATGACCTACCCTTTACCAAGACTTAAAATGACCTTTATAGTGTAGACACAATGATGTTTTGAGAATTTCTGAGTGATAACAGTGGCTCCACTTGGGATAGTGTGCCCCTGTGGTACACTAAGAACCAGGAGTTCCAGTGCCATCAATCTTCTTGGAAATAATAACTTTGAAATTTTACCCAAGGCTGCTTCAAACTTTTATGGCCCTCACCTCATGCTCAAGTTCAATGATCTCTGCAAGAAGCACCCAAACTATACCTACTAAAAAATTCTTAGCCAACTTTGAGCTTATTCACATACTCCTACCTACCCTAGTAGCTGTAATCTCCACTTTAACTCAGGCAACATGAAATTTCCAATGAATCCAATCATTTATCTTATCTGATATTTGAGGCTCTTGACTACACTCGAACTCAAAGTAACCATGATATTGAGATGACCAATGCCACTAAAAATGTATCTAATCTTCATAATAAAAATGAAACTGAAACACGGGAGAGTAAAGATTTTCCATGTATTCAGTTATAGGGTCCAAGAAGACATGATCAGTTTGATGATCCTCATACAATTCTGTAACTTCAGACAATTGATTCTCAGCCACACAAGATTTCTTTTGTATGCTATCCAACTGTTGTTCAAACTGATTCCAACAAATAATGTATTATTGCTCATTAATATGATCATTATTTGATGTAAGCTGCTGCAAGGAATGACATAAAAAATCAACATTTTCCTATACCTTAGGATTGTAGCAAGCATTTTCCAATATTTCCTCTTGTTGTTTGAAATGATTCTCATACTCCCAATGATCAAAGGATTGATAAATCTACTGCAAATTTTTCTCAAACTCAGAGAATGTAACATGATTTTCATAAGTAAACTCTTGTTGGGTTTCATTTTCATCTAAGGTAGATATTATCCTTTCTTCTTGGTGTTCTTTTGTTGATGAAAGGTATTGTCATGAAGAGCTTCTAAAATTTCCTCATCCATGAACTCATCATCTTCATAACAATTCTCCAAATATTCAATAAAACTCTCAGAGTGTTTATAGTAGTCTTTGACCATCAATAAAGAGGGATGACACTCTTTATACATCTCATAAAATACATCATGGAAATCAGGAAGAGAATATAATGAATCATTTGGCAAGCTTTCATACCAAGACCATGCTTTTCCTTCTAAAGTGGCCATAAACATCTTCATGAGACAATATTCAGGGAACTAAACCTTAATACTGTGTACATGCATATGGAACATAACCAAATGAAGATCAGCATTGTCTTTCTTTTCATCTTTAAATATTGGAAGATCATCTAACCATTCAGCCTTTGGCATGGGATTTAGAAAACCAGGAATATGAGACCGATTCATAGGGGCGTACCTGGCATTTATTCTTGAAATGGAACTCATCTTGAAACTTCATCAAGCTACTGATCTTAAAGCAGTGGAGTCACCTTCCAATTTGATTATTTGATGTGTGGAGTCGCCAAGGTAGATGCAGTATCGAAAAAATTCCTGAGCTCCTGCTACCTTCAGAAGTTCAGCTTCTTGATTTCTGGAATGAGTAATCTTCAGGCTCCAGGCAGACGCACCAAAATTTTATCACAAAATTTAACCCGATAAGCTACTCATTAGTGGACTTTGTGTAATTTTTTCAAAACAATCTTTTGGCTCAAGCTTAGCCTCCTCAACCTGAGAGGGCTCTCTCAAAGGTTTTACTATTCCTACTTAGCCTAAGCTAAGAGGAATATGCATTTTTGTTTTACTTTATGTTGCATGAATAAATGAATAAAGGAGGACATGTAAAACTCCTGAAAAGACTGAAAAATCAATGCCCATATGAACAAGGATAAATCAGGGCTATGCAAATAAATCACTTGCAGGTGTGAAAGGGGTTTGAGCTATGAGACTGGGTCAACCTTGACCAAATATATAGCATTGTCTAGATTCAATGTACCTCGTGAAGGGACATTGCAGTTCTAGAAGGCGGCCCCTCATGTGAAAGGAGCTAACTCATCAAGGTGGTTTAGTGTTTGAAAAGGATTTCATCTTATAAAAGGAAGGGGAAGGCAACAAGATAAGGTTGTTGATTGTCTATATTTCTAAGTATCTTGTCTGTTTAGACAAATACTATTCTCTGTTGTTTAGTGGATAATTGTGCTGCTTAGCACTTGGAGTTCCTATGTAGGGAATTCACCTCTTCCCTTAAGGATTATTGGAGGAGTTTTTTCTGATTTGATCCACTATCAAGCTTTGGACCAAGCTCTACTTCCAACTGCAATGCAGATCTAGTGAGGGTTTGCTTTCTTTTGTAGACTACAGTACGTGGAATTCTAGATCTGCTTAGATCTAGCTTGTATTGGAGCCTTTTCTCAGTGAGTGTGTCTTTTGAACTCCTGGAAGAGTGCATCCACTGTTTGAGCTCCATATTTGTATCTTGGCATCAGGCCATCTATGTTATTCAAGCTACAGTGTAGTTTTCATTGAGGAACTGCGTTATTTTAAGTGGAGGTTTTGCAGGGTGTTTTGACCCCATTTTTGATGAGAGATCGCTGGTGCTCGGCTTTTCCTTTCACTTTGGTGATCCATGGATTAGCTTGTTGATCCATGTTCTGTTTAAATCTAATCTATTTTAATGTAAAGTCATCTTTAGAAATTTCTGAAGAAGTTTGCAGATCTACAACTTAAAACTCAGATCTACTCTTTGTAATGCATGATTTGGTCAAAACCCCAAGGGGATCTTGTAAATAATTCTTTCTAGTTTCCAGGTATAAAATGGATCTGATGTTTTGTCCAAAAATATTTCCTAGATCTAAGATGTAATTTTCAGCTGCTTCAGCTCCTTAAAATAACACTGTTGAGCCATTTTACAGTTTATATATGTGTTGCAGCCTTCTTTTCTGAAGATTTATTGCTCTCTTGTCTCTTGTATTCTACTATATATTGAAAGAGCTTCATTGTAATTTTTATTTTCTCCTGTATGTTCATAATCTGATCTCATTTGATGGCCTCCTCCTCATGCTTTCCAATACTGCATTATTTCTGAAGCAGTTTGTTGTGCATAGCTGCAGCCCCTCTTGTAGGGTGTTTTTCAACTAGACTAGGTGGTGGGAGATCTGTTTACCACACCTAGTTTGATTTGTTCTTGCTCCCCTTTTGGATATAGACCCCAGATCTACTAATCTAAGGGATCCAAGGGATTTAAACTCATTTTTGTGCATCAATATCCCAGGAGTACGTTATTTCAGCAAGCTTGTTGTGTTGTTCCAGATTTTTAATATTACAGTGGTATCAAGGCTCCTTTCTTGGCATAGATTGTGCTTTCCTTGGAGCACCACAGCCATGTTGCATTTAGAAGAAGATGAACCTCTTACTCAGAGGGAGAATAGGTATCAAAACAGAAGTCACAGAAATTTTGATTACACTACTGATGATCAAGACAAGGGTAAATCCCCTGAGACTGCAAGTCATAAAGAAGGAGAAGAGTTTGAAAGAACTCTGTTGGTGGCCATGCAAGATATTTCCAAAGATATCAAAGAGATGAGGATGGAAAGAATAAGGGAATATCCTAGGAGATTTCACCCGGGGGAAAGCTCTGACATGTCTCACCACTGGACTAGTCAACCAGTGAACCAGCCACAATACCCACAAGCTCCACAATGCTCCACTATGCCTACCTTCTTGGCTATGGAGAATGAAGGACCACAAGAACAAGCTTCCCTTGAAGACTACTTTGTGGAATATGAATCTCAGAATTAGATATTCAGAGACCACTTGAGTTTCCAAGAGTTTTGTCACCTCAAGGACAGAAGAAGACCAAGGCAGCAGTATAGAGATGGTGGGTTCTGTTAGCACCCAAATTGGACCCCAGGCTGAAAAGGGCAAAACAGGGTAACAATTAAACCATGCTCAGCCTTGTAGCTAGCCCTACAAGAAAAGGAGAGGGCTCTCTCCATAAAGATAGATATTCAATAAAGTGCAATAATGATCTGATATTAGGCTAGATAAAATGATGGGAAAAAGGTTTAATAAAATGAATGAATTTTTAGGGATCTGTGGGATATAAAAGGGGACAGTTGAAATCGAGAAATTAAATTAGGCAACAGGGTATTTCATGGGGCAAGGTAGGCAGGATATTTAGCAATTAAATTTTAATTAGGATGGAATGGAAAGACCGATGAAGAGCTGAAAAGGGAACAATAAATGGATCCTTTTCAAACAGAAGAAAAAAACACAAAGTATGAATGATTTCCCAAGGCAAAGCATATAAAATGGATTCTAACTTTCTATCTTGAAAGCATTCAAAAGGAAATTTTTATGGATGAGAGGTGAAACATAACAATTTACATATGAAACAAAGGAGAGAAACAAATGCTAAATCTCATACCACATGGATCCCACAGATCAGAGCTGCATCTCTTATGAATCCCTGTCAAACTATACAATGAAGTGCAAAGCGTTTTCCACACTATTCCCCTACTGCTGATTTACAAACTGCTTTACAAATGATTTACAATTACATTAAATACACCAAATTTGTGGGAACATAGATCCACCAAAAAAGGAGTTGTTTTAACAGCTGAAGAACTGAAAACTAATCATAGAAAATAAATTCAACAATCTTCCCTAAATAATGAACAATATTACATCTGATTATTTGGACAGATTTTCACAATTTCCTTGTTGAATGATAAATAGGCAATTTGAGGATCAAATCCCTATCTTTATGGTGCTGTATAAATATTTGTTTTATTTTAACTCTCGGCCAACTGACTGTTTGCTTTGCTTTCCTTTTATTACTCTTAAGAAAACTGAACTTTAAATAATATGCCTTTTGAAATAACATAAAATGAATTTATGCTTTAGTGAAGGATGGAAATAGTGAATAGGAGGGAAGGGAGAGGAGGTGGGTCCGCATCGCAATTTGGAATCGGAATCGATGGGGAAAAGCATATATATATAATAAAAAATTTAAAATATACTTTGCAATGTGTTTTAATACATCAAAGTGACCACAATCGGGGATCGGGGAAAGGGTAAGGCGTATTCGGACGCAACGAAACTCCAATGAAATTAGCAAGGCCCGATGGGGTAATATATCAAACCCAAGGGATAGCGAAAAAGCAATCAAAAATGATTTCGGTGATTTACCAAGGGAAAAGGTGATTTTATATGTGGGAGCGGAGGGCTTTAAGGTGGGACCCCGGGAGGCAATCAGAATCAGGAATCAGAGGGGAGAGCGGGGTATAATGTAACATAATTCTTCCGATGCGACGAAGCGACGGTGTATGGGAGATCCTTTATATAAAACAAAATAAAATGAAACTCAAGTTTCACAAAGGAAAAACCATTTATATTATAAATGGGTGGGGATTATATGGTGGGCCCGACCAATCGGGATCGGAGATCGGGGGAGGGCAGAGAGAGATGTTTTATATGGAATTGTCGATTGTCGATGGACCGATTGGTTGTGGGTCGTCGAATCGAATGGTGAAATCGATGACGGAGGAGTGGTCGGGAGTTTGCAATCAGGGAGGGGCTTTTGGGAAGCACCGATGAGAATGCTCTGATTGGCTGTGAGCCGTCGGATCAAATGACAAGATCGACGGTCAATAAGTACATCGGGAGGGTCAATACAATCGCATCGGAAATTTTGCGATGTGCCAATCGGGTGCTCTTATAGAATGTTGCGATGCGATGGAAGGGAAGGGAATGCATCGGAAAGCGGGGTTTATTTATAATAAAGACCTTTAACTTTATTATAAATCTTAAGGTATGGTAGGGAAGTGGTTCATTAAAGCACATGGGATTTATGATAATGTAATAGGAACGGGACTTTATAATAAGAACTTTTGAAATGTTTTATCATAAAGTTTTCAACGGAGTATGGAGGGGAAGTGGTTTCGGATCGGATTAACGTATTAATGCGATTTTTTCCATCAGAAGGGGAAAAGGGGATTTTCTAAGTAAAATATTAAACTTTAAACATAAAATTTAAGGGAAACATGGGAAATAGGGGAATTTTAGGGAATAGGGGACTTTTTACTTCACTTAGGCATAAATTTCAATCCAGAAGTCAGTTTTGAGAGTTTACTATACCATTGGAAAGCTCTTTCCAGGCTCTTTTTGATGGATCTACTTGGAAGATGATTTGACACTGAAAGTACTATGGAAAAATTCTCTGAAGGTAGGATGATGACTTTGTGGAGATGGCAGCTTCTTAATTGTGACTTATTACATATGATGACATAAAATTACATAATGAATGATAATAAAGTAAAAATATCATGTTTTCACCTCAAAACATGGTTTTGAGGTGAAAATTACATCAATCTTAATAAAATATCTCTTTGATCTTCCAGGTGATGTTGACTTTGAATTTATTGACTTCCTCATGACCTTGTTGATATTTATTGACATTTGACTCATTGATTTGACCATGGTGAGACCATAGGAACTAATGAGACCCATCCTATGACCAAATGACATGATTTTGATGGTGAAAGTGACTCATGACTAAAGACCATAGAAAGGATAATCAGCAAGTTTCACATGAGGGAAAACTGATGAGGAATTACTACCATCAATGAATCCATGACCTAGCGGAATGGTGAAATTTATTGGTATGGGACTCCTAATATGCAAATGCAAAAGAGAAATTTTGATCATTGATGGCAGTATGACTAAACTGACACTAACATTGGCTCCAATGGGGATGGTAGCTCCTTGGAGGTGCCAAGAACACCGTAGACCAAGTAGCCTTATCCATTTGGGCATGGAGTCAAAAACACTAAAAACTAACACAATGCAGACTGACTCATGACTCAAGACTAAGACTGATAACTGAAATAACACCAAACCATATACATATCATCCAAGTTTTATAGCCTTCACCTCGGGCCCCAAAATTCAATGACTGTATACTTTGAACTCTAATAAAAATAACATGGTATATACAATTATGATGACATAGATTCTGATCCTTTGTCTTCAGCAATGGTAGTGCTTCAAAAGCCTACCATTTACTGCTCCTCTAGGGAAATCTTGGCCATCCATTTCTGAAAGAAAGAAGGCATTCTGTCCTTTGTATGATGAAATCCTGTATGGTCCTTTCCACAGGTTGTCAAACTTACCATGCTTGCCTTTGTCCTCATTCCTTGCATCCCATCTCAACACTACATCATCTAGTTGAAACTTTTCTACTTTGGTCTTCCAGTCATAGATCTTCTTTATCTTCTCCTGCAATTGAACATCGTTCTATGACACTTCCTCTCTTGTTTGTTGAATATGGATCATTTGATTGATCCTTCGTTGATTGTCATCATCTTCGCTGCCAACTTCTTGCAATAATCTCAAAACTAGGACTGTAAGAGATGTAGGAAAAACACCATCAGTACCATAAACCAGCTCAAAAGGTGACATACGTATTGATTTCTTACTGCTCACTCTGTCTACCCACAATGAGTTGATGAGCTTGTGATTCCAGTTTCTTTTGTTTGCCTCCAGCATTTTCTTAATTATATTTACCAGTGATTTGTTCGATGATTCGGCCAGGTCGTTGCCTTGTGGATAATACGTTGTTGAATGGCCCAGCGTGATATTGTATTTGTCACAGAAATCGACCATCTTCTTGGATCGGAATGTTGTTGCGTTATCTATTACAATTTTACACGGGCATCCAAACGAGATAAAATATTCGATTCAAAGAATTGAATAATTACCGTGTCAGTTGTTTGCCTCGCTGGGATGGCATCAATCCATTTCGTAAAGTAATATGTCCTTGTCAATATCCATCAGTGTTGTGCTGAGGACGCAGGATGTATTTCTCCTATGAAATCGAGCCCCCACTACTGAAATGGTGTGTTCACTGAAACTGGTTTTAAAGGAAGTGGAAGCAATTTCTTCTTCCCTTGGAAAATTTGGCATTCATGACAATTCATCACTATTTTATATAAATCAAAAAATAATGTAGGCAAATAATAATACCTTTTTAGCTGTATTCTTCCAAAACAAGTGACCACCACAGTCACCTTTATGAAAATCATGCATTACCTTTTGCGCCTCTTCTTCAACCAGAAAATTGAGTAGATACCTCCTGGATCCTTCCAATATAGAGCATTGTTTAAAATACAATATTTAGCAGATCTAAGTTTCAAATATCTACCTTTACTCTTGGACATTCCTCAAGGAGGTGACAGATGCTGAAGGACATGAACAATATCTGAATACCACAGGGATTGTAGAAAAATATCTGAAATTAGAACGAGCAAACCTTCATCTTCATCCTCTGATATTGTTGTAATAAGGTCTATATCCAGGGCACACAGATTTGATTGGGCCATCAATTTTTCCAAGCCTTGGCCTTTGATCAACTTCGTGGGCTTGATCTCCAAATAATACTCCAACATAGCGACTATCCATTTACCTCTTCGACCTTCTAGATCAGTTTCCATTAATACATCCTTCACTGTTACGTTAGGGACATATGCTGTAGCATGTGAATGCAGAATATAGACCCTAAAATCCTTCAATGCCTAGATAAGAGCCAATGCCTATTTTTCAATAACACTATACCTTAAAGCAGCATCTCTAATAGTTCTACTGAAAAAGGCAATTGGATTTTCTACCTGATCTCTCTTTTGCATTAAAACAGCAGCCATAGTATGCTCCAAAGAAAATTAAAAAATGATAAAATCTTGAGTATAGTCGAGACTAATCAAAACTGGAGCATTAGACAAAGCAAACTTTACTAAATTGAATGACTTGATAGCTTCTTCACTCCACTTAACAGTGCTATCCTTCTTTAACATGTTAGTCATTTCTCTTAGATGTTCAGCCAGATTAGGTATAAACTGATGCAAAAAGTTCATCTTACCATTAAAGGCCTGAATCTCCTTTTTTTTTCGTGGAAGATCTATGAGCTGAATTGCCTCCACTCTAGTTGGATCGATGCGAATACCATCTTTAGAGATGATATGCCCAAGTAGCTTGCCTTCATCCATGGAAAAAAGACTCTTCTTGGGATTGAGATAAATCCCAAATTTTCTACATCGTTGAAAAACAACTCTCAAATGATGCAAATGATCATTATCTAAACCTAAAAACACTGTCAAATCATCCAAATAAACAACAAGAAAAACATATTTCTCATTGGCAAAAGCAATTTCCATTGCACGCTGAAAAGTAGCTCCAGCGTTCTTCAGTCCGAATGGCATCTTAGCATACTGGAAGGTTCCCCAGGGTGTTGTGAAGGTAGTTTTATCTTGGTAGTTCTCATGCACCAAGATTTGGTTGTAGCCTGAGTAGCCATCAAGTAGTGACATCCTAGATGCTCCAACTACTCTCTACAGAATATGGTCCATTTTTTGAAGTGGATAATTATCCTTTAAAGATGCCTTATTCAAATTCTGAAAATCTATACACAATCTTATCTCTCCAGTATTCTTACACACTGGGACCAAATTTGAAATCCAGTCAGAAAATCTAATGGGAACTATGATACCTGCTTTGTACAACCTGTTTACCTCTTTTTTGATGGATGGAAACAGCTTCGGATTGATTCTTCTCAGCTTTTTTCTGAATGGATTTTGATCCGGCTTGATAGGAATAGTATGTTGGATTATTTTCTTATCATACACTTTCAAATATGAATAATCCCATGCAAACACATCGAAAAATTCAGAAAGAAATTTAACATACTTCTCCTTTACCTCAGGGGACAATGCCTTTGACAACTTCACAAACATAGGCTTGTCAAGTGTTCCAAGATTCACATCTTCAACTCCTTTCTCGGGGGGCACCAAGCTTGGCTTCTTTGCAACATCATCCTGATCAAAAATCTCCTCTAGAGGTATGAGACCTCTTAATTATCCTTTAGCTGCAATATTTCCATCCGGTTTGCTTCCAACTCATGATCATCAACCTCATACTCACCTTCTATTGGAGTGTCTTTGAATTTTCCATCACCCTGCAAAAATGCATTAATCTCATTATCATCCCAAAATACTTGCCAATACCTTAAACAGTCTGGAACAGCAGGCCTATGTTTGACATATATCTCAAAATTATTGCTAGAGTTCATCGGAATCTTCAAGTTGCTAGCAGTAGTGGCAAGAGAATCAGCAATGAGATTCTGTATCCTAGGTACTGCTGTCAAATTGTACTCATGGAATGTCTTCAAGATATCTAGGACTGCATTTTTGTATGCCCTTAATCTCGGATGCTTTGCTTGGTATTCTCCTTTCACCTGCTTGATTATCATCTCAGAGTTGCCATACACAGAAATCCTCTTTGCATTCTGAGACCTGCAATCAAAGCCTCATACTCCGCTTGATTGTTAGAGCAATCAAAAGCCAACTTATAAGCACATACCCTATCATTTCTGGGAACATTTTCAGCATGGAAAACATGGCTCATAATCCATATTCCAATACCAGCTCCATCCTTACCAACAGCTCCATCAAAATCCATGCTCCACGGGCCTTCTTCTTTTTCTTGTAGATGCTGGAATTTTGTTTCTTTCTCTTCTTTACCTTGGCTGATTTCTGGTTGTTCACTTTCTTTTTGTTGTTGGCAGGTAGGAGGCTCAGAAGTGCTTGTTGCTTTGTCTTTTTCCTGTTTGAGGACTTCCCTGGAATTCTCTGAAATATTAGGTATTTCATCTACTTGTACCAACTGAACATTCTCATCATTTAAACCACCATCAGAATACAAGACAAAGGACTCTAAATCTATGTGGACAGCATTAATGGGATGGTTTATTGGCTTCTCTTTGCTAGTAATCATATATTTCATTTTATTTTCCCTATATAGCTTCCTCAACTGGACAAATATAGGGATAGTGGCATAAGAGAATTCAAGTTGCATAGTTCCCTTGAGTTTTGCACCCCAATACCTAGATAGAAGCATTCCAAACCTTGGTGGGACATCAACAACAACTACATCCATCAAGACATTCTTTGTTGGAATCTGATCTAAAGACACTACCAAATATTTAATAGACCAATACAATGAACCCTACCTGAGTCAAAGGAATACAAATCATGGTATTTTCGAGTAATATCCAGTCCTAACTTTTCCATGATGGCCTTGGGCATCAAATTATGTGAGGCCCCAGAGTTCAACATAGCATTATGCAATATGAACTCATGTAATCTAAGACTTAGGTAAAAGGGTGGGACTTCACTTTCTTCAAATTCTTTTGTGGTTGGACCAAATATGAGTTCTGGAAAGTCATCTTCTACATTCACCATATCAGAAACAGAGTCTATTTGCAAGATTCTAGACACCTGGCCCTTATATGCACTATTCTTCACCAACTCTATGAGGGGCATAGACACTTTCAGCTTAAAATTTTCATTTTCTAAATTAAAATAAGGAGCTCTTTCTACCTCTTTAACTAGAGGATATTTCTTCTCTGTTTTCTCCTTTACTGTGCTCTGCTGATTCTTTTCGTTTAGACTATTATTTGCTGAAGGTGCTTTGTTGGAGGAAGGGTCGGGCGGCTCTTTTCCTTTCTTCTGCAAATCGTTCTTTATTTGAAAATATTTTCTCTTTTGAATGGGACTGATCGGAACATCTATGTTCCTCAAAGAATAATTTTGTTGGGCTGATAGAGCGTTCATGTACCCTCTCTGGTAGTCATCGGACACTTCTTCCAATACAGCGTCATTAGCCAAGATGAAATCTTCGTCTTGTTTAGTGTCTGGAGTCACCATGTATTCTTCTTCTTCTGTAAGGAAGATAGGGGCACCATCAGCAGTGAAAAAGTGATTGGCCTCAATCAAAGGATCATCATCCTCATTTGTGTCTGTTCCTTTCACATAATTCTGTTGTAATGGATTTTTGATTTGCTGTTGTGGTGGCACTTGGTCTTGTGTTCTTTGTTCTCTCTTCTTAATCCTAAACTATGGTTTTTGCCCTCTGAAGTTCGGATTTCTTATCTGAGGTTCAGATCTATCTGTAATGGTCAATCGGTCAACCATATTTTCAACTGTACGAATCAAAGTGTCCATTTTGTTGTCTGAAGGAGAGGCTTCCTCTTTCACCATGACTCTCTTTTCAGCTCTGGTGCGTGCTCTTTTGGCCAGTAAATTCGCTTCTAAACTTATTGCTATCTTCTGCATGTCTTCAAGCGAGGAAGGATCTCTTTCCCGCAACTGATATTCCATATCAGCATCAAAACCATCTAGAAATTTCAATAATGCTAATCCCACGGGAGCTTTCAGGTTAGCTGGAATAGCATTATATACAGCATTGAAACTTAAACAATAGTCTGCACAGTTTCACCCACATTTCTCTTAATATTTTCATACTCAGACAGAATTTGGAGTGGGTTCTTTTTTACCTCCCACCGGTCCAATAATTGTGTGTGCAACTCCTGCAAAGTGTGAATTGAGCCTGCTGGAAAGGCTCTAAACCATTTCCTAACTTCACCTCCAAAGCTCTGAACAAACAACCTAGTAGTTACATTCTCTGCTTCCACCTCATGTAGATCAAAAAAGTCATTCATCTTATCAACATGTTGTTGGGATGTAATGCTCTGAGTAGCATCAAAGATAGGAATTTTACTTTGATAATCAGTAGGCATGTCATTGAGAACCTAAGGTAAAACCAGGGGTGCATACCTGGCAGCCATAACTCTGGGTGGATTTACAACAGTGTTTGTATTACTGGAATTTAAGGAAGGTGTTGATGGAGGAGATGATAACTGGGAATTGACTTATGGGAATGCTAATGAAATAGGAGGAGGACTTGCTATTCCTAATGACTCTGAAGGCTCAAGGATATTAGTTACAGTGATGGACTGAGGAGAATTCAAAATGTAATCGTCAATAGAGGAATTTTCTCTTTGGACTTCAATATCTACAAGGAACTCAGGATCTAAAATTTTATCATCAATGTCAGTTTCAGACTTATTTCTGAACAAAGAAAGCTCAAAACTTTCATCAAAAGAAAGATCTTCTACAAAAAAACCACTCACTGGGCCAAGTATAGGATCTAAAGATAGGTCTAGGACTTAGTGATCCTTCTTGTCTTTTGACAATTATTGGGATAAGATTTGGATTTTCAAACACGGGGGGAGGATTTGGATCTGGATTAGCCCTTGTATATCTTCTTGAAGCTAGTGTGTGTAAATTCTACTATACAAAAATTATGTTTCAGCCTAACAGACTCTGAAAATATTTTACAAGAAAACATTTACTGGGTGATCTGACTTTATACTCTGATAACAGAAATATTATGACTGTGAATTAGTGGTTGTAGTTATGCTCTTTTCCAACAGCGCTTTAACAATGTCCACCTTCTCAAACAAATGTTTAAAGATTAACGCGACATAGGAGAACACGTTAAACACTTAATCGAACCTTACTCTAGTTGTAATGACAAAATATATCAATGGCGCGATCCTTTTAAACCTTTCGAACTTATATCATAGCACACACTTATGCTACCAGCACGACATATATTTGATTTCAACAGGGTCCCACACATCCGTATTTCACCTTTTATGAATAAAATAAACATATAATAAAATAAAACCGTTGGGTAGTACCTTGATTTATCGCCCATGCTTCTAGGCACGCGATTGTCGTCAGATCAAAGGCGCTTCAAATTGAACGGTTCTCGTGCATATCACATTTTTTCCATGGCAGAAGTTTAACAGCTGAGAGCTGCATGAAATGGACGTTTTTTGGGTGATGACATGCCCAAATCTCACTGGATCGCGTTTTTATGGAGTATTTTTTCTCCGAGCCAAAAGCGGTGCGAAATGGGTGGTTTTGGTTTCCAAAACTCGCCAGTGGTAAATCAAACCGAGCTTTGACTTCAGGCTTTGATCATGTTTAAGCACTTTAACTCCTTGCGTTAATTAGGGCTGGGTCCCACAAATATTATTTCTCCGCCAGCAATAGAACTAAGCTTTTTACTTCAAACACAGAGATTTGTAAAGAACTGCCGCGTTTTGTATAATCAAGGTTTAACCTTAGCCAAAGGTTTTAATACTAGTTATTCACACAAGGCCTGATTATGACCATCTTTGAAAACAGAATATAACACAGTCAATGAGTGCCAAGAATATAAGCTCGCAGACAGTCAAATCAGCTTCCCCAATATGGTCGCCAGAGATGTTAGCACCCGAATTGGACCCCAGGCTGAAAAGGGAAAAATAGGGTAACAACTAAACCACGCTCAGCCTTGTAGCTAGCCCTACAAGGACAGGAGAGGGCTCTCTCCGTAAAGATATATATTCAATAAATTGAAATAATGATCTGATATTAGGCTAGATAAAATGATGGGAAAAAGGTTTAATAAAATGAATGAATTTTCAGGGATGTGTGGGATATAAAAGGGGACAGTTGAAATCGAGAAATTAAATCAAGACACAGGGTATTTCATGGGGCAAGGTAGGCAGGATATTTAGAAATTAAAGTTTAATTAGGATGGAATGGAAAGACTAATGAGAAGCTGAAAAGGGCACAATAAATGGATCATTTTCAAACTGTAATATCTCGTTTCAGGAATATCTCTAAAATGCGGCAACTCCAACCAGAGATAGACTGGGAGGGCATTTATCGGATATTTCACCTCTAAAAAGAGGATGAAATCCAGAGGCTACCTGGCCCTTTCCAAACTCTGTCTAAGAGTGAAAGATAAATGCACCAAGTGGTATAGAACTAGAATGCTCAAAATAAAATAACATTGCAGCAGACATATAATAGCATAGAGAGAAAATACGACAAATACGGCAACTCATCCAGAAACATAGAGAGGAAATTCTAAGCCATTTTATTAATCTGAGAAATATAATGAAGTACAATAGGTGATAAGAGTGATGACACCTAATATTTCTCAAGGCAAGTGAAGAGACTCTCTCAGAAAATACCGGAAATGGCTGCTCTATGAACTGCGTCCCAGATGCTGGAAAATGTTGTGTAGCTTCTACTACTGGTATGAACTGAAGACTAGGGGCTAATGCCCTTGCCAGAATGAGCTAAAAATCTGCATACCTCCTCTACTCACCAACCCAGACAAAATCCAGAAACCATACCAAAAATGGCCAACTCCCGAAAATCACCAGAAAATCCCTCCTGAGGGAATTACGCTGGCCTCCAAGGCTCTGCACAGAGGCTAGATGGAAATAGCTGAAACACTACCTCAAACTCCACCAAAATCCTCCTATGGGCAAAGGCTGACCCTCTACTCAAAATCTCAACTGAATCACCTACAGAAACCCCAATCCGAAGCACCTCCACAATGGACTGCGTCCTCTCTCCCAGTGACTACGCAGTATCTATAAGCTCTAGCTCCGCAACAAACCCAAACAATAAAACTACTCACAAAATGCTGAAAAACCAACCTTGCCCGAGCAGGCACTCGAAGTCCCCCGGGGCTAAGGGATAGATCTCTGATCGGAGACACTCAATGCACTAAACAGTGCTACAGACAGACTAAACAACAAGCGTGCTCAAGAAGACAAATTTCTCACTCAAAAATCCTCAACTCCAGAATGAATCAAATGAGGAGGCTCCTCCATATTTTATAACGTTGGTTTCCCTCCAAAACCCAACGTAGTATCTCTCTCCTCCACATGCTTATCCTCACCTACGCAGAAGCTTGCAGAAGCTTCTAGAGTGTACGTAGGCTCCCCTCCTCTACGTGGTATTAGGCCCCCCTTGACTCCCACTTAAGTCACAACGTTGTGCTACTAGGTGGATGTCTTATTTCACAAAAGTGAGTTAGACCCTCTTCACTCACTTTTTATTTATTTACAAACTATAGATAGCAAACTAAACAAAATCAAATATTCCAATTAGCTGTCGCTAATTAGGAATATTACAGTCTCCCCGGAAAAATGTTGCTTGTCCTCAAGCAACTGAAGTGATGGATGCTGCAAAATCTTCTCGCTCTCCCAAGTGGCATCCTCATCCGGAAAATTCTTCCACCTCACCAAGAATTCCCGGACCATCCTGCTCTATAACCGCCTCTCCCTGGTATCAATAATGGCCTCTATAACACCAAGTGCCCCTCATCATCTGTAGGTGGTAGCTCCTCTGTCACTATCACCTGTTGTCCCAGCACCTTCTTCAGGCATGATACATGGAAAATGTTGTGGATCTTGCTGCCTTGGGGCAGCTCCAACTCATATGCAACCTACCCAATCCTGCGTATCACCCTATATGGCCCATAAAAGCGAGGCTTGAGCTTCTCAGCTCCATTCTGCTTCAGCGATGACTGTCGATATGGCTGTAACCATAGGTAGACCAAGTCCCCTACCTCAAATTGTCTCTCCACCCAACCTCTGTCAGCATACAACTTCTGGTGGTTCTGTGTTGTAGCCATATTGTCCTTAAGAGCTCGGAGGATGTCCTAACTCTCTTAGATCCAAATCTTGGCTCTAGGAGCCTTGCTAGCACCAAACATCACATCAGCAAAAGATAAAGGATGGTACCAATACAAAGCATAAAATGGTGACATACCAATAGACATGTGATGTGTCGAGTTGTAGCAGTACTCCCCCAAATGCAACCATCTCAACCATGCTCACTACTGCCCACTAACATAGTTACGCAAATAGCCCTCCAGCCACTTGTTAACTATCTTCATCTGTCCATCCGTCTGTGGGTGGTAACTGGTACTCAGTGTCAACTCCGTCCACACTAGTCGGAAAAGCTCCTGCCAAAATCCGCCCATGAAATAGTTGTCCCTGTCACTGATGATGGTCTTAGGAAGACCATGCAACCTGAAAACCTCTATGAAGAACAGCTCGGCCACCTATGACGCTGTGTAATGTGCGGATATGGCGAAAAAGTGCACATACTTTGTCAGTCGATCAATGACGACAAAGATACAATCCTTGCCCTGCACCAATACTGCGTCGATCCCCTCTCCCTACGCATCACACTCTAAGACAAATGGTTGCGTAAAATCCAGCAATGCAAGCACGGGACAGCTACTCATCACCTCCTTGAGACTATCAAAGGCTCGCTACGCTATATCTGACCAACTGAATGCCCCCTTCTTCGTCAAATCTGTAAGGGGTGCATCAAGCTGTGAGAATCCTCTGACAAACTTCTTGTAATAGGTACATATCCCAATGAACCCTCAAATTTCCATCACATTCTTCAGCTCCGGCCAATCTCTGATGGCTCTAATCTTCTCCTCGTGGACCCTCACTCCATCCACTCCAATAATGTGACCCAAATATAACATCTTCGTCATCCCAAACTCACACTTGGAGAGCTTATCATAGAACTGTTGCTCTTCCAAGATGTATAGTACTGCCTCTATATGTTGGAGATGCTCCTCCCAAGTCCTGCTATATATGAGTATGTCATCGAAGAAAACCAATACAAACTTCCTCAGATGACTGCGGAAGATATGGTTCATGCAAGACTGAAAGGTGGTTGGTGCATTAGTCAGCCCAAAAGGCATAACCAAAAACTCAAAGTGCCCATAATGACACCTGAAGGTGGTCTTGGGAATATCCTGTTCCCTCATGCGAATCTAGGGGTACCCTGATCTCAAATCAATCTTTGAGAAGAACTTAGCTCGTCTCAGCTCATCGATCCTAGGTATAGGGTACCTGTTTTTCAGTGTCTTCTTGTTCAGGGCCCTGTAGTCAATGCACATCCTCAAGGTGTCGTCCTTCTTCTTCCCCAGCATTAGAGAAGAAGCAAACGGACTCGTGCTTGGTCTGATGTGTCCAAGAGCCAACAACTCCTAGATGGCCTGATCAATCTCATCCCGATAGGCTTTAGGATGCCTATAGGGGGTAGTGATCACCACCTGAATACCCTGTTCAAGCTCAATGGTGTGCTCAAACCCTCGATCTGGTGGCCGACCTGGTGGTATATCCCCAAACACTACCTCATGTATGTCAAGGATGGCCTGTATATCTGGGTGAACTTCCCGACTAGCAGTCTCTGCCTCTCAAGCCCATAGCTCAGCCGCCCACTCTATGTCTCCCTTCCGGAATTCTGCCTCCATCCGATGTGCCGAAACTGTCTGAGGTGGGTAAGTATGCATCCTGCGGATCTTCTCAGGCTTCCCGGTCTTCTTGTCATCCCACTCCATCTCTGAGGCCTCCCAATCCGTGGTGACCTTCCCCAGAGTAATCAACCATTAAACACCCAACACCAGATTGGTATCTAGTACGTTGACCACGAAAAATTGATTGTCCACGGTGTAGGTACCCATCGTCACCGCCAACTCTGGAACATACTGGGCAGACTGCATCATCTGGGCTCTTGGGACCAAGACTGAAAACTCGTCAAAACTCTTGGTCGGTATACCCCTCCGCTTGACCATCTGCCATCAATGAAGTTGTGGGTTGCCCCACTGTCAACCAAGACTGATACTCATTGACCACGTACTGTCCCTCGTACACGCAGTGTCAAATACTTAGGAACTCCTCGCAAAGTTGCAAGGGCCCCTCCTGTGGGTGCAAAAGCTGCACCTCCTGTCCCTAGAGGTGGAGGTGGCAACTGATCCTGGGTCATCTGACTATCTCCTGCCTCCTCATCATCCTCCTCATCCTATTCCCCGCTATCATCGGAGAATACCTCAATGAAGTGTGTTTTTCCAGCAACACAACTATGCCTTGGTGCCCACGGCTCCTGAAAAGTAAAGAATAGTCGCTTCTTCTTTAACTCCCTCCTGGCATCATCATCTATCTGGGCCCGTCCTGGATTTCCCTTGGGAGGCGGAATCCTCACATCCTTCCCCTTGGGATGGAAACCCTGTCTCTGGGGGTAAGGTGTCCGCATCCTGGGCAATGCATCCTGTAAGTCCCTGGTCCTGCTGATAGCATCCTGGACTGTAGCTGGTCTAGTAGATCTGACTAGACCTCAAAGTGGCTCTGCCAATCCCTCCACAAACATATAGATCATTCGTGTCGTAGATACATCTGGCACCATCACTGAAACCCTCAAGAAATCTGCAATGTATGTCTCTGGGATCCCTGTCTGCTTGAGCTTCGTCAGCTCAACAAAATGTTGTTCCAGATCCCTCCTGTCAAAACGCTCCATCAACCTCCTGGTAAACTCGGCATATGTCATCACTGTAGAGTGTCCGAGTTTAACCATCCCATGGAACCACCAGTCCTGGGCATCACCATCCAAATGTAATGTTTCCACCTTGATGGCCTCCATCTCTGACATTTGGTTAAGCTAGAAATAGATATCCAGCTTCTCCACCCAAGACTTTGCCGAACTGTTTGATGATCCATCAAACGTAAGCAAATGAAATCTGCTATAGGCACGGTGGGAATATCCATCATGATAATGCTAGTACCCTCTATGATGGTCGCAGGGTCTACTATCCCACTGGAGCTGCACAAAATCTCGGAATGAGAGAGAATTCCTGAACTCCTGCCCATAGGCTTGATACTCTGCAAAATACTCGCCCATGTGTCCGGCCTCTGTCTCCTACTGGGCTCCTGCCCCAGTGTCTACTCCCAAGAAAGTGGGCATGGTAGAGCGGGTAGGTGCATGTGAAGCCATCGGCTGAGGAGTCTCATGTTGAGCAACACCATGCTCTGGAAAATGATGAGATGTACCTGATCCCTCTCCTACCTGGAAAACCCATGGAGTCTCACACTATCTAGCCTCCACAGCTGTGAACCTCTGTCCCATCACCTCAATTTGTCTAGCTAAATCCTACACTGACTTTAGGAGTTCCTCTCCAAACTATTTGGCCTCTGTGTCATCTGCCATCGGCCCTTTCTACTTTGAATCTACTACAGGCTCCTCCTGCTCTGCGTTCGTCACATGCTCTCTCTCTTGATCTGTGTCCTCTATTCAGGCATAGTCTTCCTCTTCGTAGGTGGTCTCCAACCTACGCTCACGGTATCTATACTTCATGCCTCTGTATGGCCTCTTTCGCGATGTCATAGACCACAGGCTTAGCCAGAACTATGCTTTGATACCACTGTAATATCATGTTTCGGGAATATCTCTAAAATGCGGCAACACCAACCAGAGATAGACTGGGAGGGCATTTACGGGATATTCTGCCTCTGAAAAGAGGACGAGATCCAGAGGCTACCTGGCCCTTTCCAGACTCTATCTAAGAGTGAAAGATAAACACACCAAGTGGTATAGAACTAGAATGCTCAAAAGAAAATAACAGTGTAGCAGACATATAATAGCATAGAGAGAAAATACGGAAAATACGGCAACTCATCCAGAAACATAGAGAGGAAATGCTAAGCCATTTTATTAATCTGAGAAATATAATGAAGTACAATAGGTGATCAAAGTGATGACACCTAATCTTGCTCAAGGCAAGTGAAGAGACTCTCTCAGAAAATACCAGAAATGGTTGTTCTATGAACTTCGTCCCAACTGCTGGAAAAATGTCGTGTAGCTGCTACTGCTGGTATGAACTGAAGACTAGGGGTTGATCCCCTTGCCGGAATGAGCTGAAAATCTGCAGACCTCCTTTACTCACCAACCCGGACAAAATCTAGGAACCATACCAAAAATGGTCAATTCCTGAAAATCACCAGAAAATGCCTCCTGAGGGAATTACGCTGACCTCCAAGGCTCTGCGCAGAGGCTAGATGGAAATAGCTGAAATACTGCCTCAAACTCCACCAAAATCCTCCTATGGGCAAAGGTTGACCCTCTGCTCAAAATCCTGGCTGAATCACCTGCTGAAACCCCAATCCGAAGCACCTCCACAATGGACTGCATCCTCTCTCCCAGTGACTGTGCAGTCTCTATCAGCTCCAGCTCCGCAACAAACCCAAACAACAAAACTACTCACAAAATTTTGAAAAACCAACATTTCCCGAGCAGGCACTCAAATTCCCCGGGGCTAAGGGCGAGATCTCCGACCGGAGACACTCAATGCACTAAACAGTGTTGCAGACAGGCTAAACAACCAGCGTGCTCAAGAAGACAAATGTCTCACTCAAAAATCCTCAACTCCAGAATGAATCAAATGAGGAGGCTCCTCCATATTTTATAATGTTGGTTTCCCTCCAAAACCCAACGTAGCCTCTCTCTCCTCCACATGCTCATCCTAATCTGTGCAGAAGCTTGCAGATGCTTCTAGAGTGTACATAGGCCCCCCTCCTCTACGTGGTGTTAGGGCCCCCTTGACTCCCACTTAAGTCACAATGTTGTGCTACTAGGTGGATGTCTTATTTCACAAAAGTGAGTTAGACCCTCTTCACTCACTTTTTATTTATTTACAAACTATAGACAGCAAACTAAACAAAATCGAATATTCCAATTAGCTATCGCTAATTAGGAATATTACACAAACAGAAGAAAAAAACACAAAGTATGAATGATTTCCCAAGGTAGAGCATATAAAATGGATTCTACCTTTCTATCTTGAAAGCATTCAAAAGGAAATTTTTATGGATGAGAAGTGAAACATAACAATTTACATATGAAACAAAGGAGAGAAACAAATGCTAAATCTCATACGACATGGATCCCACAAATCAGAGTTGCATATCTTATTAATCCTTGTCAAACTGTACAATGAAGTGCAAAGCGTTTTCCACACTATTCCCCTACTGCTGATTTACAGACTGCTTTACAAATGATTTACAATTACATTAAATACACCAGATGTGTGAGAACATAGATCCACCAAAAGAGGAATTGTTTTAACAGCTGAAGAACTGAAAACTAATCATAGAAAAGAAATCTAACAATTTTCCCTAAAGAAGGAACAATATTACATTTGATTATTTGGACAGATTTTCACAATTTCGTTGTTGAATGATAAATAGGCAATTTGAGGAGCAAATCCCTATCTTTATGGTGCTGTAGAAATATTTGTTTTATTTTAACTCTAGGCCAGCTGACTATTTTCTTTGCTTCCCATTTATTACTCTCAAGAAAACTTACCTTTAAATAATATGCCTTTTGAAATAACATAAAATGAATTTATGCTTTAGTGAAGAGTGGAAATAGTGAATAGGAGGGAAGGGAGAGGAGGTGGGTCCGCATCGCAATCAGAATCGGAATTGATGGGGCAAAGGATATATATAATAAAACATTTAAAATATACTTTGCGATGTGTTTTAATACATCAAAGTGATCACAATCCGGGATCGGGGAAAGGGGAAGGCATATTAGGATGCAGCGAAACTCTGATGCGATTAGCAAGGCCCGATGGGGTAATATAGCAAACACAAGGGATAGCAAAAAACCAATCAAAAATGCTTTCGACGCTTTACAAAGGGAAAAGGTGATTTTATATGCGAGAGCGGAGGGCTTTAAGGAGGGACCCCAAGAGGCAATCGGAATCGAGAATCGGAGGGGAGAGCGGGGTATAATGTAACATAATTCTTCTGATGCGATGGAGCGACGGTGTATGGGAGATCCTTTATATAAAACAAAATAAATTGAAACTCAAGTTTCACAAAGGAAAACCCTTTATATTATAAATGGGCGGAGATTATATGGTGGGCCCGACCAATTGGGGTCGGAGATAGGGGGAGGGCGGAGAGAGATGTTATATATGGAATTGCCAATTGGTGGTGGCCCGATTGGCTTTGGGCCATCAGATCGAATGGTGAAATTGACGGCGGAGGAGTGGTCGAGGGTTTGCAATCGGGGAGGGGCTTTTGGGAAGCGCCAACGAGAATGCTCTGATTGGCTATGAGCCTTCAGATCAAATGACAAGATCGATAGTCAATAAGTACATCGGGGGGGTCAGTAAAATCGCATCGGAAATTTCTTGATGTGCCAATCGGACGCTCTTATAGAATGTTGCGATGCGATGGAAGGGAAGGGAATGAATCGGAAATCAGGGTTTATTTATAATAAATACCTTTAAATTTATTTTAAATCTTAAGGTATGGTGGGGAAGGGGTTCATTAAAGCACATGGGATTTATGATAATGTAATAGGAACAGGACTTTATAATAAGAACTTTTGAAATGTTTTATCATAAAGTTTTCAATGGAGTATGGAGGGGAAGTGGTTTGGGATCGGATTAATGTATTAATGCGATTTTTTCCATCGGAAGGGGAAAAAGGGATTTTCTAAGTAAAATATTAAACTTTAAACATTAAATTTAAGGGAAACATGGGAAATAGGGGAAGTTTAGGGAATAGGGGACCTTTTACTTCACTTAGGCATAAATTTCAATCCAGAAGTCAGTTTTGAGAGTGTAGTATACCGTTGGAAAGCTCTTTCTGGGATCTTTGTGGTGGATCTTCTTAGAAGACGATTTGATTCTGAACATACTGCAAAAAAATTCTCTGAAGGCAGGATGATGACTTTGTGGAGATGGCAGCTTCTGAATTGTGACTTATTACATATGATGACATAAAATTACATAATGAATGATAATAAAGGAAAAATATCATTTTTTCACCTCAAACCATGGTTTTGAGGTGAAAATTACATCAAGCTTAATAAAATATCTATTTGATCTTCTAGGTGTTGTTGACTTTGAATTTATTGACTTCCTCATGACCTTGTTGATATTTATTGACACTTGACTCATTGATTTGACCATGGTGAGACCCTAGGAACTAATGAGACCCATCCTATGACCTAATGACATGATTTTGATGGTGAAAGTGACTCATGACTAAAGACCATAGAAAGGAGAATCAGCAAGTTTTACATGAGGGAAAACTGATGAGGAATTACTACCATCAATGAATCCATGACCTAGCGGAATGGTGAAATTTATTGGTATGGGACTCCTAATATGAAAATGAAAAAGAGAAATTTTGATCACTGATGGAAGTATGACTAAACTAACACTAACAGGTTCTTTCATAATCAGGATAGACACCACTCTATGGGTAGATTATTTTTGCCCAAGTTTTATGGGTCATCCTCCAGTTCTGCCAAGGCATGGGTAGAAAAGATGGATATTTACTTGCAGTTGAACAAAGTCCCTAATATTGAAGCCATCAAGATTGCAGCACTGCACTTTGAAGGTGAAGCACACAATTGGTGGTTCCATGGGTTGCCTACATTGGAACATACCAATGTGACTACCTATTCTGAGTTTACTAGAATACTGGTGGAGAGGTTTGACAGGAAGGATCCAGAAGCGCCCTTCATAAGCCTTACAAAGCTGAAGCAATCAGGGAATGCAGAAACTTATATCTCTGAGTTTCTAAGATTATCTGTCATGGTTCCTGATCTGTCTGCAGCAAGGAGGGTGTACATGTTCATCAATGGCCTGGAGGAACCTTTGCATGGGTTGGTTAAATCTACCAAGCCCATCACTTTGCATGATGCCACTGAGAGGGAAACATACCTTCAATATGCCTTGCCAAAAGCAAAGGAAAATTTCCAAAGCAAGGCCCCTCACCTTTCTAAAGGGAAGGGATAAAAAGTTGCTCCTTCCAAGGAGAGCTCATTCAAGAAGCCTCTTGATATTGAACTTAGGAGGGAGTTGAGAAAGAAGAGACTTTGTTTCACTTGCCAAGAGTCATGGGCACTGGGACATAGATGTTCTACAAGAAAGCACACTACATAGAAGTCTTCTCATATTTTGAGGAGGAAGATGAAGATGATGAACCAAGGAGGGGTCACAACACTGATACTATTGAGGAACTATGGGATCCTACACTCTGGTGGATCACTTTTTTTTGGTTGACATACCAGACACCAATATCATTCTGGGTGTCCAATGGTTTATTACTTTGGGGAAGGTCACCACTGATTGGAAAGCTTTGCAGATGGAGTGGGTGGACTTGAAGAGTGGGAATCCACAAATTATTCAAGGCATGCACACTTATCCCTCACCTAGTACTTCCACACAAACAACAGAGATGTATTTGCACAGTGGAAGCAAAGATCTCACAGTCCCTTCTCTCATGTTCATGAGAATGCTGCAAGGGACATTCCTCTCTAGTGGCAAGCCACCTGGGATGCCACCAGATTCAGGTCTTGTGGGGGAGGCCTCACAAAGTGTTTCTCCAAATCTAGATCCAGGAGGGATTGGAGCAATGAGAGACCAAGTCACAGTGCTGGAGGGCTTGGGACAGCTCAAGAATGAGGGGGTTCTTCTTCCTGCATCACTATCACCCTCTCTCTTTTATGAATCTGTGCTATGGGAGGAGAAGAATGGGAGGATCAATCTTCCAACAAACAAATTTGGCATGAGAAATGTCAAAAAGGAAATCAGCAACATGACAAGCACTTCCACGGATGTATCATCAGTGTTGTCATTGTTGAACAATGTGGATCTATATTGGAAATCTCAACTGCTTGTAGAGTATTCCAAATATCTCCACACAAGTATGATACTAGATGACATGAAGCAACAAGAGGGCTACTTAGTCCAAGGGGGAGTCATCTATTAGCATGGTAAGGTCTTCTTGGCTAGAGCTTCCAAGCTCAAGCAGAAGACACTACAAGGGGCACATGAAGAATTTTTCCTCAGCCATATGCATTCAATTAAGGTCTATACCCTTATCATGAGGAGCTTTGATTCGGAAGGCATGAGAGAGGAATTACATCAGCACTTTCAAGAGTGCATTAACTATGGAGGATTGGGGCAGCCAATGAACTCTTTGCAAGAGTCATTTCAGCCAGTTCTTCCTTTGCTTGAGAGGAGGGAAATGCTCATGCACAACTCCATGTGTATGGAGGAATATGATGGTGAAGGATCTGATCATGCCAAGCAAGTTGTATTTTCTGATTTATCACATTATTTTGCCATGTTTTTGTAGGTTATGACTCCTAAAGGGTGTGAGATATCATGTGGATCTCATGATTTTTGGTGGGCTAATAGAGATGTTGAACTTGGCCACTCCCTTATTGTGCAAAGGGAGATTCCTTCTCATGATGGGTGCTTTCCAAAGGCACCAAACTTATCTAAAATCTTCAACCATGTTAAGGTGACTCATGCAACGAATGTGTGCTGGGAATGCCACTTACCACACCTTGATCTAATGCAGGCAGGTGATGCACTGCGCTAGCATCACATGTGGGATTTTGACCCACCTCCTCAAGCTCAGATTTCTGTTTGCATATATTTAGTCTTGCTTCCATACTTGGATGATATAGTTGTATTGTTTATGGGATTGTATGGAGGGAGGATGGGCAGTTTGTATGTACCACATGGTTTGGAACTTCTGCATGTACCTCATGATACATGTTTTAGATGGAGCATTTCTCTAGCCATGTTTATTTCTGTTGAGTTTTTCACTCCTGGTGGGATGGACTATGCACATCTTATGTTGACCTTGGAGGAACAATTCATGATGTATTGGCTTGATGAGCACTGGGCTTATGATGAGGACTTGATCATTGATGATGCCATCAATGGAGGATGGGAAGTACTACAGCTCTCACCCTATCATTTGCTTGAGGACAAGCAACATTTTGGAGGGGAGGACTGTAATATTCCTACTTAGCCTAAGGTAAGAGGAATATGCATTTTTGTTTTACTTTATGTTTCATGAATAAATGAATAAAGGAGGAACATGTAAAACTCCTGAAAATACTGAATAAATCAATGCCCATATGAAAAAGGATAAATTAGGGCTATGTAAATAAATCACTTGCAGGTGTGAAAGGGGTTTGAGCTATGAGACTGGGTCAACCTTGACCAAATCTATAGTGTTGTCTAGATTCAATGTACCTCATGAAGGGACAGCGAAGTTCTAGAAGGAGGCCCCTCATGTGAAAGGAGCTAACTCATCAAGGTGCTTTAGGGTTTGCAAAGGCTTTCATATTATAAAAGGAAGGGGAAGGACCCAAGAGAAGGTTTTTGATTGTCGATATTTCTGAGTATCTTGTTTTTTTAGACAAATACTATTCTTTGTTGTTTAGTGGAGAATTGTGCTGCTTAGCACTTGGAGTTCCTATGCAGGGATTTCACCTCTTCCCTTGAGGATTCTTGGAGGAGTTTTTTCTATTTTGATCCAATATCAGGCTTTGGGCCAAGCTCTACTTCCAACTACAATGCAGATCCAGTGAGGGTTTGCTTTCTTTTGTAGGCTGCAGCAAGTGGAATTCTAGATTTGCTTAGATCTAGCTTGTATTGGAGCCTCTTCTCAGTGAGTGTGTCTTTTAACCTCCTAGAAGAGTACATCCATTGTTTGAGCTCCAGATTTTTATCTTGGCATCAGGCCATCTATGTTATTCAAGCTACAATGCAGTTTTCATTGAGGAACTGCGCTATTCTTAGTGGAGGTTTTGCAGGGTGTTTTGACCCCATTTTTTATGAGAAATCTCTGGTGCTGGGATTTTCCTTTCACTTTGGTGATCCATGGATTAGCTTGTTGATCTATGTTATGTTTAGATCTGATATATTTTAATGTAAATTAATCTTCAGAAATTTCTGAAGCATTTTGTAGATATGCAACTTAAAACTCATATCTACTCTTTGTAATGCATGATTTGGTCAAAACCCCAAGGTGATCTTGTAAATGAGTCTTTCTAGTTTCTAGATTTGAAATGGATCTGATGTTTTGTCCACGGATTTTTCCTATATCTGAGATGTAATTTTCAACTGCTAAAGCTCCTTAAAATAACGTTGTTGAGACATTTTATAGTTTATATATGTGTTGCAGCCTTCTTTTCTGAAGATTTCTTTCTCTCTTGTCTCTTGTATTCTACTATATATTGAAATAGCTTCATTGTAATTTAATTTGTTATTGTATGTTCATAAGCTGATCTCATTTGTTATTGTATTTGCCTCCTGCTCATGTTTTCCAAGACTGTGTTATTTTTTAAGCAGTTTGTTGTGCATAGCTGCAGCCCCTCTTGTAGGGTGTTTTTCAGCTAGACTAGGTGGTGGGAGATCTATTTACCACACCTAGTTTGATTTGTTTTTGCTCCCCTTTTGGATATAGACCCTAGATCTTTTGATCTAAGGGATCCAAGGGCTGTAAACTCATTTATGTGCATCAATATCCCAGGAGTGTGTTATTTCAGCAGGCTTGCTGTGTTGTTCCAGATTTGGAATATTACAAAGGTTTATGATTTTTGATTAATGGATAGATGGCTAACTCTAAGGTAAAAATATAAAATGATATAATTGGTTGTATCACAGATTAGCAAACATTCATTGGGCTATGGAGTCAAAATAATCTTCAACAAAAAATCACAATCTATTAAGCATGGAAGTCAAGGCATTTGGAGTCTAAGTCAATGAGTAAAACAGTAACTCAGCGAAATACACAGTCCATTTGCATATGAAGGAAGTTAGATCATTTTCAAATGAATTCTAAGTATCACATACAAATACCACTGCAAATAGAGATATTGAAGAAGGCCATGAGAACAATAACGAACATAAACTCCTTATGAATCTCGAGTTGTCAAAACAGAGCTCTGTATTAAGTGAAGAAGAAGAAGTGACATACAATCACACACAGTCTTTTCTAATAAAAATGCCCAACCCTTGTAGAATTCGACCTCATGCTCTATATAGAACATTTACAATATAGGATTCTTTCATCCTCCACTATATAATTCGAATTCCCATGCTTTGACACCTTTCCTATTCTTAAACATGCTATTAATTACAAAATGACAGCTATACTGCCTTTGAAAAGTCCTAATTCTAATACGACTGAAACTCATAAATATGCTTCTAACAACCCTATCTATTCTTTAATTCATCCTTTGACACCTGCTATCCCATGAATTCAAATTTTGATGCTGACCATTCACTTAAAGTCACCCTGTTGTTGATGATAAAACTGTCCTAGAAATTAGGAAACATGTTTCCCGTTTTTCAGCCCTTTAATTTCATTGTCATCTTCGAGAACTTTAATATTTGATGGATCAGATTCACATGTGTAATATTTTCCAAATATTTCCATAAATCTTTCGATCTTCCAGCTATGCAGAAAAACATCTTCAAAATGATGTAAAAAGTTAGAAGATAAGCCCGCGCTATGAAAGTAGCTTGTTTTCGTAGCGCATTTTGTAGCTCGCTGTAAAACCTTTCTTTTTACTCATATTTTTCACTCAATTTCTTTCATGACAGCCTTTATCTTCACTTGACACACTCTGAAAAGAAGTTTCAAAACCAAACTCACAAAAATTCCTTCAAAATTTGCTGTGAAAAATGATGAAAAGACTGCTTCAACAAATTATTTTTGTTTATTTCTTGAAAATTAGGTCTTGGAACAGAGATTATAGCTTCTCATCCATGATGTATTTTGAGAAACTGAAAGATTTTTTTGGATTAAATTTTGTCTTGAATAAAAACCTCTCTTGGTTTTTGGAAATAATTCTCCTACTATCCAGAAAATTTCTTTGAAAAACATGTGTAAAACAGGAAAACTCGGTTTTCTGAAAATAGGGCTTCAAAGAAAGCCTTGTATCTCCCAAATGATAACACTTGTAAAGAAACTGAGAGAGGTCTTTGTAGTTAGTTATGTTAGAAATAAAAATCTCTTTCGGATTTCAAAAATTCGTTTTCAGTTGCCCAGAAACCCCTTTGGAAGTTGACTACTAAAACCAGAAAACAAAGTTTTTCTCTTCATGGTGAAAAAGCTCCTTCAGTAGTTTTGTAGCGCATTTGATCAAATTTGCACTAGCTGCGCTATGAAACTGCTGTGTAGGAATTTTTGTTGAAAATTTCTTCAAAATTTGTAATTTGGAGATACTTAAACTTTAAGGGTATTAGTACCATTTCAAAAACACAAGAATATGACCCTGAAAATACAATCTTCATCAAATTTTACCTTGATTTTGATCAGAGATTGTCTTGTGGATTTATCATTCTTTTTCACTGCCCTTTTGACCTTTCTTGAGATTTTGTCTACTGTATCTACAAATCTTCCACCTGTCTTTTTAACCTTCTGTTCTCAGGTTCATATCTTAGACAATGACCCCTCTATGGATCTTTTTCTCCTCAACCATGTTTCTTTCAAAAAAAACCCTATTAGTTTCTTTAGAAATCTATAAAAAAGCCTTGCTTGCAAACAGCCTCTCTTGATTACAGCCTTGCTTGATTTAACATAACAGCCTTACTTTATTATAGTGAAAGTTGTCTATGTATATAGAAACCAACGACTAATTTTCACTACTTCAGAGCTCATGCAGTTTCTTTGGAGATAAATGAACCGAGGATGGCTCAATTAGGCAAAGAATTTGAATTTGAGATATTCCTTCATAACCAAATGATGCTTTCTTAAATTACTATCATGATTATGATGAGTGTAGGTCAAGTGGGTACAACAGATTTGATGACTAACTGACTCACCACACTCCTATCCTATCATTCCCAAGCGAATCTAACAGTGTTTTGGCTTATTTGACATGACAGCTAGGAAACCGCGCTTTCGTAGCGCACTTAGTGTAAATTTTTCATTTTGCGCTATGAAAGTAGCAGCGCTTTCTTAGCGCATTTCCTGATTTTTGAACTGACTGCACTACGAAATGGAGGATTCCTAGCTAAATGCAGAATTCAACTCGAAACTTCATGCCATGACCCCTAAATGAAAAATATGACTTCTTTTTATCATGAAATGAACCTAAAGGACTTTATTTGAACTTGAAAGATGACCTTTCAAACTTATAAAACTATGACCTACCCTTTACCAAGACTTAAAATGACCTTTAGACCTACTTGAAAACATGACCAAAAACAGTGTAGACACAATGATGTTTTGAGAATTTTTGAGTGATAACAGGCGCGAAAAATCAAGTAAACCAAAGTTGCTATGAATGGCAACCGACAGTTAGGGTCCTGCTGAGCAAATTGATAACCTTGTGGAACTATAGCAGTACCAGGAGGAGGATATCCAAGATATCTTGGAATAGCCTATGCATTTGGGATTGGAATGCCTCCTGGATAACCAGGATTGACCAGACCATATTGAGGTTGAGCTGGTATCTGATACGTGTAACTAGGGTACGGTTGATGCTGGTATACTGGATTTTGTGCTACGGGTCCATATTGATACTTCCCTTGATACGGTTGATAAACAAACTAAGGTTGCCTTGTTACAATTGTACTTGTACTAGGTTGTCCCGCAGGCATCTGAATAGTAGTCTGGACTGTGGGTCCAGGTTGTTGTGCAGTGACTAGAGGTATTTGTTGTGATACTTGAGGGGCTGCAGAAATTCCAGGGATAGGTGTGGTAGGTTGAACAAAAGTTGGTGCAGCAGTTTGAGGTGGAGTTCTAGGTGTACTCGGACCAGGCCTCTAAACAGTACTAGGTGCAGATACCTGTGGTATAACTTGAAGCGTAGGTTGGATAGGTTTTTGGATTTGAATGTAACCAATTGGCTGACCAAGTTGATTATAAGGTACTTGCATGTTAGGTTGCAAATTCGGTTGATTTGGTGTCGTATTCCACATCGTGTTTACTCCAGGATATGGAACTCCCATTGAAGTTTGTGCTGCATAAGATGGACCATAACTACATTGATAATTTGGAAATGTATGTTTGATTGTTGGCTAGATAATTCCCAATAAAATATTGACCTCCCTGAAACAATTTTTGTTTCAGATAGAACTGAGGCCACAGCATAGGGTACTATCCTTGAAGAGGTTGCGGACCCTGAATTGAGTATTACCCTTGACGTTGATATTGTCCTTGAGGTATGTACTGGCCTTGAGGTATGTATTGTCCTTGAGGTTGCCCCCCAGGCTATAAAATACTACCTTGAGGATGCCCCCCAGGTGGTAAGTTACTACTTTTAGGGTCAAGGTTAGGAATATTTCCAGACATCATGTAAACTTGTTTTGCATTCAAATTTTCGGTATGTGATTCATTTGGACCAGGTGATTGTATAAGTTTTTTGGCAGAAGAAGCTACTCCTGAGAAAGTACCAGAAAGCGACTGGTATCCCATAGGAACAGACGGACCACCATACAAATATGATTCTGGTGATGCAGAAAACATGGATGACTCACCAGACATGTTTAATGAAGGTCTGTAATTACCTCTTGGTATGGCATAAAAAGGAATTCGGGGTGGCAAATAGTTTAGACCAGAATTGTGTAGAAAGTTTGCTAACTGAGAATACCAAGGATCTTGTTTGAAAGGGCTATATTAAATTGATTCACTTGGCCTAAGATCTAAAGATTCCTAATGTGAAGGAACAACAAATTATTCTTCTGTGTCAGTAATTTCTTCAATGCTAATGAGGCCAGGAGTGAAACTTCACTCGAGGTAAATCAAGACGCCTAGGGGTTGGAGTGATGAACTCTGAAGTAGGCTGAGATGTAGCAGATTCAGTTTCTGGTTCATAAATGTCAGGCTCAGTAGCTGATAATTCAATAGTTGTGGAAGCAAGTTCAACTAGTTCAGAAATTGTAAGTTTTCTTTAAGAACTTTATGTTGTTTCAGGTTGATCTATTTCATAATCATGATGTATAATTATTGATGTTTCCTCGTGTTCAATTGATCCAGTCCCTGATTGTTATCCTTTCTCAGGGGGTTTCCCTTGCATTCTATGTGATTGTCTAGGTAATTCAGCCACGATTAAAAGTTTTAGCACACGAAATCAAAGAAAATTTCAAAAAAATATCCTAAAGTTTCTAAGGAAACAATCAAATTGATCACACGCCTACAAAATCTACAAGACCAATCCACACACAAACAGTAGATTCCCACACTAAAAACACTAGTTGGTGATGAAATCCAACGTCATAGAATTCTAATGTGGAAATGGCAGTTGGAACAGTTACCCCAAAAACCTGCTTAATGAAACATTTTGGTGCATATCTCTCCACTTATGCCATCTTGAAGTGAAGAGTACCCTATGGAAGGTCCAAGTGAGTCTAGTCGACGTCTGCTCTAGGTACAATGGGACCTTCCCTCTACCGTCACCTTGGGAAAAAATCCTAAAGTTTATAGTCACTAAGGTCACCAACAGGAACAAATGTACCTGTGGGAACAGTCTACGATCTGATATACACGCAAGGGCAGAGTAACTAGCTCAATCCCCTTGAAGGCTCCTTGATATAATCCAAGGTTTACCAACAAGTGGCCCCAGGCCCCTTGACAATGGTCTATCTGAGGTTTACCATTTTTAATACGTGCACATCTGTTATCTTTCCCAATAAGATAGGTATGATTACCTCACTGGTTCCGACATGATCTCGTGCTTGACTCTTTTAAGAAGAGCTTCCCAGAGCACAAATGCTACAATTGGATTTTCCTACCGCAATATTGCTACTTGTTTTTTTGAACTGTCTTTGAATGTTAATTACAACTTGTTCCAAGACACTAGCCTAAGCTATGTTGTTGGAAAGAGCCCTAGAAAATGTAAAATATCTAGATTAATTTTATTGAAGCGTTGTTTTTAATTTGGCTGTTGCTTAAGATAGAAGGTATGGAAGTGAAACTTCAATGATGTTTTATGACCCGACTCAGAAATATGCTAACTGCATGTAAATGAAAAATGAAACTCTTTTCTTTTCAATGAATCTTATTTAAGGGAAAGATTGAGAAATTTAACCATTTTCAAAGCACGAATTATTTCTTTCATAGACAAAATCTTTGAAAAGAAGACGATTTCTTTGAGAACTCAATTTCGCAAAAATGATCTATTACTCGTTCGAAATTAAATTCCTTTATCAATCATATCAAAAACTAAAAATCATTAAACAAACTATTTCCAAAAAGAAAACAATATCTAAAACTCCTAAAAACATAAAATTCAAAATCAAAATAAAAACTCTAATTTTGAAGTCTATCTTAGAAAGTTTAAGGACGTTTTCTCCTAGTTTGTGATCTAACTAAGAAGAATTTCTACTTATCTCAGCAGAAATGAAAACATCCAAAAATGGTTTGGTGTGAAAATCAGGCTTTAGTAAGCTAAAAGATCTTCCAAATTTGCAAATGAAAATGAAATAAATTTTCATAAAAGTAATGTTTGCAATGAGTTTAATTGCTCAGAAAGAGAAAATCATCATACCAATAAGCTAAGGCATATGAAGGTTTCTTATATGGAGCAGCAAGAAAGTAGGGAAAACACTCACTCATAAAATGTGAATCAGATGAAAATCACATAAACTCAAAAGTTGCTAAAAATAAATTCACACATAATATTTTGACAGCTAAGGTAGACTGGGGAAAACATAAATAATCATGTAATCTGGCTCCTAAAAAGAGAATTTTAACTTTTTCAAAAAAATTCCACAAGTCTGTAGGTTCTAATGGAGAACAGAGTGGTACCGCACTGTTCTGAACTAAAAATTGCAGAGGCTACTGCACTGTTTTCAAATGAAAATCATGGAGGTAAGGAAAAGTACAGAAAAAATAAATATTCAGCTTTTATTTTTAGGGATTCTTACAAGTTATCTACCCAACCCAGTCTCAGATTAATCAAAATCAGAAATATCTTAAAATTCAATCTGAAAAATAAAAAAGGAAAACTAAGGTCTATATCCCCAGTGGAGTCATCATTTGTTATGTGGATTAATCCCTCTTGCGGACAAGAGCGATCTCCCTTGTATTCTACGAATAGCTAGAAACAAACATCCATTTGTAAATCACTTTCTCTATATTATTTGCAATTCAAAATTATTATAAACAAAGAAAGAGGACATGCCCCTACCTTGAAATCCAACATTCAGTGCAGTCTTTTATCCAATCTCTCCAAAGAGGCTTCTTCAGTAAGTAGAACCTGTAATCAAACACAGACAAAAGAATTAAAAGCACTTGCAACATATAATAATTAAGAACAGTTAATATAACTTAGTGATCAAGAAGTCTAAGTATTGAATTATTCAAATAAGCACAAGAAAAACTCAATGAGAAAAGGAGATCCATATGTATTATCTTAAATGAAAAGAGGAACTTTACAACCTGATGCCTTGATGTCGTACAAGTTTCTCCTGGGATCATGAACAATCGTTCCTCCTTCAGTTTGACAAGCCTTCCTCTCTTTGAACCAGCATGGAGTTATGGACATAAGGGTGTGATCATTATCATGCCAACAAAAAATAGTGTAGAGAGTATTCTCTCTTGAGAATTTCTTCAGCAATTACCATATACAAGGTACAATCTACATCTATCCTTGAGACTGAAACGAGCTCAATTTATAGGGAAATGGAGGTAGTTTCAGTTCCATGAAGAGGGGGATCGATTCCTCTCATGAAGGGATTTGAGCTCCATAGACCAAGGGATAAGCTCCATGAGTGGAGGGATATAGCTCCATGAGTGGAGGGATAAAGCTCGAACTGATCGTGCCTTTAGAAGCTTCCAGTTGGGACAATATTTGACCAGCTGGGCTTCTAGAAATTACTTTTTCCTTTATTTGACTTTTTACGGGGGTTCGTGGGTGTTATAAGCAGAACATGTGGGAGCTGCAATAGGCTATAGAAAAAATATCAATGGACCCGTAGGAAAGGACTAGGAAAAGTGTGGAGTTAGAATTTTAAGGGTTTTAATGAGCTTTTCTCCAATTCCAAGACTTGGTTTAGGAACATTAGGGTTTTTGACTTCTAAGGGAGCAAAATCTAGGTAGTGATGAACTTATATGGACAGTCAAA
The DNA here is from genome assembly GCA_034641835.2 of Pinus albicaulis. Lineage (NCBI taxonomy): Eukaryota > Viridiplantae > Streptophyta > Pinopsida > Pinales > Pinaceae > Pinus > Pinus albicaulis. Next base: position 1,518,316,929 of record CM076580.1, read on the forward strand.
TGTCATGGTGACAAAATAATATGTAGCAAGCCTTAATGTTGATTAAATATTAATTAAAGTAACATTAGATTAATCCTTTAGTTTTTTAAGTGGTTAATTATATATTGGCCCTTAATCTTGATTAATAATTAATTAATGATGCAGATTTTCTTACGGTTAACTTAATATAAAAATTTAAATGTGATTCTTAGATAACCCATTGATTTTAATTAACTATAAGTTTTTATTAGGTATTTATATTTGGTGGGTGAATGACTGGATCGCCCAAAGAAAATTAAATGGGGGTGGGCTTGAGGGATTTTGGGAGGACCTTCAAAATGGAGGTATATGGAAAATTAAAGGAGGTAGGTGGACACTTGGAAAGAGATATGTCTTGAGAGATGCTTTGGTTTTTGGGGGAGGACTACGAGATTTTTGGTTTTGTCGAGATGAATATGAGAGAGAACTGGGGCAAGGAGACTTGGAATTTGGGTGTTAGAGTTAGGAGTCAAGAAGGTGTGTGACACCTAGAGGTTGGGAAAACTAAAGCTATGGTTGTAGACTTGGACTCGGAGGGCTAGAGAACCTATGGAGGTTCTATGGGCTATGAAGCTGGGTAGGTTGTTCCTAGTTGAAAAGGTAGCACATTCAATGAGGTGATCCCAGGAGGAGCACCAAAACTGGCCTACAATAACTAGGTATTCTTGTTTATTTAAATTATTTTGAAAGAAAAATATATGTTGTTGAATCAAACCTGAAAATAATAATTATTTAGTTCTATGAAACAATTTTATTTCTCTGTTGCATAAAACAAAATGATTATATGGAACAAATCTTTCTATTTTGCAACCCTCGGGCCCCTAGTAAAGGCCTCAAAAAATAATTTTGTAATTTCTCTCAAAGGAGTGCATCTTTGTTTTAATTGTCTCTATTGTAAGACTATTTCAATACTTACAAGCTTGAGTATCAATGCATGGAATCAAAATAATTTTTACTTCTCTTGTTCCAAATGTGTTAAGAATCCCTTATGAGAAGTAGCAAAACTTTAGGAATACCACTCTTCAAGAAAAGTAATTATTTTCCTCTAGCTAATGAATAAATATTGGCATGATTCAATTGGTAATTGGAATCTATTAGCAAATAACAATTTCACCCAAAATATTTTTTTCATTAGATGAGGTTGATGATCGTTTCAAACATTGTCTTGTATTAAAATCATAAACCAATGTATTAAACAATGTGCACAGTATCCCAAGGAATTTTTTTTCAACCATGATTTTGCATTAAAGGAGAACTCCTTTTACCTTAAAATTGATCAATAAAAACGCAAAAGTCAATGATAAATTTCACTATGAAATAAAGTTAGTGTCATAAGAAAATATAGCACCCCAACCGAGTTCCTACATGGGACAATCTAAACAAGTGAGGAATTACAGGGCTACATTAGTGCCCCTTATGTAAAAATTCTAAGGAATCAATAAGACACCTTTTCCTTCTTTTTCCTTTCGCACTAGATGTCTAGTATTTTGTTCAAACCTCTTTGGGTATAACATTTAATTTGCAAGGTGATTCATATTTTCATACATGGGAGAATTGGTGGAACTTTGTAAACCCAAAGAAAAATCGATGTTTGTCCCTGCTAATTTCTTAGGGAATACGGATTGCACAGAATGTGGATGCTTTTTAAGACAAGACATACATTCCAAAAAAGGTTGTTGCATATAATTTCACTATATTCCCTCTGCTTTTTTATTCATACTCTGTCCCCAGTACATCTAACATCATAGAGGAATCCATTGATTTTTCTTTTCCCTGGGCATACTTCGATGGCACCTCTCTTGTTGTAGGGGTATGTGGGGACAGGGCTTTTTTGCACCTATCAAAAAACCATTCTTTTAAAATGAAAAGTGGATTGGGTCAGGGCACTAATAATTTTTTGAGCTTATGAGTCTAAAACTGCTTATGTTGTTTGCCATTGAAAAGGAAGTTTGACGGATTCAGATTTTTGGGGATTCAAAAATTGTTATAAATTGTCTCAAAAACACTTCTAGATGTCACATGGACACACTTTGTCCCATATTGGAGATTAAAATTTGTTAAATGAACCTTTTGAGGTTATCACTTGTTGCCACATTTACAGGGAAAGAAACGCAATTGTTGACACCTTATCTAAGGACTTGGGTGCTACACAAGATTTGGGATCCTGGCATATCACAGAATGCATAAATGACTCAAGAGCATGAATACTGCCATCGGCCCTTCATAGAGGGCATGCACACAGGACACTGATTACTGATATCTATATTTTTGGCTTTTTGATGGTTCATATATCTCTGCTAAATGTTTTGAATAATATCTATTGGAATTTTGAGGCAAAACACTATGTATGTGGTTTTATTTATCACAGCATGTTGTACTTTTTTTGGATATATGTATGGATGTATATATGAGGACATAACAGTCCTAGCTTGTGCAGTGTTTTGATCAACCATATATGACTATTTTTTTAGTGCAATACATGTGCATTCCGAATTTGATTTTCACTTTTAATGAAAATTACGATTTTTTCTTCGGGAAAAAAAAAAACAAAAAAAAAACAAAAAAACAAAAAAACAAAAAACAAAAAACAAAAAAAAAAAAAAACAAAAACTAAATAAGTTAAATCTAACACTCCTAACATGTGAAAACAACAAGCACAACATCTTATTTTTTGTAACCATGGAAGACTAGTCACTATGACCATAGTAGCACTTCTTCACTCTTTAGGTTGATTTCTCTTTAATTCAATAGAGGTATCACTAAGGTACACTAAATTTAGATACTTTGATGTTGATTAAAGAGATTTGATTGGACCAAAGAACTTATTTCAAATACCACTGAAGTATTATTCAAATTGATTTATAAAGGATGGTTTCAAGTTTTAATGTGATTTTTCCATATATGTTTGTTTGGCTTGTTTCTAATCTAAATCTTCAAGACGTCTTGATATAAATACTATTTCATATTTACATGTGAAATTTAAGAATTTATCTAGTATAAATAAGAAGTGAATGTTCAATAATGAAATTCTAGAAATAAATTATAGCAAAAAGAAATATGCAAAATGCAGATATTTCTTGATTGAACAATTCAAAAAAGAGAATTATCTCCATAAGTACCTAAGGCTAAAAGGTACTTCTAAGATGCAATTTTAAGACCTTAAACCATTGTGGAAATTTATTTTTTTGCATTAAAATAGTTTTTAGAAAGAAGAATTATATTAAAACATAAAACAAATAAAATTTCCAAAATGTAAAATTCAAAATTTTGTATATTTAAAATGTGAAAATTTTATTTTCTAGGAAAAATATAACTGATGAAACTAAATTTTCAAATATAAAATGAATATACTTATTGAAAATGCAATCAAAAATATAAATTTAATCATTTCAATAAATATATGTACGATAGTAACTTGTTTATGGTTTAGGTTTGAATTCTTAAATCAACAACCTAGTTGTAAATATAAGTTTATGAGCTAAGTGTTGGAATGTACTATGATTAAAATGTAAATTTAAAAGGGTAAATTTCATTATCATTTATCGATAGTTTTTTCATAGAGAAAAAATAGTTGCACTTATATTAACAAAAAGGAAGTACATTTGCAACATTACATATATATACTAGGGAACAACAGCATCCCCATGAATACAAATATGATTCAGCAAAAAGAAAATGGATCATCTTGATTTAGACAAAATAGAGGACCCTTGAAAAAGCGATGACAGATAGCAAAATAGACTTCATATGTTAGATAAACATGAAAAGGATAAAAAACAATAATGTCAGGCTCCTCCATTTAGATAGAGAAAATCCCAATATTGTGCATAGATCCATCAAATAGAAACTTATATTGCGCATAACCATGCATCATGGTGCATCATTTCTTGTACAAGTGGTCCGCTATCGAATTATGCACATGAAAAATATGTGAGAAGGAGATTCTCCTGAAGGACATCGACAGGTTGCGAATGAGCAGCATCCAATGGTGGAGATGAGGAGGACAAAAGGAAGAAATGCCCTTGGCCCAATTGATGACAGTTTGGGAATCCCCATAGGTGTCAAATTCCTCAATGTACGGGCAAGAAGCACAGCGAAGAGCTCCCCACAATGCCAGCAATTACACCTTGTTTTTAGAACCAACCCTACTAAATCAAGAGAAATGATATGAAACCCCTTGATCTAAGACGATGAAAAATCCAAAACCACATTTACCATCCTGTGAAGATCCATCAAAAAAAGATACAAGGGAATACATTACAATCTCACGCCTAATGCAAGTTCTCAAAGATGGCTTGGGGCACCAAGGGCCAATTTTTTAAACGAAAACACAATTCTTATGCATGTAAGTCTCACATCTGAAACTAAATCTTGAAAAACACAAGAGTTTCTATTCCTCCAAATTCCCCGAAGTATATATAGGGGAAGTGAATGATACTCCTACTGTTGCTCAAACTAGGAAGATAGTCAATATCCAATTGAGGATCAAACCACCTGTTGTAGCACAATATCTACTCAGCCAAAAGTCGAGAGAGATTTCCACTGGGGAGAATTATTCAGGAATTACATATAACTATGGACATAGATCTTATCATGATATTTGCTTCCTTTCCATTTTTGTGATATTTGTGCTGGCAACATATGTAGGGGGTGTGTTTTCCATTACTAACCATAACAGCAAATATAAGCATGCGGGATCCTTTGTCTATCACCATGATTCCAGTAGTTGTGTGAGAGAAGTTGTTGATCAGAGTTTGGCATCACCAAATGATGATTCACTAATGATTACCAGAGATAAATTCAAGCATGAAGAAATAAAGCTACCCATGATCTCTATTAAATTGCAACTGCAATTTCAGCATTTAAGGCATCTTTCCAAGGAATTGTCAATCAACAACAGAGGATATGTTTTGCAGTGTCATAAGAATGACAATGGAGTAGCGTAGGACAGATGTGAATGTTTAGACTTTGGCGATGACCTTTTTACCATAGGCAGCTGGGAACATAAAGATTTTATTAGTAGAGATGGTCAGATGAAGTAGTCATCCCAAGTTTTTCTTTGCTTCAATTGATTAGCGTAATGAAAAGGCTGCAGGGGAACTCATGGGATTATCTCAGAAAAGCTTATGAATTGCATGATTGGATGAATGGCAGTGACTTCCTCTGTCAAATTGTGCAAGATACCAGGGAAACGTTTGAAGGGTGAAAAATACTTACACAAAAACGCAGACCCTCCCAGGTCACGATTTTCGTTTTCAAATTGTGGGCAAACGGAGGAAAATTTCAAAAAACCGCAACGTGGGTTTTTTTGCAGAATATGCCCAATTGACTTTAGCAAAGAAATCGCTCAAAAATCCAAATCTGTTTAAGAGATTTTAATGATTCTTCAAATGTCTGTTTTTTCCAGAAAACGTTTTTCAAAATTGGGTTTGAATCATTCGACTGAAATTCGGTTTGTGTTTGACATTTTTGTCCACATAAGAGATTGCGGATTCATAAGGAACAGATCCAGTGAAATAACATAACTGCTCATCAACTTCAGCTTGACTTTCTCCTTGATCGCTTTCAGATTCAGTCAAACATCGCAAGAACAATTTGCAGAATCGTATGCTGAGATTTTATCCGCTCAAAGACCACATTTACCAAGCTCTATTGGGTTCGTTTACTGATTGAACCAGAGTAGCATGGTTCTGAAATAACGTGACTGAGCTTTACTTCTTTTGTATATATATTTTTGACTGCGGATCAAGGGGAGTTTTCTCAATTTGAAGCAGGCTCACAATGGCGCAGGGAAGCAACCACATATAACATTGCAGTTAAATCAATGACGTGGATCATTTAGCTTAGATCCAACGATTTGCGGGGGAATAAATTAAACAAAGTTTATGAGAGATGCGCCCACCCCGCAACTGCCCCCATGGAAATGGTTTTAGATGACTCTTTGATTACAATTGGCATTTATGGGGCATGGCACCTTGAGGTTATTTCGTACAAGTCACTATCACTACCCCCCACAGGCAGTTTTCGGTTTTTATAAACCATGGGTGGCTTTGTCATAAATTCGGATAGACGTAGTGGGACCCAAAATGTACCATGGGTTCCTTTTGCTTGCGTTAGAGTAAGATTTTATTTTCGGTTTTATATTATATATTATATATATATATAATATTAAAACAGATATTTTGTAGATTTAAATAATTCTAGAACTTCCAAGAATCAGTTTTAAAACTGATCATAATAGTTAGTTAGATCAAAGAGCAGATATAAAAGCAGAGGGTAAAGGAGGAGATGGGGTTCTGGTTTTCAGAGATTTCCAGACACTGATTTTTGTACTGAGATTTCAAGTGATTAATAAAGGAAATACGAACTTCTAGCATTTGCGAATATTGATTGGTTTTCTAGTTTACATAATGTATTTTCAGTCTTTGAATAAAATGAAGTATCGAAGCAGCAGGTCTCTTTTTGCATATGTAAATAAGAGTTAAAACCCTTAATAGGCGCTCCTTCATTTTAACTGTTCTTTTCTTTTCATTCTTCTAAAGTCTGAGATGATAAATTCTGTACAGCAGCATATTGTTTTGGGCTTTTTCCTTTCATTCTTCTTCTGAACATTTCATTCTATATCAACAAATAATAGCATTGTGGATCGTTTATAGCATTTTATTTTGAAGATGCAATGATTGAACTCTGGAGGTGATTGAACATGGATCCATATCTCTGTGACATAGTTATTTAAATGGCTTGAGCACGGATTCCTTTACACAGCAAGGAATTGTTTCTCAAGGTACTACATTAATTGGCGCCGTTGCCTGGGAACGAAGAAGCGAAGTTCATTTCCCTGGGTTTTCTTTCTACTTCCTCTGGTTGTTCAGTGAGAAGGAAGTTTTTGGGCTGTGTTTGTTATTTACAGAATTCTCATTTTCAAAAAGCCAAACGCGAGGTCAAATACCTTGCAGCAGAAGGTTTCGTAATCCTTTCTTTTTTATGGTGAACAAGATTCATATTTGAAGATTGGTTGTTCACCTAGCGACTCCACGGATGAAGGTTACATTAGATGAAGAATTTTCCTGGCAAGAAGATGAGAAAGTATCATGGAAAAGACATGTATCAGAATTTCCGCTTTTTAAAGGAGGTTCTATTTTTTACTGTCAGTTTAGTGGTTTATTTTCCCTTTTATCTTAAAATGATTGTTTCCTGCTTTATTTTCTCAGAAGATTATAAAGCCCAAAATGTAAATTCATTATTGGAAAAAGATCCTGCTTGTATTATAAATCTTGACACAAGTGTGCCTCCTAAATATGAAAGGAGGGATGATTGTTGTATTACAATCCCGGAAGATAATCAGTCACAGTATGGGCATAAAGATCATGATTCATCATCTTTGCATGATAATATTTTGCCTCATGAGAAATTGACTGCTTTTCAGTTCAAAAATAAAGAAATCTTTAAACCCTTGAAGCTGCCTACCATTCTCCATCAGTATCCTTCAAAAGGATTTAAGTCCTTGCCAAGTTTCTCCGGGAAGGAGAAGGACATTTCATCTAAATCACATATCTTGGAATTTGAATACTTCCTGGACAAATTTCAAATTACTTATGAAGACGTAGCTTTAAGGATGTTTTGTCATTCTTTAAAACAGGATGCTCAGCAATGGTTTCAGTGTTTGGAAGTAAATTCAATTAATTCCTGGCAAGATCTTCAGGATTTATTTCTTACATATTGGGGTGAGAGTAAGTCATATGAAGAGCACCTTTCAGAACTATATTCTATCCGAAGGCAAAGTAATGAATCGATTTCTGAGTTTAATAGGAGGTTTCAAAAAATTTATTTCAGCATGCCAGAAGAAATTCGACCTCCAGAAGCAGCAGCTATGGTCTATTATTTCAAAGCTCTTTCTATTGCCTTAGCTTTTTATCTCAAGGAGCGAAAGCCTAGCACTCTGAAGCTGATGTTTCTCCATGCGCAAGAAATCGAGAATAATGCGTGGGCTTGTAAAAATTCTTCCTGCGATGCAGAAAGTCCAAGTTTTGTCAAAGATAAGAGTGCTTGTGAAGGAAACATTGGAATTTCTTTACAAGAGAATGTAAGTTCAGAGGCAAATAAAGATTTCCAAAAAGTGTCAAAAGGTTCCCGTATTGTTGAAGAACAAGAATCTAATCCTTTTGAAGATTCTAGTCAAAACTTAGTTGCAATAGCTGAACTACACTATGAAAGCATGGAAGATCATTGCAATAGTTTTGTGAATAGTGAGGAAAATAGTGCAGCTTCTCAGACATGTTTGCAAGAAGAGGAAGATTTTTGTCATCAATTGATGTTAAATGAAGAACATCAGCATTACGGAGAGCAAACCTTGGATTTTTATTTTCAGCCTAAATGCCTGCCTATAGAAAATGGCAGTCAAGTCCCTAACACACAGCTCCTAATTGAAAAGTCAAACAACGAAAGAAGCCGCCATGTTCAAAGACCTCTGCAAAATTCTCAAGAAAATGAGGTAACCAAAGTTTTGTCTCATGATTTCTATGATCCAATTGCTGATTATATGGCAAATTTCTTTGGTCAGCAACAAGCTTTAATGCAAGGGTATGTACAAAATTTTCTATATGAAAACTTTTCATGGTACATTCCTCTTTTGATTTTTAAATTTCAGCAGTATAAAGGTATTAAATCTGACAAGCAGATGTTGGAGTGGTTCCATTGGAAGGTTGACTTCACTTTATTAAGTTCAACCATGCTTATATATATAGGGGTTGTACATAAATAAGCTCAGGAGTTGAGCATTTCCAGTTGCAGTGTTTCTAGTTTATAATTTTCAGTTCAAAATAAAGATCCTTGCAGAAGGAGGGTTCAAAAAGGTTTTGAAATTTTCAGAGATTTTTGATTAAGAGAAAATTCAGTCTAACTTGACTCCATTGCCCAATAAAGGCTACTGATCTACAAGTCCTCAGCACTTTGCTATCAAAGCACTGTCCCCAATTGGAGCCAGATGTTGTAGCACAATATCTACTCAGCCAAAAATCGAGAGAGATTTCCACTGGGAGAATTATTCAAGAATTACATATAACTATGGACATAGATCTTATCATGATATTTGCTTCCTTTCCATTTTTGTGATATTTGTGCTGGCAACATATGTAGGGGGTGTGTTTTCCATTACTAACCATAACAGCAAATATAAGCATGCGGGATCCTTTTTCTATCACCATGATTCCAGCAGCTGTGTGAGAGAAGTTGTTGATCAGAGTTTGGCATCACCAAATGATGATTCACTAATGATTACCAGAGATAAATTCAAGGATGAAGAAATAAAGCTACCCATGATCTCTATTAAACTGCAACTACAATTTCAGCATTTAAGACATCTTTCCAAGGAATTGTCAATCAACAACAGAGGATATGTTTTGCAGTGTCATAAGAATGACAATGGAGTAGCGCAGGACAGATGTGAATGTTTAGACTTTGGCGATGACCTTTTTACCATAGGTAGCTAGGAACAGAAAGATTTTATTAGTAGAGATGGTCAGATGAAGTAGTCATCCCAAGTTTTTCTTTGCTTCAATTGATTAGCGTAATGAAAAGGCTGCAGGGGAACTCATGGGATTATCTCAGAAAAGCTTATGAATTGCAGGATTGGATGAATGGCAGTGACTTCATCTGTCAAATTGTGCAAGATACCAGGCAAACGTTTGAAGGGTGAAAAATACTTACACAAAAACGCAGACCCTCCCAGGTCACGATTTTCGTTTTCAAATTGTGGGCAAACGGAGAAAAATTTCAAAAAACTGCGGCGTGGGTTTTTTGCAGAATATGCCCAATTGACTTCAGCAAGGAAATTGCTCAAAAATCCAAATCTGTTTAAGAGATTTTAATGATTCTTCAAATATCTGTTTTTCCAGAATTTTTTTTTCAAAATTGGGTTTGAATCATTCGACTGAAATTCGGTTTGTGTTTGACTTTTTTGTCCACATAAGAGATTGCGGATTCATAAGGAACAGATCCAGTGAAATAACATAACTGCTCATCGACTTTAGCTTGACTTTCTCCTTGATCGCTTTCAGATTCAGTCAAACATCGCAAGAACAATTTGCAGAATCGTATGCTGAGATTTTATCCGCTCAAAGACCACATTTACCAAGCTCTATTGGGTTCATTTACTGATTGAACCAGAGTAGCATGGTTCTGAAATAACGTGACTGAGCTTTACTTCTTTTATATATATATTTTTGACTGCGGATCAAGGGGAGTTTTCTCAATTTGAAGCAGGCTCACAATGGCGCAGGGAAGCAACCACATATAACATTGCAGTTAAATCAATGACGTGGATCATTTAGCTCAGATCCAACGATTTGCGGGGGAATAAATTAAACAAAGTTTATGAGAGATGTGCCCCCCCGCAAATGGTTTAGATGAAACCACTAATTACAAGATTGAAGGCTATGGTGCATTGCAGCACCTTGAGGTTATTTTGTACAAGTCGCTATCACTACCCCCCGCAGGGAGTTTTCGGTTTTTATAAACCATGGGTGGCTTTGTCATAAATTCGGATAGACGTAGTGGGACCCAAAATGTACCATGGGTTCCTTTTGCTTGCATTAGAGTAAGATTTTATTTTCAGTTTTATATTATATATATATATTATATATATATATAATATTAAAACAGATATTTTGTAGATTTAAATAATTCTAGAACTTCCAAGAATCAGTTTTAAAACTGATCATAACAGCTAGTTAGATCAAAGAGCAAATATAAAAGCAGAGGGTAAAGGAGGAGATGGGGTTCCAGTTTTCAGAGATCTCCAGACACTGATTTTTGTACTGAGATTTCAAGTGATTAATAAAGGAATTACGAACTTCTAGCATTTGCGGATATTGATTCGTTTTCTAGTTTACATAATGTATTTTCAGTCTTTGAATAAAATGAAGTATCGAAGCAGCAAGTCTCTTTTTGCATATGTAAATAAGAGTTAAAACCCTTAATAGGCACTTCTTCATTTTAATTGTTCTTTTCTTTTCATTCTTTAAAGTCTGAGATGATAAATTCTGTACAGCAGCATATTGTTTTGGGCTTTTTCCTTTCATTCTTCTTCTGAACATTTCATTCTATATCAGCAAATAATAGCATTGTGGATCGTTTATAGCATTTTATTTTGAAGATGCAATGATTGAACTCTGGAGGTGATTGAACATGGATCCATATCTCTGTGACATAGTTATTTAAATGGCTTGAGCACAGATTCCTTTACACAGCAAGGAATTGTTTCTCAAGGTACAACACCACCGATGAACTTAGGTTAAAGTAAAGGGAGACCCTAATCCATACCTCAACAGAAAAATGATGGACCGTAAAGAGGTGTAACACGTCCTCCTCATCCATCCCACACATTAAGAAAATTTCGGGACCCTGGAATCCTCTTTTAGAGAGGTTCTCCCAAGTTAAAATTGTGTTCATGTATACCAGCCATGTGAAACATTTCAATTTGAGGGAAGCCTCTCAAGTCCACATCATAGAAAACCAAAGAGGTTGGGAAACTGAATTATGCTTCAGAGAAATGAATGAATGCGCCACTTTGACCGAGATGCTTCCATTGATGTCCTTTCCACCCCATTCATCTCCATTAATCTCTAGATTTTATTGATAGTTTATTAGTTCAAAATAGTAATAAAAATTCAAACTTGTAGACTAAATCATTGTTAGACACAAAAAAAATTTAAGATGTAGAAAAATTAATGATAGTATTTTTTGTGACTAGTGAAACTGGAAATTGGGGTAGTTTCATACTTGTATGACACAAAATCAATTTCGTTCGCTACCACTATAACTAGTAGGTGTAAACCTACTCCTAACATGGGAATAGATAAGTATAGGTTTGAATCAATGACCTCATAATCTTTATATCACATGCTTTTCCAACTGATCTACACCCCTAGGGCTAATTAATGACTAGATATTATGAAAAAAAGAAATTCAAACTAAAAATTGAAAATTTTAGAAATAAATGAATGAGAAAATAAAATTTAGTGCCTCCATATCCTTGGGCTAATGGGGTCTTCAAAACCTAGGTAATATGCTTAACTTGTTCCAAGCCTAAAAACTCTAAGGGTTGTTTTCAAGCCCTAGGGTTGTAGAAATATTGGTCTGATACCTTGTAGAAAATATACAAATGGATTCAATCTAATCTTGTGATGTACTAAAACAAGATATTGAATTCTTCTACAATATTTGCGGAAACAAAACATGATCACACAATCACATATAAGCAAGAGAAATAAACAATCAATCTCACAACACAAGATGAATCTAGGGAAAGAAACTGCTCAAAACCCCTCTATCTATATTATGTATTAAGTCAGGGAATCATGAAACAATACAATTCTTAATCTCTCATGAGATTCTCCAGTACTCTCCTAACTCTCTCACTCTGATCCTACTCAAAAATGGCATACAATGCTCAGGAAATTTTGACAAACACTTAGCCAATTCTCAGCCTTGCTCACACAATTCCTAGTGAATTAGGCTCCTATTAAGTAGGAATAATTCCCTTCCTAGATTGCGCAATGAATCATGGCATCCCAATGACTCTATAATTGCACATGGGCATTTTTTTATAAATGCACCTAACAGTTATGTTCCCTTTAACATCTATCTAAACTAGGTCTTCCTTAAAACTGGCATGCATGCAGCTATCAATAGTGAATTATTAGTTATTTGATTGATCACTCATTGTGAATTAAATCTAATTTAATTCATTGGACCTCTCACTAGCTCATCACTCAGTTAGAACTAGTTAAACTGATTGTAACTCAATTAATTGAATTAACTAATTCACACTTGCACCCCATTGATGCATCGACTACAACTTGACCCACAAAACATTATAATCCCTCTACATGCCTCATATTAGACCCTTAATTCGAATTTCTTGAGATAACTTAGTCATATAGACTTAGTTAAATGATACAAGTTGTTATGAGATGAAAATACAATCTATTTTCCAATTTATTTAAGGGAAAAATAAATTAGATGCCCCACATTCCTCACCAGTGTGGATCAGAATTTCCTCACCAATGTGCATCAGAAATTCCTCACCAATGTGCATCGGAATTTCCTCACCAATGTGGGTGTAATTTTTGTCCTTTCTGGTTTCCAATTTCATTGTTTCTTGTTGCAAATTTCGACACTCCCTCTCAACAAGAAATAAATTCAATCTATCTTGATCTGGTACCTTTGGAATTTTTTGCATGCAATACTTCTCTAGTGTTTTTTGCACCTGCAACTCCTGAAAATGAACAGCCTCCAAATAACTAAATCAATATAATGCATCTGTCATTAGAATCTTCTGACTGCTGCAAACTATTGCACCTAACTACTGGACTCTTTGTGTTGTTGTTGACATCTACATTTGTGCTGTCTGCATTGTTCCAACTTTGATCTGCACTCCAGTATCCGGCATCTGTCACTTTGATTTTTGTCTTCCTGACATCTAACTGCATAAATCCAACCGATGCTTCCTGCTACTTTTTTTATTGTGGGCTCCTCATAGCTAGGTTCGAACCATGAGACACGCCATCTCAAGGGACCCTGCCCAAATTTATTCTTGGGATTATATCTACACATCGCCCCACCTCTCACCTGTAGGTATAAATGCATGTGCTCCCTCTGCCCATCTGGCTCGAAATTTCCCCCTACTGGAGGTATCTTCTTGAGTGAACGCCTCCACTCAGTCTCCTTTCTACTTCTCCAATTGTGGCTGCTCCACAACCTTCTTTGACCGCTTATGAGGTTGCATGTTGGCTTTTAAACTTCTGTGGTGATCATTTTTCAAGGTTGCATGTTGAGAGATAATTTCTCCCTCTCAAACACCAAGTCACTAACCACTTCTTTTCTCCTCAAAGCTTTGCATGCATCCTTGAGCTCGAGAGCATACAGTTTCTTAACTCTTGCATCGATCTATTTCACTCGTGTCGTGGCAATGTGTCTAAGGAACACCTTTTCTTTTCTAAATATGACATCATTACCACGGTCTTCCAATACCACTACGAAGAAAAGATTCTTCCTTAGGCCTGGAACATACAAAACATATGCCAATCTGAGAGGGGAGCTAGACTCCCTCTGAAAGGTAATTGTACCTATGTTAGTCGTGCTATACCTCCTGCCATTCTAACTTTATGTTCCGTTGGAGGTCCTTCTCTCCAAGTCACCGAAGAGATCTCTTCATTCCTCGTCATATGAAGGGGGCATCGTTAACGTAGATACCACATGCATCCTTCGCATGTGGTTAAGCAGGTATGAAATGAGAGTAAAATCAAGCTCGAACTATGAAGCCAACACTTCACCCACTGCAACTGCAAGCTCTTTCTTGCTTGCCTTCTTCTATGGACAATTCCCAAAATAGTGCCCATGCTCGTGGCAGTGAAAACACTTGATCTTGGAAAAGTCTCTCTTGCCCTCTTCGCCTTGGGACTTCTTTCCCTTGGCTTTCTTTCATTTTTTGACTAATGTACAATCTTCTTATTTTTCTTCTCCGGAGGTCTCGTCTCTTTTTCTCCACCTTATCTCTTATATTACCAAGTCAGACCACAAATTCTCCTAGTCTGGTAACTTCTCCCTCCCATTCACAGAGTCCTGGTAACTATTCCAGCTCTTGGGAAGGCCTAGAAGTGCTAGCCTCACCAAATCATCCTGGGCTACAGCCACACCAACACTTCCAAGCTCATATCGACATTGAGTGAACTTTGACAAGTATGTTGGTATCGTCTCTCCCTCCTCCATCTTGATCTTTCTGAGCTTGTCCTTCAGCGCCAACTTCCTGTGGTCGTTGTTATTCTGAAATAGATCTGTCATGGACTTCCACATAGCATATGGAGTCACCTTCCCATGGAGACTCGGGACAATATTATCTTGAACTCCCTCTAACAAGATCCTTCTCACCTTTGCTACCTTCTTCTGCCATGCATCAAGAATTTGGGCCATTAGGGGAATTTTGAGGTCTAAAATGGGCCTCCTAAGGAAATAATAAAATAATAGCTAAACCAATAAAATAATATTTATGAATTTGAAATTCACTTTTTGCACCAAAATCCATGTAACCATAGTTAAATTCAATTCAAAATTTGTACCAAAATAAAATTAATAAAAAAATTGTATTGATGTAACTATAAATAAGAATGAGTTTTTCAAGAAAAAGTCATTATCATTGAACAACTAATGCATTTGTCCTTTGTAATTAAATAACTTAAAATAAAATATAAATAAAAATTTATAAATTCTTAATTATTATATGTTATTAATTAAAATTTATATTATTTAAATTATATAATAACATGTAATTAATATACTATATAAAAATAATATAATATAATATAATATAATAAATGTATAAGGATATGCATTGTTTCTTTCAAAAAATATGAAATGACAATAATATATTTTTATTCAAAAAGTGTGAAATGACATTTATTATGAGTACTTTACTTTGACTTTAAAAGTACTTAGAGCACTACGATGGTTAACCATGAGTTTTTATCCACCATTGAAAATGTGACAAGTAAGTAAGTTTAACTCAAGCAGCGCCACCTCAACCATTAGGGATGATGTCATCCCTAAAATGTGATTGGTTCTCATAAAGTGAATTTTGATTGTACATTTTCCTTAGGAGGCCCATCTTAGACCTCAAAATTCCCCTACTGATCTATTGTTGAAGGCTTAGGAATATCAGTATCTATGAATTCCTTCAACCCATTGTTCTCTAATACTACCTCCATCTTGTCCTTCCATGCTATGTAATTCAAATTTCCCTAAAGAGCACATTCAAGTCTCAAGCCTTTGAAAGACATCTTGATCTTCTGCTGGATCCTGAAGAATAAATCTACATATTCGAACATGTTCAAGACAAAACTATGTTTGTCTCTTCTATTGTGATTCGTGGAGCTCTGATATTATGTAGAAATATTGCTCTGATGCCATGTAGAAAATCTACCAATGGATTCATTTCGATCTTGTGATGTATTATAAAAAATATATTGAATCATTCTACAATATTTGCGGAAACAAAACACGATCGCACAATCACATATAAGCAAGAGAAAGAAATAATCAATCGCACAACACAAGATGTATCTAGGGAAAGAACCTACTCAAAACTCCTCTATCTATATTGTATATTAATTCAAGGAATCATGAAACAATACAATGTTTAATCTCTCATGAGATTCTCCAACACTCTCCTAACTGTCTCACTCTGATCTTGCTCAAAACTGGCTTACAATGCTCAAGAAACATTGACAAACACTTAGTTAATTATCAGCGTCTACTCAACCCAGCCTTGCTCACGCAATTCCTAGTGAATTAGGACCATATTAAATAGGAATAATTATCTTCCTTGATTTCACAATGCATCATGGCATCCCAATGGCTCTATAATTTCACATGGGCAATTTTCTATAAATACAACTGATAGTTATGTTCCCTTTAACCCTTGTCTCAACTGGGTCTTCCTCAAAACTGGAATGCATGCAGCTATAATAGTGAATTATCAATTAGATGATTGATCACTCATTTTGAATTAAATTTAATTTAATTCACTGGACCACTCACTAGCTCATCACTCAATTAGAACTAGTTAAATTTATTTTAACTCAATTAATTGATTTAACTAATTCACACCTGCACCCCACTAATGCATCAACTGCAACTGGACCCCCAAAACATTAGAATCCCTCTACATGCCTCATCTTAGACCCTCAACTTGAATTTCTTGAGCTAACTCGGTCATTTGGAATTAGTTAAATGATACAAGTTGTAATGAAATGAAATTACAATCTATTTTCCAATTTATTTAAGGGAAAAATAAATTAGATGCCCCACATTCCTCACCAGTGTGCATCAAAATTTCCTCACCAATGTGCATCAGAAATTCCGCACCAGTGTGCATCATAATTTCCTCACCAATGTGGGTGCAATTTTTTTCCTTTCTAGTTTCCAATTTCATTGTTTCTTGTTGCAAATTTCAACAAGGGCACCAAGGGCACCAAGGCACGTGTACACCAAGAAACAACAGATTTGTAAAACCGACCCATGACCTCTTTTATAAAATCACCAAAATTTTGTTATACATTCACCAAATTTCGGACAAGTGAACTCTTCGACACAACCCCCACACATACAATTTACAAAGCAAGAGATAAATAACACCACAACCATTATACGAATTTTGAGGTAAAAAATGGGCCTCAAAACAAAAATCAACTTTATAAGAACCAATAGGATTCAATATGATGATGTGCCTTGGTGCGAAGTATTAGGTTCTTCCATTGAGTATTGTATTAGATAGAGATAAAGTTTTATAGGGAAGTTTTGGACCTCATTGTAGAAGCTTGTGGGGACATAGTTGTCATCACAGTTCCAACTATCATTTGCACACAAATGGGAAAATGGAACATATTAACTCTTTATTAGAAGACTACTTGAGATATTTTGTGAGATCCAATCAAGAGATTTGGCTAGGCTTGTTAGATGTGACACGTTTTAGTTATAACTTGCAAAAGAGTGCTTCTATAGGGTACCATCCATTCGAGTTGTTTAATGCACAAATGCCTATTACCCCACACAGTCATGCAAGGCTATTATGGGAGGAGTCACATAGCTCTAGGGTTCATGAATCGATAGTAGATGTTGGAAATGACTTGAGTGAAGTTGACAAAAGTAGTGAACAATATGAAGCAGTAGGCAAATCGAGATAGGAGAGATGCAGAGTTTAGTGTGGGCGATATGGTCTTCGTCAAAATGACCAAGGAACAGTTCCCACTACCTACCAATATGTATGGGTTGTTGGTGCAGAGGTTTGAGGGGATATTCCAAATTGTAGAGAGAATTGGGATATCACCTATAGATTGGAGTTGTCTTTCCACTTGAGAGCTTCTCACTTTTTCTTTCATATTAGCTAGTTGAAGAAAGGTAGGATAGATACATATGATCCGAAGAGCAGAGCCACCACGTGCCCCAACTTTGATTCTTGATCATCCGAAGTTGGAGCTTGAGGAGATAGAAGACTATCAGACTTCATGAATTGGAAACAACGGGAAGAGAGAGTACTATGTGAAATTGAAGGATTTACTAGAAGAAGAAAATAGATGGGAGAAACGTGAGTCACTTTGGAGATGGAAAATAAGTTGTGAGAGTTCGAGAAGAACCAGTTGGAAGCCCCAAGGTTTCCAAGGACAGCAACGACTCATGGTGGGGGAGGATGCTAGGCCCCAAGGCACCAAGGTGCGCCCCCATCTTGTCTGAGCACCAAATGCGCCTGACATGCACCTTGGCAAACAAAATGAGTGGTCACGACACCTTGTGTCCAAAGTGGGGCATATGCATGATCGATTTATGTCGACCTAGGCACGAAATGAAATGAATGCTTGGGGTCTCCAGTTGTAAATAGTGCACATGTAGCACATCGAGGCATGCATGGCTAGGCAAGTCGAATGACAAAACAAGCATGGTGATGAGGATGTGCTCCACATGAAAACGAAATGAAGGGCATTGGTTGGTGGAACGATCACACCATATGTTGGCCGAGAACACATTTAATCGAATGAGGGGCATGCACAACAAGTTGACTACGGAAATTTAAGGGGTGCGATGTCACCATATAAAAGGGTTTTCCCCTTCACATACCCCTTATCCACCATATATACACACCACTTTCAAAGTGAGGAAAAGCATAAAATCAACATTATCGAACATAGCAAGGAGAAGACTCGCATAGCAAAGGAGTTGCAACAATAAGGCGTGCCAAAAGAATTCAGGAATTGGTTTTGGACATGATCAGTGTCCAATTGCGGGATTGGAGGATTGATTCGCTTAAGTCACTAGTGGTGTTAGTCAAGGTTGTCATTGATGTCAATATGGCATTGATTGTGATGTCAGTATTCTTGAAATTCCCGGTTCCAGATGATGATGCCATGACTCTGACTAGGAGACCATTAATGATGATGTCAAAGTCTATGAAGAAATCTTGTCCTAAATGCCTATTGATCATAATTCCCTAGATTTCCATGATGGTACCATAATGTCCTTACCCTTGATGTGGAGGACTATACTTGATGAAGCCATACAAGTGATGACGTCATACTCTTGAATGATCATACTTGATAATGGTCTTGATGGCATGGCTGAAAGACTACGTTGGAGCTTTCCCCAATAAAAAATTAATAAAGGTTGCATAACATATCACTGCACCATTTATGTGATGACGTGGATGATACACTCCTTTCTGGACCTCATGATGATGTGGAAGTAATATAAAGACATAGTTGGAGTCATAAAAATGAAGAAGACCCAATGACCCTTGTTGTCCATCACCTTCTGCACTAATTAATGAACATTCACATTTAAAAAAATGTTTTTCACTACCTTAGAGGCAGCCTCTCAATATGATGAGTACACCATCTTTTAGATGCATAATTTTTCCTTTCCAACAAGCCCTTATTTGTCCCGAAACACCTAATAGTTTGTGAGATAATGAATTTTTAAGTTTAGAAAAATATATGTTTTATATAGCCGACCTGAGTTAACATACATATGTCGGTTGTCATCTCCAACGGTCACGTCCTCTCTTTAAAGGCCGAAATCAATATAAATAAGGTTTCAGAATTCATTTGCATGATCAATTTTCGATCAAGAAATTTGGAGTTATATACAGCAAGGAACAGCACCGAGGAGAGAAGACGTAGAGGCTGAAAATGATTAATTGTTTGGGCTAATATTTTGTCATTCAAAGCTAAATACATAGTTCGGATCACAGATTTGTTGAATAGGATAGTTATTTTGAACCTCAATTTAGAACAGTGGGCAGCTTGGTTTAAAGTTCATAGAATTGTGGGACAGTCCCTCACATATATATACCCTCGGACCTGTGCTGACCTGAATTCAATTACCTGTAGCAGCTTTACAACCCGTATTGCAGGAAGGTACACCTCAAAAATCTGAAAATTGCAAGAAAGCACACTTCAGGAATCCGAAAATTGCAAGAAGGAACACTTCAAGAATCTTAAAATTCCATGAAGGCATACAACAAGAATCCAAAAATTGCAAGAGACCACAGTGTGGATTGTTTGACTTTTTAAGGAGGCTGATAAGATATTGAGAGCTTAATTGTTTGGTTAAAATATGCTGGGAGCTCAAACTTAGTATCTCATCAAGTCTTAGACCTTATATCTGTGGTGGGTTGTCATTCAAAATTGGACAAGGAAATTGGAATTACAGACCTTGATCTAAGAGAGGCTTGAACTATTTTAGAAGGTTCCTTGGAGAAAAATCAAAGGCACTCTTAAACATATTGAAGACAATCTTGAAGAATAACTTATTGAGGACAGTATTTCGGGATCAAGGGAGATTAGTGAAGCAGAAGTATAACAGAAAAGAAAAACAGTGAAGAAGACTTGAAGATAAGACTAAGAAGACTATGTGGAGTGACCTTGAAGAAGATTGAAGATATTTTGTTGAGAATCGTTAAGTGATCTTGGAAATAACATTGAAGATCATGATGCATTGCTGATGTCATCATGAGGTGACTTTTGGAGATCTTTGTTTGGGTAATATGAAGAGTAGTGGTGACACCTTCTAAGAGGACTAGGTTGTCATTGATGAAGTGACGTGGAGACTAAGTGATGGCATTGTTGAAGATTGACAGGGTTCCTTGAAGAAGACTTTGGGAGCCGTGAAGAATAACCAAACATATTTTGACGAAGTAAAGATAAGGGTTGGAGCCCAAGAGGTTGGAGCCTCATAGAGACAAGGTCGGTGCCTTGGAAGATAGGGTTGGAGCCCTAGAGGATCGGTGTCCTCAAGAATCCAGGTTGGAGCCTAAACCAAAGAATGGTTGGTGCCCTTGGGGTTGGAGCCTCTAAACACAAGGTTGGTGCCTTGGATAGATAGGGTCGAAGCCCTAGAGGTCGGATTCTCACAATAGTCCAAGTTGGTGCTTGGCAACAGGTTGGAGGCTGGAAGATTGAAGATCAGTGTCTTCGTCTAGGGTTGGAGCCCTACACCCATTGTAGATATTTTATTGTATCTATTTTATTGAAGAATATAATAAAAGAATATATTCTTATTGTTCATTTTGTGTTCTAATTATAAGTGATCTAACTGGTAAAAATAACAATTGGAAAGAAATTTTGATTCACCCCCCTCTCAGTATTTCCAACAATTGGTATCAAAGCCAGTACCTTCAGTTAAAGCCTAACAGCTTGAAGGTTGATCATTAGAACACAAATGGCAAAGCCAAAGAAGAAAGTCTCCAATCCTTCTAAAGATGTGTCTTCTTCAACCATTGAAATTGAAGTAAATCAATTTGTGAAGGCTCCATTGTTCAATGGAAATTTTGAGTATGGGTGGCAAGAATGAGGAATTTCTTGAAGACTTAAGGAATTGAAGTTTGGAAATCAGTGATTACTAATGACACGATGGACAAAGAATCCAAGGAGTACACTACAAGAGCAATGAAGGCAATTTTGAATGGGTTACCAAATTCTGTGAAGGCCAATTTTGAAAAATGTTCATCAGCAAAAGTCATATGGAACAAACTTCATGATCTTCACTCAAAAGGAGCATTGACAATGATCTCTAGTCAAGAAGATGATGGAAAACAAGAAAGAAGTCCAGAATTCGTCAAGGAAGCTGAAGACAAGAGAGATGACAAAAAGGCTAAAGAAGACCTAGAAGATGAAGAGAACAAAGAAGACTTTGAAGAAGATCTCCTGAATAAACTTATGGCTTCCATGGAAGAGATTAACAGTTTGAAAAAGGAAAATGAGGAACTTAAGAAGAAAATGCAAGATGGTAACCAAGACAAGACAAGGAAGGAAGTTGACTTTGTCAAGCTTCAAGTACAAGAAAGAGATGAGGAGCTCGCCAAACTTAAAGAGGAATTTCATCAAAACAAAATAAAGCATCATGAAGAAGTCATATCTATGACAAATCAATTGGATAAGGCAAAGAAAAGGGAAGAAACTTTTTCAAGCCACATTGAACAAAGACTTAAGAGCTTGAACAATCTTGAAGCGGAGATTGGTCAATACAAGGAAGAGGTCTCCTCTCTTAGATCTCAACTAGAAGAAGAAAGGAAACAAGCGCAAGGAGCTGAGAAGGTGATGGAAACTTTGGCATTCATAGAAGGACAAGTTAATGAAGCAGAAAAGGAGAGAAACAACATGATATGCCAACTAGATGAAAAGGATGAAGAAATCTTGAAACTAAAGTCAGACATCAATCTTCTCAAGGCTGAAACATGTGAAGCTACAAGAATAAAAGAAGAAATGGAGAGCATTCTAGCAAAGGAGAATGAAGAATTCTTCATAATGAAATCGAATATCATCTCCCTTAAAAACGAAGCACATGAAGCAACAAGGATGATGGAAGAAATGAAGAAGCAACTACTTATGAAAGATGAAGATTGTGAAAAGTTGAAAGGAGAAATTGTCCTTCTTGAAAAGGAAGTTGAATTGCTGAATAAAAACATGAAAAGCTCTCAAACCCTAGATGACATCCTAAGTCAGCAAAGGTCTCCCCTTGGTAAATCAGGTCTTGGCTATGCAGGTGAATCCTCAAGCAAGAATGATTCAAACAACAAAGATGTGAGGAACCTAGAAAGAAATGTTGATGCTCCCAGTTCCAACAAAGGCAAGGAGAAGAATCAAGACAACAACGAAAGAAATTCTACTCCAAGGAGACTTGTTGATGGTGTCAAGGATGCAAGAGGTAATGGATATCATCAAAGGATCCCAAGGAATAATGACTTTGGAAGAACATCAAGGCAATCTCCATCCTCCAGGTACCAAATTATATTTTTTGTTTATTGTTATTCTTGTACAAACTTTGGGCACATGGCAAAAGATTGTAGGGCATATCACAAAGACAATTATAATGGTCTCCGTCAATCTCCTAAAAGCAATTTTGCAAGAAGTCATGATTTCTTATTCATGAACAAGATAGAGTGCTTCAATTGCCATAACATTGGACATATGGCACGTGATTGTAACTTGACTTGGGCCTCTACACAAGCTAGAACCATGCCAAAGAAAAAAGTTACACAAGTATGGAAAAGGAAGCAAGTTGAATCCAGAAGTCTCTTGAACACTTCAGCCAACAACACATGTTGTTGACTTGATGAATTCATCCTTGATGTTTCAAGTTTTGATGATGAGACTACCAAAAAGGAGACCATGCATATTGTTAGGGGGAGATTGTGATTCTTAACTATCCTTGCTGAAACTATCCAACTATTGATGAATCACGCATGGAAAATCTGGAAAGATCATTTCCATTGAAGAACATGATCTGTTACTCGCCCAATGCACCATTGTTGAAGATGTCTTCCACTTGATCAAAAGGATGCAATCTTTCTTGTCGAAGGAAAAAACAAGTGCTAGCAGAGGTTATGCAGGTAGGGGGAGTCAATTGACCATTTACATGAAGATATGCAAAGGCTTAGGGGGAGCAATTTCATTGAAGAGCACCATGACAACGAGAGCAACATACCTATGAAGAACTATTATTGATGAAGAAAATATGATGAAGAGAAGCAGTTTGATAGGAGGAGTAGTTGGGCACCTCGTTTGCCATTGATGTCAAAGGGGGAGAGAATGTTGGAAGGGCAAGAATATTGCCATCAATGGCAAAGGGGGAGATTGTTAGTCAAGGTTGTCATTGATGTCAATATGGCATTGATTGTGATGTCAATATTCTTGAAATTCCTGGTTCCAGATGATGATGCCATGACTCTGACTAGGAGACCATTAATTATGATGTCAAAGTCTATGAAGAAATCTTGTCCTAAATTCCTATTGATCATAATTCCCTAGATGTCCATGATGGTACCATAATCTCGTGAAGAAGCCTAGAACCTAGATGATGTCCTTACCCTTGATGTGGAGGACTATACTTGATGAAGCCATACAAGTGATGACGTCATACTCTTAAATGACCATACTTGATAATGGTCTTGATGACATGGTTGAAAGACTACATTGGAGCTTTCCCCAATAACAAATTAATAAAGGTTGCATAACATATCACTGCACCATTTATGTGATGACATGGATGATACACTCCTTTCTGGACCTCATGATGATGTGGAAGTAATATAAAGACATAGTTGGAGTCATAAAAATGAAGAAGACCCAATAACCTCTTGTTGTCCATCAACCTCTGCACTAATTAATGATCAGTCACGTTAAAAAAATGTTTTTCACTACCTTAGAGGAAGCCTCTCAATATGATTCATACACCATCTTTTAGAGCATAATTTTTCCTTTCCAACAAGCCCTTATTTGTCTCGAAACTCCTAGTAGTTTGTGAGATAATGAATTTTTAAGTTTAGAAAAATATATGTTTTATATAGCCGACCTAAGTTAACATACATATGTCGGTTGTCATCTCCAACGGTCACGTCCTCTCTTTAAAGGCCGAATTCAATGTAAATAAGGTTTCAGAATTCATTTGCATGATCAATTTTCGGTCGAGAAATTCAGAGTTATATACAGCAAGGAACAGCGCCGAGGAGAGAAGACATAGAGGCTGAAAATGATTAATTGTTTGAGTTGATCTTTTGTCATTCAAAGCTAAATACATAGTTTGGATCACAGATTTATTGGACAGGACAGTGATTTTAAACCTTAGTTTAGAACATTGGGCAGCTTGGTTTAAAGTTCATAGAATTGTGGGACAGTCCCTCACATATATATACTCTTGGACCAATGCTGACCTGAATTCAATTACCTGTAGCAGCTTTACAACCCGTATTGCAGGAAGGCACACCTCAGAAATCTGAAAATTGCAAGAAGGCACACTTCAGGAATCCGAAAATTGCAGGAAGGGACACTTCAGGAATCCGAAAATTCCATGAAGGCATACAACAAGAATCCAAAAATTGCAAGAGACCACAGTGTGGACTGTTTGACTTTTTAAGGAGGTCGATAAGATATTGAGAGCTTAATTGTTTGGTTAAAATATGCTAGGAGCTCAAACTTAGTATCTCATCGAGTCTCAGACCTTATATCTGTGGTGGGTTGTCATTCAAAATTGGACAAGGAAATCGGAATTACAGACCTATATCTAAGACAGGCTTGAACTATTTTAGAAGGTACCTTGGAGTAGAATCAAAGGCACTCTTAAACATATTGAAGACATTCTTGAAGAACAACTTATCGAGGACAGTATTTCAAGATCAAGGGAGATTAGTGAAGCAGAAGTATAACAGAAAAGAAAAACAATGAAGAAGACTTGAAGATAAGACTAAGAAGACTATGTGGAGTGACCTTGAAGAAGATTGAAGATATTTTGTTGAGAAGCCTTAAGTGATCTTGGAAATAACATTGAAGATCATGATGCATCGTTGATGTCATCATGAGGTGACTTTTGGAGATCTTTGTTTGAGTAATATGAAGAGCAGTGGTGACACCTTCTAAGAGGACTAGGTTGTCATTGATGAAGTGGCGTGGAGACTAAGTGATGGCATTATTGAAGATTGACAGGGCTCGTTGAAGAAGACTTTGGGAGCCGTGAAGAATAACTAAACATATTTTGATGAAGTGAAGTTAAGCGTTAGAGCCCAAGAGGTTGGAGCCTCATAGAGACAAGGTCGGTGCCTTGGAAGATAGGGTTGGAACCCTAGAGGATCGGTGTCCTCAAGAATCCAGGTTGGGGCCTGAACCAAAGAAGGGTTGGTGCCCTTGGGGTTGGAGCCTCTAAACACAAGGTTGGTGCCTTGGATAGATAGGGTCGAAGCCCTAGAGGTCAGAGTCTCACAATAGTCCAAGTTGGTGCTTGGCAACAGGTTGGAGCTTGGAAGATTGAAGATCGGTGTCGTCGTCTAGGGTTGGAGCCCTACACCTATTGTACATATTTTATTGTATCTATTTTATTGAAGAATATAATGAAAGAATATATTCTTATTGTTCATTTTGTGTTCTAATTATAAGTGATCTAACGGGTGAAAATAACAGTTGGAAAGAAATACTGATTCACCCCCCTCTCAGTATTTCCAACACTTGGGTCAAGCGAATTGTTGCAAGTTGAACTGCAAGTTGTGGAGCCAATTATCTCTTGCTTGTAAATTGTATGCGTGGTGGTCGTGCTGAGGGGTTGAGCCACCCGAAATTTGGTGAAAGTAGACTCAAATTTTAGTGATTTTATAAAAACAAATAAGGTTGTGGGCCAGTTTTACAAATTTGGTGTTTCTTGATGTACATGTGCATATTTTTATTATGATGATGATGGACATGACAATGCAATTGCTTAGTTCTATAATAATGTTATGATATTCTACTCAATAACAAAGATAGAACTAAATTAAGAAGTATTGTATTATGAGGCATAGTTAAGGTGAAGTAACTTTCTTTTAGTATTAGTCAGTTGTGAAACACGTCAATGCCACACACTCAAGGGTCACAGTGTGCCAAAAGTGCATTTTCATCATATGGAGCCCCTAGGGTCGTGACAACTACCCTAGAGCATGGCAGAAATTTTTATACTAAATAAATTTAAAAAGAAAATATGCAAGAAAACATCTAATAAAGAGCGTTAATAATTGCACGATTAGATCAAGTGTTATTTTCCTAAATATTTCTATCCTAGTTACTGCCTTATTTTGAGAAACAACCAAATTAAAAATATCTAAAGCAATAAACAAAATAACTAAGACATAGGAAGGTCAAACAATGATTTATACTTGGAAGATGTTTCTATTTAGTGACTATAACCAATCCTTTACATGTAAGAAGTAGATCCAATTCACCACAAATATTCCCCAAAATGTCTTGCACAACATAAAAATTATACTCCAAGAGATAGATATATATATATATATATATATATATATATATATATATATATATATATATATATATCACTCAACAACCATTACAAGTGAAAGTCTCTTATTTATAAAGTTATTGGCTAAGCTCTTCAAATAAAATAATAATATTTTGGTGACCATATTTGATGAGTCAAACAATTAAAATAATATTATAAATTATAAAATTGATTATGCAATAATAATTTAACCTTTTTTCTGAGAGTCAAAAACCCTAAGATGCATGCCTATGAAAGATATCAACAATATGTAATAAAATGTTGTTTAATAAAAGTACATGCTAAATAGTGGTGCAAAGAAGTTGTAACCACCTCCAAAAATAGAGATAATGGTCCTCAATAATTGTGCCCTCCAAGAAAAATAAAAAACCTTAACAATAACATATCTCCAAATAAAAAAGTAGATAACCAAAGAAAATGTACTGCTTTCAAAATATTAAAAGACCAACTCCAAAGAATATAAAAATAGCATCTAAGTTATGATTACTCCATTCAATTCTCAAATGTGAGATGAATTTCCTCAAAACAAATATCCTCCTTAAGGTTAAAACTTCCAAAATACTAAAAAGAACAACTCCAAGGAATATAATAATAATATATATGTGATGATTAACTCCATTCAATTCTCAAATGTGTGATGAATCTCCTCAAAATAGTGCCAAATCAAATATCCACTTTAGGTTAAAACAAGATGTGGAAAAAACCAACTCAAGGTTGAAATTGAGCATCAAGTGGAGCACAATACTTAAAACAGCATATCTATGAAGATGTGATATAAAAAAAATGATTTAATAAAGTGAAGTGGGCAGGAAGGGAAGGCGCATGCATAACTAACCTTCAAAGCATGTGCAAACTCAATATTCTAGTTATGTCAACCGAATTAAATGGCTCATCCAAATGGCATGTACAAGTGTGAACAATGCTAAAATAACCCTAATAAGCTTAACAAATTAATCACTAGAGAGATCACTTTTCAGAAAATAAATAAATATGTATTGCCTTAAGGGGACTGCTACTGTCAAGTTGTGTTCTAAGTACAAAAAGTTATATTCCATGGTCATTTTTCTCTATATTTTCCCTTTTTTAGAAGTCGATGAGTAATGCTTTGATCAATATTTAAAACATAGCAATAAAATAGGTTGACAGTGAGTGCTTCAACCTTTAGGTTTAGGTCCTGATTAATTAGTAGCAAAAACATCAAGCCACTTTGGCACATTCACACATGAAAAATTGTGTTTAGTTAAAATATGCTACATAGATTGACAGTGAGCGCTTCAACCTTTAGGTTTAGGTCTTGATTAATTAGTAGCAAAAATATCCCAAGCCACTTCGGCAAATTCGCACATGAAAAATTGTGTTTAGTTAAAATATGCTACATGAGACTTGAATTATGAAGGAAAACTATATGGAAAATGGATGTAATGGGTCATGCACCCTCCATGAGATGAGTAAATAAATGATGAAATATGAGTGCAATATGAAATTTTTCAAAATGAAAATGTGATGACATAATGGATGGTACTAAGCTAAAAGATAGATGGATAATGAAAGGGGACATGCATCTAAACACACCACTATAAAATATACCACCGAGCTAAGGACATCACAACTAGGAAAAGACTTGAACCCACCATAGAATGATCAAAGGAAAATGATGACAAGAATATTACGAGCATAAAATAAGGAAAAGAGGCTATTTCTTCATCAATAATGAATCATGGAGTAACAACCTGCAACAAGATGAATATACATAATATGTCACTAGAGCAACCTCCACCAATAATACAATATATGACAAATAAATCCGATAAGCTGAAGTGAGCAAAGGAGCATGAAAATGATCATCACAAGTCATCTTGTAACAATGTCAAAATCCTCTTCGATCAACCATAGGTTACGCAACAAAAGAATGTAACGTAAAATAACATGTGCAATAAGAAAATGCCGCCAGATTTGCAATCTGTACATAAAAAGTTCATGGATAGCATCCTACAAAGTGTCATGAACTTGTCCTTGAACACCCTATATTATATGGTTAAACAAGAAAAGGAATCGTGTACTTATTTAGCAATAGTTCAAGTTTTTGAAGCATAAATCTATCCTAAAAACTATAAACATCCCAAAAATGAAAACATTAGCATTGTGGCGCAAATGCACATTTACATTGTTAAATCACTAAAGTCCATTTTCACCGATCTTCAACATGTGTCCAGTGTACACATCAATTTCTATAAAATTTCATCAAAATTAATCTTGATGGTTGACAAGGCCTCACCTTTGACTAAGCAACTTGTGGTGAACTTCTTTCCTCGAGCTCTATCAAATAGGAGGTATTTGGAGATCTTCCACAACATGTCTACATTCCTAATAGCACAAAAGAATAGGGCTTTCGAATGACAAATTAGCAAATTCATTTTCCTTTTGTCATGGCTTCCACGAGTGTCACCTACCACCATTGCATCCCATGCACAATGATAACCAGAGTTTACATAAACAAGGATGATCATTAAAAAATTATTTCCCCCTTAGAGAGCACCAATCCAGGTTGTTTTATACTTTCATTATATAAATTATATAATTAAAGTTAATGCATGGAACAGGAAACAAGTTAGAATTCAAATGAAATTTACACTCCCATTGTATAACTTTTGCTTTATTATTTATTACTTATTTTTAGGGTCTGACAGCAAAGTTGTCTTCAACGAAAACTAATCATCATTAATCGGTAATTACATGGAACAATAAACAAGATAGAATATAGATTAGAAAATTTATGTAATTGCACCTAAATAAATATCCGCTTCAAAACCAGGACATTTTTAAGTTGACAAGATACAGTAAATTCCTGCACCTGGAATTTGCATGAAAATATAAATGAGGAGAAGAATGGTTTATTTTCTCAAAGGGGGAAGGAAACGACTAAGAATGTATCTTATATTAGATTGATGATCCAGGACAAATAGTTGATAAAAGATGGGCTCTGCACAATTTATTAACAATGGCTAAACAAATGTGATTTCTTTGTTGACACCATGTACATGTAAGAATAGGGACAAAACTCTAACTAGATATAATTACAAATGAGACTAGTTGCCCAAAAAATTCATGGCCGTGAAACTGCCACTAGTGATAACAGAAGGCCCATAAGCTAAGTGCCTGTTGGATTCAAGCAAAAATACGTTTCAGCATCATTCGAGAAAGCCTGCGGGCATTTCTTAAAATAGGAATGTCAGGCATACGACATTCTGAAGTCCCATTCTACTCTTGTACAAATTCATATAATATAATATCTGATGGGGCACGTCAGTATATCCCAGCCAGTCGTGAATCAACTAATATGTTCAAATCCAGTACAGTTGACCTGTATAAAGATTCATTTGCTGGTGTTAGAACAATCTAATTTAATCATAAACCAATAACAGATATCAATCCCCAAAAACAAAAAACAAAAATAGACACCAATTCAAGGCAAATGCAGTTGCTCACCACAAAATTGTTCCAAATAAAATTTGTATCATCAATACTAATTCCATTCAAGCAGGCATTTACAAAGAACATTACATCCCAGCATAGCAAAAAGGCTATGGAATGAAAATGTCAAATGTGAGCTATCAAAGCTGTACTCCAGACAACGGTTCTGACAGTATAAGCATTCACTATAGTAAAAGAGATCAAATAGAGGCCGAGCTGGACAGATACTATGGGATGTCCTAAGCAAAAGATACAAGTTTGACAGAACTAGAGCTTCGTGGTTTTCAGCAATAGCAACATCATTATCAAGAATATTTGATGAAATGGACCTCAATTGACAGTTTCTAATTTTAGATTTTGAGTTAGTGAAGCACAAGGATAAATCTAAAACATAGCATTGCACTTGTGTGAGGCACCTACACGATCACTGTCGATTGGAAGGTGTATACAAGGCTATGTCCAAAACACGTGATATCATGCAATTTACTTGTCATTTTTCTGCGATCATAGATCTACACAGTTTGGTCTAGTTGTTATGAATAATATATATATAATGATAATTGTAATATGATTAATTAATTAGAGATTAGTGTAGAAGAGGCATGTCTCTAAGGACATGACCATTCGTGAAAGGAACCTGCCTAGGTATAAATGAGGGTCCACATATATACCTAGGCAGGTGCCCTTTCTTAGAGACATTCCTCTTCAATACTAGTCACTAATTAATTAATCATTATTATTTATATTTAATGTATTTTATATGTATTTTATTCATAACACTAGCTTAACAACAAAAGTACAATAGAAGCAAGGATAGAAATGACCGTTTTTATTTTGGAATCTAAGAAATATGTTGAGTTTGAAAGGGAAACAAAGAAATAAAGATGGAAGAAGTAGCAAAACAATGTAAATTCCAATCTAAACAGTGATACAGAACAATCTTTATGATATAGA
This sequence comes from Pinus albicaulis, assembly GCA_034641835.2. Classification (NCBI taxonomy): domain Eukaryota; kingdom Viridiplantae; phylum Streptophyta; class Pinopsida; order Pinales; family Pinaceae; genus Pinus; species Pinus albicaulis. The sequence continues at coordinate 1,518,348,234 of CM076580.1, forward strand.
ATTGTAGAACTTAAAAATCAAACTGGATATTGGTAAAGTAAATAAACATACCCAACCAAAAGATTGAAATTTGTGTCCCCCTTATTTATATCAAATCAATGTAAAGAAAATCAATTGTAGAAGAAATTGAAGAATACCTACCCATGCCAAGTGGTTATTCACAGAGCAACCAATAAACGTGTTCCCAACAGGAGTCTATTATTTGTCTTAATCACGAATGAAGTCTAAGATTCTAGTAGCAATGGAGAATGGAAAAGAATGTCACCTAGATTGGATGGACAAAACTTTTGGAGGTTTCAGAGAGAAAGCATGCCACAACACTTCTTTATCAACCTATTCAAGGCTGCATAAACTGCAGACAAGTATATCACAACAGCAATAAAGATCTTTGCTGTGAATCTATGATAGATCTCGATTTACCAGTAGCAGAAAATTATTCAGTTCCCAGAGTAAATGTGGTTTTAAATACGCATAATATGCAAACCTTGAATAACAAAATAGCCAGGGTCACCCACAGAAGCAACAACATCGCCATCGTTGCTTCCTCTTATAGTATCTGGAATCTGCTTGTGTCATTTTTACTGGGCTACTATTCCATTCATTTGATAATCTGTAAAATCAGATAAAGAAGTCATGAACAAGAAACAGACGCACAAGAATATGTTCAAGATTTACCACTAATATTCAAATTTAAAGAAACATTACATAGGAGCTATAGCAAAGACGATACATTGGGAAAGCAAATGAGCGGGTGCTGTTTGTGCTACTGTCGGAACGGAGGGAGATACTCCCTGGGCATGAAACTGATCCCGAATATGACATTGATCCAGAGCGAAGAATGGGAGCAGAATTAGCATGATTTACTGTTTCAGCTACATTATTATTCACACTTACTTTGTCGGATGCAACAGGCATCACTTCATTTGCACTTTGGGTCGAAACATTCCATTCCATTTCCAAGGAACGTGTTTGACCAGCTATGTCTTCTGCAAATACAGGATTTCCAAAAATTCTATGCCCATGATTCTCCACATCCTTTATTGCTCCACTGTACTTAACCCTGGATGTATAGATACCACTTCCGACAGAATTCTCTGAAGTAAACAAGTCAGCTAGATTACCAGTTTTATTTGAATCTAATTCTGCAACTGATTTCTTACCATTAACTTCAGATTCTGCTGTTTGCTCGGATGGAACTTTCTGACCAGAGGAAGGGCTGATTAAAATATCATCTGCTGATGTATTCAAAGTCATTCCAACCTTATTCAGAGAACTAGTAACTTCTGAGACATGAACAGAAGCACCATGATCAGTGACTGAACCTGTACTTGATGCAGACTGGCTTTCTGATGGTGATGAACTGCACTCTAGCTCAGCCTGATGAGCTATCTGTGATTGAAACGTATTTGTGGAATACATGTCTCCATTTTTCTGAGATAGTGCACAGTTGCTGCACTCATCAATGGGATGTCCAATCCCATTCCATTTGGCTTCCTTATTCACTTTAACAGAATTAGGGCTATTCTTGTCATCTAAATTTGAAAACCCTAAAATAAATGCTTCTTTTCCACTGTTGTTGTTCAGTTGGCAACATGGCACTGCATCCTCTGTAAGCCTGTTCACATCAAGAGCAGACAAACTTTGAGAATCTAGCTTACATTCCCTATTTTCAAGACTACCACTGCAACCATCGTTCACTACAGTCAATACTTTCTCAACACAAGTGTTATGATCTGAATATGATAATAGTTTATCTTCTGAAGGAATCCCTTCATCAACTCTAACATCCTTCACACTAAGCTCATCATCCTTTGACAGATTATCTGATTCAGATGCTCTAGCAATCCTACCATTAGGAACTTCCATTTCTTCTATCAGTAATGGATGGTTAATACTTGTAGGTCCACTGAGAGATGAAAGTTTAATCTCCTGTTCATATTTATGATTGGAGGCAGTTGTTATACTGTCATCAGAAGTTGCTTTCATCAGCCCATATGTATCTACTTCAGAATTGCATGTATTTCTCATACTGGGTTCCAGATTCTCGTTGGCAGTATCTTTTATCTCTGAAATGGTATCAAGATCAATCTTGTCCTTCATTATACTGGCATGTAGAGCTGATATATCAGCTGCAATGGGTTTCCTAACTGAATCCATGCTATTTTTATTATCATAGTCAGCTTCAGCATATCAATGGATGTCAACTTCTCATCACCTTCAACTATTTTCGAAATACCATGTTCTAATCAGCAGAATAGCATGATTTGACTTGCCCTTCTGCAATAAGAGAACCAGCCATTTCAAGTCAGAAAAAAATTAGGACATGCAGATGAACTACTGGATCTAAAATAGCAAATTCCACACTGTGCAAATTCATTAACCATTTATGCTTACATTGGACCTAGAAGGCAGCAAATTCCACAACGAACATGTTTACCAAATAGAGCAGAAAGATCCATAAAAATATTTGTAAACTGCTTGTTACATTTACCCTAAAAAGAAGCAAAAATTGCCACCATAATAATTTGCAACAGAAAAATGTGAAAACGGTTGTCTCACAGATATTGCCTTTGAGAAATCACTACCATTTTCTTGCAATTGGAAGATCAGGGCTATGCAAGAGCTGAACACAACCAAGACTATCATATATATTTATTATTTTCCCACCAATTTCCAAAGCCCTAGGACAGTACCCCTATAGTGATTCTATTCCAAGGTTCTCTGATAGCACCCCTATCATATTCTGCCATTGAGCACAACGAGTACCAAAGGTTAGGGTCCCCAAGGCAGTAACCGGAACAATGTCCATGGTCTATGATCAATAGTATGGCATACCCCTATGTCAGAATGGTTAGATCACTTTTCAGCTCAAGGAATATAACAAAGTGACTTGAGATGGGAAAAATCTCAGCTTTGTTTGGAGAAAAAATATTCCATACCCAAACAGCCACTATAAAATAAAAAACATTTCAAAGAACTGAAAGGTACATCATAGTTCAGAAAAATACAAGATCACGAACCATGCTTGGTTTTATAAAAAAAATGATGTTTTAAAACATAAAGTAGAAAACTATATCAGGGCTTGCACAAAACAAATATTGAACTCACAAACTATGTTTGAATTCAGTGTAAATATGTTTGAAATCAATAAACCTAAAGTCCAGAGACATGTTATGTTCAGCAAAAAGTTTAAGTCTATAGGTGTAAGTTGTAACCATACAGAAGCAAGGATCAATAGACAAGAATAAACCACAATCAAATGGGTAAAGAACTATTAATGTGTGTACAACAACGATAAAGGACACAGCATCAGAGAGCAAGTTGGTAAAGATAAGATAAGATAATTTAATTAATGTCCAACAGATGACCACAAAAGTAGGTCAATGGGACTGAATGATACATCCAGTACGAGTACAATGCGGAAGTGCAAATGCAACTCCTAGAAAATGCCAAAGCTAAAACTAGGATTCTTGAACCTTTGAAGTTCTCTTGCAATTTGCAAATGATCTAGACAGTTTGACAAGAGTAGCCGGGGTAACTTTGTGAGGCCTTGATGTGTACTAACTGAATATATAGATATAGTAAAACTACTTTGATTCTCAAGCTCTGTTTGCACACCATTTCGATACTTCATTTATTTGCTTATAACTTCTTCATTCTGCATTTGTGGGATTTAAAAATAATAATGCATTTTTCCATTTCATAGATTAACAGGATACAAAGGACGGTCTTTAACAAAACAAAGATTGACCATAGACAAGATGCCTTTTTCAAAAATCCTCAAAAGGACATTGACCACCTATATATTCATACAAGTTGCAGAAAGTTGTAATAATGAATCAAATAAACATTAACAATAATGTTAGAACAAATGTCCAGACTACTTATAAGGTCAACATTCTTTCATCACAATCAAGCTAAAGAGGTTCATTTAGAAGGATGAGTTCAGTCTTGTAATGGCCTCAGATACTAGAACAAGTTTTTGATGAGACCTTGAAAGTTGAAAGTACAAATGCAACAAATCTACTGAATCAAGACACATTTATCTGATCAAGCTTACAAGTTTATTGTAACAAAAAGGAAATACGTTAAGCAAATTATGCATGCCCACATGATTTAAATAAATAGAAGAGAACAAATAGTAATATTAATGAAGATACAAAGAATTGCACTTTCTTTATTATTTAATGGAGTACTCTAGACTGTCCACGGGGTCTTGAATAGACGGTGATCGGGTGCTCTGTTTAGGCACTCCTTGATGTGAAGTCGCCAGTTCAATTCTCCGCCCCGATCGGGGTGATATATTGGACATGATGAAGATGTAGTCCTGCCAAGCTTACAAAAAAAATGGAGTAATCTAGACTCCAGATACAAATGTACAACTTTATCAATAGAAAGGGGTATGAAAGACACTAATAGAAATGACGCATCCACCTGTGATGACAATTCCAATTGGGAAAGGATGGGTGGGGGGAACATCTTATACACTTAGAGGTTGTGTGTAATCTGTATGTGCAACTGGGGAGCAAAATGTCCCACTCCTAACAAATGAAAACCTCCTAACATGACCTCTCAACTTTACAGATGCCTTAGACAACTGGTATGGTGATTTACAGCATTCAAGCAAATTACAACCATTAAAACTGCATGTGATTTAATTACAACCATCAATGCCAATAGGAACACGGTCACTAGACAACAAAATAGACTAAAAGATAAAATCCACCATCACATCAAAATTCAGGCTATCCTCAGTAATCAACTCCCCTAAGATTCTTTGACAACCATAGCAGCTTAGAATAATTGCAGGACTAGTAATACCCCTTACTTTACATACTATCAAACAGGCAGTGATGAATTGAGATGAAGGTGTTTGAACAATATGCCAACTTCATATCACTTATTTTAGCCTTTAGGTGGTACGCCTAGATTAGACCAAGTTACCACTCTTGTTTCTATTAGCTCCTTACAATCAGTATTCCATCTTCACTGTCTTTACCAACAACAGCCAACTCAATCAATTCCCTTATAGATGGCCCTTGCATGTGGTATCATGATTGTCCATACACATGGCATTAGGACAAGCGTCGAGAGCACAATCACACATACATACACAGTTTTGAGACTAGTTAAGCAAAGGTCATCCTGATAGCTTCTTGATGCATATGTGAATGTCATAGTAAATTATCCCATGTCTTCCTACAAACTCCCTAAAAGAAGATATGTTCCCCATCAATAAAATCATTAGAATCCTGGATTATCTTATGTGCATCCTATAGTAATACGCAATTCTCTCAAGCTGTGTTGCAAAAATCTCAATTTCTCCGATCTTTCCATTTTTTTCCTACTTTCGAGGTGACCAAGTTTTCTCATTTCTTCAGTTTATTCTTGACAAGTTTTGTTCTTTTTCTTTTTTTCTTTTTTCTTTTTTTTTTTATCTAATCTCCCAAGTTGAAGACCCTCGTGGACTTTTTGTTGATGCCAGCTTTTGCACTCCCGGTTTCATGTACAAGGTGTACAAATGGCATAGGAGTGTGTCATGAAATTATGCATGGATTTGATATTAAAGAAGAATAAGAATCACAACAAATGATATGAGTGTGCCTTGGGATTGGCATGGATTTGACAGTAAAGAAGAAGAAACAAAATATTTTTAAACAAAATCCTCACCTAATACCTAGCCCTAATCAAATCTTGTAAAGGGTGTGACCGATGGGGCCCCTTAGTCCCTCCTAGAATCCACTATTGTTTTGGTATTTCTTTGGTTTACAAGTCATCATGTGTATGTTAGTCAGCATTGCTCATACATTTTGATATGTTGTACAAAACTATAATACCCCAATTTTAACTCTTGGAATGCATTAAATTAAGCCATGCACATGTTGCAACAATGTGGCGTATTTGCACTGCATAGTATTCAAAACCAGTCGGTTTGAACCGGAAACTAGTCAAATCGGTCAGTTCATTAGTTGAAGGGGATGAACCAGTTGACCAACTAGGTTACGTTGATTCACAGACTGGGTTTTCCATTAACCGGCCATAAATCAATCGATTTATGACGGAACTAACAAGATTTCCCATAAACTGGTTGGTTCATTACCAGCTTGGTTGTGGACCCCACGTGAGTTGATTTTGGCTTTTTGAGCGGCTTTAAGGGGAACTAGGGGCTATTTCCCTCCAAAAACAGCCCCCCCAAGCCTTTAAAAGGATGTCTCCCCTCTCATTTGGCTCACACATCTCAACCGTAGTAATGCTGGCAATCAATGGTAATGTTAAAACTTAAATTCTTAATGTTAAAGTGAGATTTCCTTTATCTTTCATTTTCATCCTTTTACTTAAATTTTTAAAATTACCATGAGATGACTCAGGAATTTGAGAGTGATTTTGAACTCTCATTGGATTTCATATGGAGAAACTAGATTTTTGGATATCACTCAAAATCCAACAGACTTAATGGTTTCCAAGATTTCAATATTTAGGGGATTGCGATGTTTCCAACTGTTTTTGTCGTGCGTGAGGGTATGAAACTAGCATTTGATCAAGAGCATGAAGCCCATTAAGTAATTTAATGTTGGTCGCATTCACTGTTGATATTGGCGTTATTGCTTGTTGAATTCCTCTACCATAGCCTTAACAAAAATGTACCCTTCACTCAAAGTAAAATAATTGGCTAGGTGTACTAAGATTTTTCTACCATATTATAAGGTTGAGTAGATAAACCCTTCACTCAAACCAAAATCATTGGTTAGGCATGTTAAACTTTTTTTCAACTTCTACCATACTATAAGGTTGAGCAATCCAAGTCTAAAGACTTTCAGCTAGATGATGTTTATGTAGCTCTTGTTGATGATCCCATTTCTAGTAGTGTTGAATCAATGATGAGTTCCATGAGTGTTCATGTTGATTAGTGATTTGTAGTTCTGATGTCTAGTTTTGCTACTGCTACTACTACTACTACTGAGGTTGCAAAGGAGTCTGAGGAGTCCTTAGACTCTGAGCCAGATGATGTTTATGTAGCTCATGTTGATGATCCCATGTCTAGTAGTGGTGATGAGTTTGATCATGATGAGAAGTGATCATGTTGATCATTGATATATAGACTTGTTGTAGACCAGTGGTCCCATAGTTTGTAGCATTGTTTTTGGACTCTAGAGGCCATTTAGAGCTTCATTAATTATGTATTTTGTTGTTGAATTGTATTGCACTCAGTGCCATTTTGATATATTCACCTTTAAATGGTATATAAATGAGCAAACTTTGTATATTTTGTCTCAATTGGTTTGGAATCATGATTTTAAATCTTAAAAAATAGTTTTTTTCATTAAAAATTAATTATTTCATGTATTTTTTTTTAAAGACTGATCCATTGAAATCTGACTTGTTCAGTTTTTCTTGTTTCGGTTCAAAAATAGATTTGATAGGTGGACCAGTCTGTTCACTAGTTCAAGTTTTGAATACAATGATTTGCAGGTGTCAAGCAGTTGAGTTATGGTGATCACATGAAGTGAATATGTAAACTGTCTCATAAATATTCCTCATATAGAGCCCAAGGCAAAGACCATGAACTATGTTACAACCACGAATTATGTGTTGCACTACGTGCATCATCCCTAAAGAATTAGTGTTGTTATAAAGTTGTAGGCATAAATGTTGTACCACTTCTGCCTTTGACTAGCCAATAGTTTGCATATCAAACTCATTTTATCCCCTTGCATCCATCATGAAACTAGTTTCATCAATCCTAACTAGAATAATTGAACAATTCCCATGAACATACATACCCTTGCCAATTTGAGAACCATCATGCTTCACACTCAAAAGAAACTCTGGAACAAGTTTTTCAACTATTTGATTGTCTCCCAATTCAATATTTTTGCCTTTATTCATATTTATCTTATCCATTGTTTGCAAATAGTTGGAGTGTCTTGTATCAAATTTACTACATTTGGATACTAGAGGACTCTTATTCTCTTTGTGCTATAAACGTAGAGGATCTATCTAAACCTAAGTTGCACAATACGGGTAAATGAGTACGAGTTTCTGAAACGGGTACAGGTACCACACATGACCCCCCCAAATTTTGGAAACGGGGAAATGCAATATATGTGTGTGTGTGTGTGTGTGTGTGTGTGTGTGTGTTAGGACATTTAAGAAATGCTATGTGCAATCATAAAACATACATGATACATTATTACATTATGCCTAAATTGCCCAATGTAAATGCATAAACTATAAGTCTCTAAATTTACATCACATTTACTTGTATGAATGATCACATAATGAAAGCAGCAATATCCAAAAACAGCCTTGATAAAAGAGGTTTATTATAAATATATATCTAAAATCAGCCTTTATTATATATATGAGGTTGCAAGTACAATAAAGATTATGAGGTTGCAAGTAATATAAGATTAAAGACTAATAGTCTTCAATCTTCATCCTCATCGTCATAATCCTCATCAAAAATAGAATCAAAAGCATGCTCAATAGTGGATGGTGGAGCAGTTGTAGAGTAGTGACATGAACGAGATGAAGAACTCTAGGGTTTATGATATCACTCCCCTTCCCTTCGACGTCGTCAGAGTGTCTACTCGACGGAACGAGATGAAGAACTCTAGGGTTTATGATATCACTCCCCTTCCCTTCGACGTCATCAAAGTGCTGCTTGGCCCTGAAGCTTGATACAGGTTGAGACCAGACATGTCACTAAAGAATCACAAGCCGCAACGTGTGAGCAACAAACCTGGAGAGAGACCTAGGTTGGAGGGTCGCCGACTCACAGAAATTTTTGATCACTCAGCCACAAACAGGAAAGGAGCTCTCTGCGATTTGAAGGATGGCGCCGCGGACAAGAAAGGAGCTCTCTGTGATTTGAAGGATTGCAGTTCCCCTATAGATGGGATCAGGCGGACTCCCTTCCTTAAGGCGACGTGGTTGGACACCAGCGAGGTGTGAAGTCATGAGAAGGCTTGCGACGGTCTCAGCCGGCTCCCACTGGACCTCAACTTGCAGTCCCGCTGCGATACCCCAATCCTTTAGTGCCATGACGACCATAATGCCAAAGGAAAGGAAGAAAACAAAGCGACTGCCTGGCGTAGAAGTGAGCCAGCAAAGCTCGGCACTCCGGCCCCCTGATTGAGATCTAGCGGACAAGGAGCCCCCGACTTCCTATCCACTGCCTTTCAAATACAGATAGTCCTTTTATCCAAAAAATCCATGCTGCTATGGGTTCATTTAACAGATCTAGTAAAAGATCTCTCGCTCGTTCTGGAACTCAAGCTAGGTATTCCTTCAACCTCTCAGTGTCTTTTATATGGAGGTAAACAACTTGAGACCTCTCTTACTCTCTCATTTTATCATATTGAAAAGGATGCCTCTGTGGTTATGTCCCTTCGCCTACGAGGAGGGGTTGCTGGACCACCTTCTTCCACACAAGCTTTCTCCTACAAAGATGTTGTCCATGCACAGCTTCCTAAGAAGATTGTTCTACCCCGGAGGCCCCCAAGCCTTTTTTGGCGGATAAATCGGAGGAAGTGCCCTCGATAGAAATTTCCCACTCGGATCTTAAAAACCAGCATCAAAAATTTGCAGAATATGCCATAATTTGCCAATTCAATGGATTATGGCCTCGCTCAGCAGATTTGTACCAATTGATTCATTCCACCTAGACAGACAACAGCAAGGTGTTCCTCTGCTCAAAGGGCTTCTTCATAGTTGTGTTTGCTTTTAATGAGGACTATCAAAAAGCCTTAACTGTTGGTCCATGGTTTTGAGGAAAAGCAGGGCTATTCCTCACCCCCTGGTTCCCTAACTTCGATCCCTCCACAGCAGTCATCACCAAACTTCCCATTTGCGTGAGGCTTCCAAACTTACCTGCTCATCTTTGGCACTTCTCTATCTTCCAAAGTATCGGAAACTCTCTGGGACGCTTTCTAGCTACGAATCCCTCCAGGGCAAAGAAAGGCATATCACATACGGCAAAATCTGTGCAGAGATTGACTTAAGCAAAGGTTTGCCAGAATAAATTCATCTCAAAGTGGGGGATTTCCTCTGGTCTCAGACCTAGGATTATAAGAACATTGCATTTCGATGTCGAAATTGTCTTCAAACAGGTCATCTTCAAAACTCCTGCACCGTTTTCCTTGCCCAAAAGAAGAAAGGACTTAAAAAACCAAAATCTAAAAGCTCGAAACCTTCAGTTCCACCCCCCATGGATGAGATTGACTCCCTCAGTTTGGATGAGGAGGAGATTGAAGTGGATGAGGTGGTTGCGTTGCAAGAGATGGAAACAAACTTGGCAGACCCTGGAGGGCCGAATGCTTCCTCAAATACTCGAAAACAATCTCATGAGTCCGCCTCCTTCAACTCAGATAAGGAGACTCTTCCCTTGATCATCAACAATCTTCAAGTGGTCTCAGCCCACCCACCCAAGGACGACTGGGTCAAAGTTATGAACAAAAAAGGAGGAAAGAAATGTCATATCAAGGATTCTACCTATTCTAGGTAAATTCTTGGGTCTGTCTTCTACCCATCCTAGGTAATTTCTCGTGTTTGTCTCTCATAGTTCCCTTGTTTCTCTTCTAGATCCTCTATGTTCTCTTTGGCTACAATATGGGACCGAGGTTGACTGTTCATTTATGGCTTCCCCGCTATCTAGTTTCTCTTGCTTGTAACTCCATTTGTACCATATGCTTTTAATAGAATTAGTCTTATTCAGTAGAGAAAAAAAAAACAGTGGATGGTAGAGCTGAAGAAGATGATTGGCCAATTCCACTTCTAGGCTCTTAGTCCTCAATATTGAGGGCAGCGAGAGATAGCTCCAAATCAGAACTTTCTGGATCCATATCTCATTCGTTAGAAGGACCACTACTATATTCTGGACACTAGAAGATGCAAGGAGAAGGTTGGAGTGCACATAAACCCTTTTGTGAGCCCAACTTGTTGCGCTTCACAAAATGTGAATAAAACCATAGGTGATCCAATTCCTTTCTACTGATGAAGAGCTTGCCACTTGTGACAGAACACAAATGGCAAGGTTTTGCAAATGTACACCATTTTCTCCATGAAAAATCCACCACCTAACTAGATTCATGGTGCTTCTCTCCTCCAAAGTTGACATATCTGAATAATCATCTAATCCTTCAACAAAATTGGCAAATTCTTCCTTCACATCCCTTTGTAGATGAGCTAGAAACATTCTCATAAGGGCTTTTTTCACCCCATTATCATTATGGGGTGCCTTCCTCTTCCCAATTCTTTAAGCAATAAGCTCCTCATCATAAAATCTCGGGTTCAGAGCATGTGTTAAAGTGTGCAATGGAGTGTTCAAATTGTTCCACCTATCAACAATGATTTTTTTCACTAAATCAACCAAATGATCATCAACAAATAAAAGTTGTGGAGACTCTTGTGAAATGATTTCCATAGTTTTCTCAACCATGGTATACATGCCATCATATACCTCTCTCCTAAGAAATATTGGTCCATGTCAATGTTCTGAAGAAGCTCAAATGCAGGGGTTGTGAACTTTAGCAAGAAATCTATCTTGCTCCACCACCCCTCATCAAGGCACACAATCTACACACCTTATATCCCAACTCTGAATTTTCCTGTCTCCACTCAACCCAGAGTTGACTCACCACCATAGAAACTAATGGTTGCTTAACCTCAACAAGGCAGCGCAACATCTGAGGCATATCTTGTCTCAGCAACTTTCAACAACTCCAATTTGGAGTACTCTCAAAATATTGCTTGAGAATGGTGGTGGTTTGTGATGAATTTAACAATCTCAGTTCCTTCCCCTGTGATTTCCTTTATCCACAGAACTTTATTGTTGATCTCCTCTAAAATCAAATTCAAATTATGGACAATGCAGGGTGTCCGAAAGATGTGGTCATACCTCCCCTCAATAATTAAACTTGCAGGTTTGCAAATTGGTGCATTATCCATGATAACTTGCACCACCCTGTTAGGTCTTATTTGTTCAATAGATTTTATTATAACATCGGCAATGAACTGTGTCTCTTTTACCTCTCTTGAGCGGTATGAGAGAGCTCCAAATCAGGACTTTTTGTATCCACATCCCATTCTTTAGAAGGACCACTGCTATATTATGGACCCCTACATGATATGCAAGGCAAATGTTGGAGTGCACATAAACAAGATCCTCTAACTTCTGTGAGCCCAACCTGGTGCGCTTCACAGAATGTGAATAATGTAGAAATTCCTTGTAGATTCAAACTGCTTATGAAATTTGCTAAACCAAAAGACTTGAATCTACTCTACTCAACTGCGGAAAACAATTAACGATCGAGAAATCACAACATAGACATTAGACAAGATTCAATCACACATTGCACAAGGATTTATCTAGGGGAAAGCAACTACTCAAAACCCCTTCCTATATATATTGCATTAGTTTGAAAATAGAGAATAAATGCAATGCTTGCTCTAGCCCGAGCAACCTCTGCACTAGTATAATCTATCTCACTACTTCATAAGCTGCCTCTGGTCAATACTTAACCAAATTCCTACTTGCCCAAGTCCCTACCTTGCGTTGTTCAATAAGGAATTAGACCCTATTAATTAGGGAAATTACTCATTGGGAATTGCGCAATTCCTGTAGGCCCTTCTTTGACTGCATGCACCTCTTGTACAATTTGGAATTGTTTACAAGTGATAGTACACTGCCCTTTAACTCCAATCTCAACTGGGTAACTCGAGTTATCTGCATGCATCGATTATTATGGGTTGATTAATGAGTTAACTGGTTGATCACAAGTGAACACACCCCACTACTGGACCTTCCACTAGTTCTTAATCAATTAGAACTATTTAAATTCACAATAACTCAAATTAACTGAAACAAATTGCTAGAAATTAGCAATCAATCATAACTAAACATTCAAGTGTCTCCAACTCGAATTAAATGATTTAACTAAGTGATAAGTGCCATATCACCTTAGTTAAATTCCTCCAAGTATTTTATTGAAATTGAAATTGAAATTTCTCCTAATTTAATCACGGCAAAATTCAATTAGGAATTTCTTGTTGCATTTTCAACACTTCCTCTTAGCAAGAAAGAGATAATTTGATACCTCAATCCTGCCTCTATGGAACTCGAATTTGCCTCTTAACAAAGCCTTTGTCAAAGTACCTGCATCCTGTTCCTCTGTAGGAATGAACTCCAACAACATGATTCGCCTCTTCACACAATCTTGAAGATGGTGATACCGGATGTCGATATGCTTGGATCGATCATAAAATAATGGATTATCAGAGTTTGATACAACTCTGATTGTTAGAGTAAATCACAATAGGATCCATCTGTTGACCAAATAACCTAACAAGAATCTTTCTCATCCAATAGCCTCACATGTTGCTTGACTTACAATCATGTACTCTGCTTCTGCTGAGTTGAGTGCAACAGATCTCTGCTTCCTGCTATATCAAGAAACCGTTGTTGGCCCAACACTGAAAATTCCTCCTGATGTGCTCTTCCTGTCTGATGGACTCCCTACCCAATCTACATCTATGAAGCCTTGCAACTTCACTCCCTTTGTCCGTTTGTACCAAAGACCAAACTAAGTAATGCCTCTGAGGTATCTCAACACATGCTTTGTTGCCTTCCAATACAGTTTGGTTGGTTTAACTATTGCTTGACTAAGATGGTTAACTGCATAACACATGTTCGGTCATGTGTTCACCAAATACATAAGTGAACCTGTTATCGCTTGCCGCTTACACCTACCTACAGTTAGCGGGAAAAGCCTTTAACCCCACAAGGTGTGGTTGGTGGCAAGGAACTCAGAGAAGGGGCTGTCACCTATTCCCGACTCTCTCCGTTTAAGCTATCTCCTAAGTTAGCTATAGAGGGGTCCCCCTAATGAACATAGGCCACCAAATCTGCTTGAGTCCACTAACTTAGTTGATGATTCAATGCCTTATTGTAGACCATGTGGTGACTTACATGATGAACTCACTTGTCCTTATGCAAAAAGGATCTTAGATGGTGAAATGGCTGGAACAAGTGAACAAATCAATGTAGTTGGAAAAGAGCATCATTTGTCCTTGAATAATTGGATGGGAGTTATGGAAAATAGTCCTAAGATAGTCCATAGTCTTATCTTACAAAGTGGTTTTGTAGGGGTTTTGGGACATAGCTTGTATACAAGCCGAATACTTCTAATTTGAATATCTTTTAAAACATTATACTTCATTGCTTTCATTTGCTATCTAAGAGCTTGAAGATAACTAAGCAAAGAGGAGAGTTTACTCGAACTCTTTAGCTTAGCCCTTTGTAAATTGTTGTGCAATATTTTGTAATTTTATCTATCTAATATTTGATTGGTTTTGTAGCCCTCTTCCGAACTTTTTCTTGTGACAGCTTGAGTGGACAACTGCAAGAAATTACTAACTAATTGTTGTAGGACCTTTGGGCTCTGAATTTCAAATGAGGAAGATAACTCTTTTTTCTTTGGCTGTGGGAATTGAAGAGGCTTAGCTTCTCTTCTCCTATTGTAAAGTTTGAATTTTTTTGAGTTTTTTTTTAGAAATTCTCATCAAGGAAAAGTCTATGGTCTCAATTTTTATTTGTAAAGACTTTCCTTGGTTTAGAAAAGGCCTCATGGTCATTTCCTTCTTGTAAAATTAATAAAAAAAATTCAATTTTTGTTGTGGGAGCGTGGGTTTTACCCATTGGCATCCCTATCTCTCCATTTCAAATGAGAGAATTTGTAAATGGATTGACTTAGTGGTTTTGACATTTCCATTTTCTTTCACATCACATACGCATGCTTTAATTGGGAAGTAACACATCGCATAGTCCTTTAATTTCTTAATTTGCAATCTCATTTGCCATCACTTACTTATGTTTTGTGATCTATTTCTCATTTGGATAAGTTTCACAATATACTACAAGTAAAGAAGCATAGCACTTTCAATTTATGGCAACTTGAGTTATTGTTCTAACTATGAAGCATATTTAATTGAATCATCTCCATCTTTTACATAGCACTTGCAAACTCACTTTCATATCATTTAGGCATTTCACTTTTTATACTAGACTTGCATCTCTAAAATTTACCTCCAACTTAAGTTGGTTGAATAAACGTTTTAGGGACCCTCTACCTCTATGGACTCCTCACTGTGAGATCCAAATATTTGGGCGAAGGTGAGGTCTGAGGATTAGAGTTCAATTGTAACCTTGCTTTAGAACTAATTAATAAAATAAACCAAGAGCACTATCTCATCACATTTACTTGCAAAGTTCCCAACTTTTTTGCTATCTTGATGGTTTAAAGATTCACATGCAAATATTATCTCAAGAAGCACTTTGGATGCAAGCATTTTAATTCCTTAAATTTTGCAACAAGTTTAATTCTATGGTACTTGGAAATTTGCTTCTACTTTTGCAACTTCATGGCATGTCGTCATTTTAATGATCATTATGCTTATGGATAATTGATATATCTTGTTTCACTGACAAATACCTTTATTTGGTGTTGCAAATTTAATTGCATGTTGTGATCTTGGTCTAACATTTGAGTTTTTCTATCATCTCATTTACATTTTTCAAAAGTAGAACACTAAATGTTTCCTTATGAGCAAGATAGTTTCTCATGCTTTGATTCATAAATCCTTTTATCTCAAGAGCATTTCTAATATCTTGTGCTAACAGTCTTTTGTTTCCATTTCAAGATTACTGTGTTCTCATCTCTTTGAGCATTTCTTTTACTTTTGAGCACGTTATTTGTAAAGGCACTGGTTAAATGGCTTGCCATTATTTCAAAGTTGCTCATAAATGCTCATGAATTTTAAGAAGTAATCTATTTAACTCTAACAACTCTCCTAGAAACTCACATCTTTAACTTAGTTTTTCTTTAGGGACCACCCCCCATAGCTAACCTAGGAGATAGCTTAAACGGAGAGAGTCGGGAATAGGTGACAACCCCTTCTCTGAGTTCCTTGCCACCAACCACACCTTGTGGGGTTAAAGGCTTTTCCCGCTAACTGTAGGTAGGTGTAGGCGGCAAGCGATAACAGAACCCACCAGCTGTCTGTAAACGGTAACCTCTACTACCTCACCTGAAGTAGCATTTTCCTTCCTCCAATTCCCTACTAGAGGAGTCTCCATGGGTTTGTTGCTCTCCATGTGAAGCTCCTTCAATATCTCGTTGGCATACTTGCCCTGAGGGACAAACAGTTCCCCATATACTTGCCAAATTTCCAAACCAAGGAAATAATGCATGAGCCCCATTTCCTTCATCTCGAATTCTCTTGCCAGGTCCTCTTTGCAAGATTTTATCAGCTTCTCGTCATCGATTAAAATTAAATCATCGACATATAATACTATAATCAATAATTTACCTTCAACAACAATATGGTAATGGATTGCAATGTGCATCTGATTCACTTTTGGTGAAGCCCAACCTTGTGAAATAGTTGTCAATCCTGGTGTACCAAGCACAAGGTGGTTGCTTCAATCCATACAACGCTTGCTTGAGTCTGCACACATGCGACTCTCTGTTGAAGGTCTCGAATCCTTCCGACTGTTCAATGTACACCTCCTCCTCAATCACTCCATTGAGGAATGTTGTCTTCACATCCATCTGATGTATCTTCCATCCCATCTGTGGCGCAAGTGCTAGAATTGATTTGATTGAAGAGTACCTTGCTACTAGAGCAATGGTCTCCTCATAGTCAATTCCCTCCACCTGAGAGAACCCCTTGGCTGCAAATTTGGCCTTGTTTTTCTCGATGCTTCCATCTGCTACTTGCTTCACCTTGTAGATCCACCTAGACCCTACCACTAACTTGTCCTCTAGTCTTGGGACCACTTCCCAAACATTGTTTATGAGAATAGAATCATATTCCTCTACCATGGCATCAACTCATATTATTTGTTGCACTGCTTCCTCGAATGAGGATGGCTCAATCTCTAAAATCTTGCTCATCATAGCCATGTAGCCAATGTACTAATCTGGTGACCTCCTCTACCTGCGTTGTGATGTGGGTGCTCCCACATTTTGTCTAGCATCATGAAATAATCTATCAACTTCTCTGTTGTGCTTCCTTCCATCTCCAGATGTCTCTACTTGAGTGGGTGTCTCCACTCTCTGTTCCTCTTCTTGTGGTTGCTCCACAACTTCCTAAGGTTCTTCATTTGGAGCCAAAAGCTCCGAATCTGAATGCAATTGAAGCTCCCTCTTAAGAGAACACCTCATTGTGTTCTCCTCATCAAACTTCACATCTCTCTTAACAATTGTTATCTTGAGAGATGGCATGTACACTCGATAGTTGTGAGGTGTTTTTGTGTACCCCACAAATATACCCAACTCAGTTGTAGGCTCCAGCTTTTTCCCTGTATCCTTAGAAACATGACAGTACACTAATGATCGAAAGATCCAAAGATCCGAAAGATCCAAAGATCCTTAAGTGTGACACATCTGGTTTCTTCCCTGAAAAAGCTTCCTCTGGTGTACTCATCCCAAGAATCCAATGAGGACTATTGTTCAGCAAATAAACAGTTGTGTCGCATGCTTCAGCCCACAAGTGCAATGGTACGCCTTAGTCATGCAACATTGCCTGTGTGGCTCCCACAATAATTTTGTTTTTCCTCTCAACCACCCCATTCTGTTGTGGGTTATGGGGTACTATCAACTCCTAACGAATGCCTTCCTTTGCACAGAAGTTCTTAAACTCATTCGACACGTATTCTCCACTGTTATCGCTCCTGAGAGCCTTCACTTTCCTGCCAGTTTCTTTCTCAACAAGTGTTTTAAATTCAACAAATTTGGAGAATGTCTGGTCTTTCTTATGCATGAAGAAAATCCATCATTTCTATGGGAAATCAACTGCAAATATAACATAATACATGTGCTTGGTCATGGAGGCTGTCGAGAAAGGTCCACACACATCTGAGTGAATCCTTTCAAGGATTTCTTGTGCTCTACTCTCCCGATCATGAAAGGTGGCTTTTGTGTACTTCCCCAATGTACACCCTTTGCATGTATCTCATTGCTCTAGTGCACCTTTGGGAAGTCCTGTAGAAATTTGTTGCATGATCTTCAAAGCTCCATGGTGTAAATGGCCAAGTCTCCTATGCCTTATGCCCTAATTCAGCAATGTCTCGGCTTTGCACCTTCTCTGCTTTTGTGCTCAATGTTGCACAATCCTCTACATCCAATTTGTAGAGGTTCTTCACTCGAACCCTGATCCACTTCACTTGTCCCGTGGCGATGTGTCTAAGGAAAGTCTTCCCTTTGCAAAATATCACATCATAGCCACAGTCTTCCAACATAGCAAATGAAATGAGATTCTTCTTCAAACCCAAAACATACATGAGCTCTTTTAATTTCAGAGGGGAGCCAGAATCCCTCTAAAATGTAATTGTACCAATACCGGTTGCATTATACGTTTCATCATCTCCCATCTCGATGTGCATCTAGAGGTCCTTCTCCTCCAAGTCACTGAAGAATTTTGAATTGCCCATCATATGGAATGAAGCTCCATTATCTAGATACCACACTAACCATCACTGTGCTCACCATACAAGCGATGAGAGTGAAATTAAGTTCGAACTGTGAAGCCAAAGCTTCACATGCCACTCCTCCTGAGGGCTTCTTACCCGCCTTCTTGTGTGGACACTTCATGGCATAGTGTCCCAGCTCTTGACAATGAAAGCACTTGATTTTCGACAAGTCTTTCTTCTTGCCCTCCTGACCAAATTCTGCTTTGGACTGGGATTTCTTCCCTTTCCCTTTCTTTGCCTTTCCATCCAAGGCACATCTCTCCTCATCATCACACTTGGATGAGGTACCGTCTTTGGTGTTCCACCTTATTTCTTCTTGCACCAAATCGGACCACAATCGCTCCCAATTTGGTAGCTATTTCCTCCCATTTACCGAATCCTGGTAGTTTTGCCAACTCTTTGGAAGGCCTAGAAGTGCTAGGCTTACCAAATCATCTTCTACAACCGTAATACCAACACTCCCAATTTATTCACGACATTGTGTAACTTGCTCAAGTACTATGGTATTGTGTCGTTGTTTTCCATCTTGATCTTCTGAAGCTTGTCCTTCAGTGTCAGCTTCATGTGGTCGTTGTTGTCCTGAAACAAGTCTATCAAGCTTGCCACATTGCATATGGAGTCTCTTTCCCGTGGAGATTCAAGACAATATGATCTCGAACTCCCTCCAATATGATCCTCCTCGCCTTTGCTACACACTTCTTCCAGTTTGCAAGAACTTAAGCATCAGATGTTGGAGCTTTAGGAATATCATTATCCACAAATTCCTTCAACCCGTTATCTTCCAACACTGCCTCCATCCCGTCCTTCCAAGCAATATAGTTCGAGCTACCCTCAAGAGCATACTCGAGTCTTAGTCCATAGAAAGACATCCTGCTAGCTCTGAAGAATTGATCCTACAAATTCGATTCACCTGCAAAGACAACTTCGAATTCTCTCTTCTATTGTGATTCCAGCTCTGATACCATGTAGAAATTCCTTGTAGATTCAAACTACTTATGAAATTTACTAAATCAAAACACTTGAATCTACTCTACTCAACTGCGGAAAACAATTAACGATCAAAAAATCACAACATAAACATGAGACAAGATTCAATCACACATTGCACAAGTATTTATCTATGAGAAAGCAACTACTCAAAACCACTTCCTATCTATATTGCATTAGTTAGAAAATAGAGAAGAAATATAATGCATGCTCAAGCCCAAGCAACCTTTGTGTTAGACTCCTATACCAATAGGTTTCATCTTTCATGATTGTCTTGATTGAATTATGGAATATGTTCAAACCTTCTTTCTTGAGAAAAGGTGTTCCATATTCTTGAAAACCAAAAAATCAAAAAAAGTTAAAAAATGTAAAGAGGGTATACCCTAAAAGAAAGATCAAAGGGTAAAAAGAAATAAAAATGGTCAAAAAAGAGAAAGAAATGAACCCCAAGCAAAAAAATAGACCAAGGAAAGTGTGCAAATCTAAATGCCACTACTATTTCATCTTTTGTAAATAAAGCAATTGTGTGCAGCTTGTCAAACCTTTGCCACAATTCATGAATAAGTCAAACTGTTTAAACCTGGCTTACTCATATTTCAATTTCATGTTGTAGATTAGAGAATAAATATCTAGCCAAACAGTTTAAACTTGGCAGATAAGTAGATAGGTAGAGTTAATAAGAGGTGCTCAACAGTTTAATATGAGCCCCTGGATGTAATAAGGGTAGAATTAGATAGATTGGCCTTGTAAAAAAGAAAAGATTGAAAAGGGTTTGCAAGTCTAAATGCACCCTAATAAAGAAGAGAAAATGGTAGTGTTAAGTAGATAGGGTAGGTAGATGGTGCTGCAAAGTGTTATCTGATGAATGATGCTGCTACATGTTTTTGATCATTCACTTTCATCACAAGTACTAAAGCAAGAAATACACTGGAAAATCACAGCAAGCAAAGTCAAATTCATTAACCTCCCTCATCATTTTCCCCCTCAAGAGTTTTACTAATTTTCCTCAAAAGTACTAAGGTATTTGGAGATCAAAAGGGCTCAAGGCATTTCCTTGACTTCTGGAGGGACCGGACCCTCGGCCTAATGATCAAAAAGACCTAAGTACTTGAGATAATTCATCATTGTTATCTTCCATCTTTAACTTTTTCCTAAGTAAAATCCTATTTTACTTAGGAAACTGATGCAAAATTCCATAAAAAATCCTCAAAATGACTTGTTATTCTAAGTTTAAGTGTTGAAGATAAAATGTGGCAATTTACTTCACAAATTATCACTTTCTTAGATGTACAAAAATGTTTTGATTTTCCTTGTCCTTTGCCATGTTAACATTTAACTCTATTATATTAAATCCCTAGTCAAATATCCTATCCTAAGTATATAAATCCCTTTTTATATATACCCCAAAACCCCTTTATTATAATGTTTTAACCAAAGTATTTATTTCCCTATAAAATCATTAAAACCCGCTCCTACAAGCCCTTTGGTTAAAAATATAGCATTATACATTAATCCCGCCCCTATGGTGAATTAGTTGTATTAATTAATTTACCATATAAATAAAAATATATACATAAAAACCTTAAACATGCGATATGTGTGTTTAAACGTAAAAGAATGAATAAAGTTTCGAGAAAGCCTTGCGCCACCGTGGTCAGTCTACGTGGCATTCCACTTAAGCTAACTCCGCCGCAACCCCTTTCGTTTACACACGGGATTAATTAAGTCATCTGGACTAATTAATAACTATTTCCGCCAGTTAAATATCCCCCGGAGCGATTAAAAAACATTTAAAAAATGTTTAAAAGTCCGACGGGCCCACATGAAACCCCCGCCTATCTCCCTTTCACCCCAGCCGTTAGATCAGCCTCCCGCAGATCAACGGCCAGCGTTGATCCCGCTGCCCATCCTGTGTAAGTTTTTTAACCAGCGGGGGATGGGTGGTTTTGAATAGTCAGACCATCCACGTGGCAGGAAACCTGTGGAATCGCTGCCCCTCCGTTAAAAACCATCCTCGACCAAAAGCAGTGCGGGAATACCACTTACCGCTTACCGCTTATTGCCGACTTACGTCACCCCGTACGTCAATGACGTCATACCTCGAAAAAATAAAAACCCTTTTGACTTGCGAATAAAACCATTTTTTCATGTTTTTCCTGTTATTTTCGTTATTTTGAAAGCCACTGAGCCCCGCTGCGATTTTCAAATTTCCACTGTAATTGATCATTTCGCCCCAAAATTCTGCTGCGCCCGTGTTGAAGAACAGTCCCGCCATTACCTGCTACCTCTTAAAGATCCAGCTTCCTCTAAAAACAGGTATTTATCCTTTACGCCCCGACTGCAAGTAATACTCAGTTTCCTTTGTTTTTTCGCTGAAAAAGTGGTTAAAAATCATCACTGAGTCCTCCCTGGAGATTTTAAACCTGTGAAATTACCCCCTGAACCTGCAAATTGTTCCAATTCCCTTCATTTCAAGAATTCCGCCCGGCCCGTGAAGAAAACCAAAAACCTCCATTTTGAATCCACAAGAACCAAAATGGAGGCCCCGACAGCTCTTAATATCACTCCATTGAATGCTCCTCACCGTGAATTGGACTATTTACCTTTGATAGATGAAGATTTCCAAATTAAAGACCTGCATTTTGATGAAAGTCCCCTATTGAGCTATTGTCGCTGCAGAGACGAATACTCAAAGGGGCAAGATCTTACAGGGTTGTGGGAATCCAATCTCCCAAAGTATCTCATTCCTTCAGTCCTTATTTTCCCAGAAATCATTCATTACTGTCATTCAAACTATGATCCCACACAGAGGGCTGTAATAGCTCCTGATCAAAGTGTTATGTTTCCCATCACTCCCCAGGCTATCAATGCCATGTTACACTTTGAACCAGACCAAGAATTAGCACCATTGTCCATGGAAGGATTGATTGAGAAAACCAGGCAATTAACCCCAGAGAAGCTAAAATCCATGTGTCAGCATTTCATGTTACCTGAGCATCAGCCAAAAGGGTCTCCCCCCTATGGTTTTTGCTATTTCAATACACTAGGAAGGCTTATTGTAAATATAATATCTTTTGTCTTGGGATTCAACACCAGTGAATATGTGGATGAGATAACCTTGGCTTTGCTATCCATTTTTACTCCTGGGCAACCTCCTGAGATCAAATATGACTATGCTTCCTTCATAGCTAACAAGATCCATGATCAATTCTTAAGGCTAGATACTGAAAAAAGTTTTTAAGTACTCCTCAGTTATCTATCATCTCATGATCTTTTATCAGTCAGAAAGGTTCCCTTTCCCTGTACAGAAACTTGATGCCAAGGGAAATCCCAGGTCAGTCATATTTTGGTCCCCCATCATTCATTTTTCCTCTGATTCTCCCTACTCCTATTCAGAATTCATTGATCAGTTTTTATATCCTGCAACAACTTTATTAACAGGAATTTCTCCCCCAAGACTAAGCAATGAAATTAGAAAGACCTTGCAACTGTCAAAGAATTATAAAGTTGGGGATTGGTACTTATACCAAAACCATACAGTCATCAGGATTTATGGATGTGAATTACATCCATTCAAGTTACCCAGATATGTACCAATGAGGATTTTTGCCTTGGAATACTTCAGGCAAATGAACAATTCAGATGTGATCCATTTTTGCAATGTAAAGAAGAAAGCTCAGTTAAGGATCAAAAGCCAATTAGGTCCTTTCATCTGCAATTCTAGGGAGGCTGAGAGAGAAGCAGAAAATCTATTAGAGAGAAAGTTCCAGACATCTTTCCGTTGGATTCCTTATGACCCCTTTGGTTTTATTTGTGAAAAGAGATTAAAGAATAAATCATCTCCTTATATACACCACAAGATTCCTGATATCGAACAGTATGCAAATCAAGATGAATGGGTTGAAGGAACACTTGTTGAGGAAGAAAGTGAAGCAGATAAAATGAATAAAATTATGAAAGATATTGAGAAGAACTTTGACCTAGAAACGTGTGGTCAAATGTAGGTACCCTACATCGGCACATCTTCAGCAGTCACCCTACAGCAAGCATTACAGGAAGACAGTCCATCAGTAGCAGCAGAACCCAAGGGTAAAGGAAAGGAACCTGTAATTCAGGTTATTGAAACTTTGGTCATGGCTGAAAAACCACAGAGTTCCAAAGCACCGGAACAATCTCAGGCTTCTCCCACACCAGCAAAACACATCCAAGTTCCAGAGATGCAAACTCCACTGAATGTGGAAATAGGAAAAAAGAGGCAAGCTCCAGATACCACACCTTCAAAAGGAGCCTCACAGGTTTATCAAACTAAAAAACACAAATCAGATCCACCTCCAGAGGTAGAAATTATAGATGAAGTATTTGATGATGGAAGGGAAGATAGTCAGCAAACTGGCACAGCAAGTGAAACAAACATAAGCCAGAAAGGGATACAAAAGCAATTAAGCACTGAAGTATCTTCTTTCAGACCGCCAAAGACAGACACTGGAGATATTAAAAGAACCTTCATTAATATTAAAACAAAGAATGACCCATTGAAAATGAAGGTATATGATCAGTATATGAAGATGGCTCCCCATAATCAAGAAAGACTAATGTCAGCATTTGATCTTTCCCAAGGTAAAATGCTGATGAGCCACTTCAAAGCAAAGGTGTCAAAGCCAACTTCAGCAGCAGATTATATCAGATCAAATTTTGAAGTATTAGCAAAGGATATCCATCCCCTGGACCAGATAGAGCTACACAGACAAACAGGGGAAATGGTTTATTCTACTCTCACCAATAAAGCCATGGCAGCTTTAACGCTGCAAGATTCTTTGAATAACACTACTGCATAATTGAAAATTGAGAAGGCCTCCTCACAGGCCAAAGATAATAGAATAAAGTCTCTGGAGGAGATAATCATTGGTTTGGGTCATAATCCCAAAGACATTAAAGGTATTGAAGCATTGATAAAGAAGAAAGAGGATGATATAGCTGCACTCAGAAAACAGCTAAAACTACCAGCCTTGAGGCACCCACAGACCCAAGAAGTTATAAAAGGAAATTCACAGGAAGAAACGATGGAGTTGCTCCTAAATATGACTGAGCGACTAAATGAAACAGAGAAGGCATTGGAAAAAGCATTGCATGAACAGGAAATGATCAAGCAGACTTCAACAACAGGTACTACAACTACAGGGCAGCAGGAACAACCATCTCAGGTGAACACCTCTAACTTGAGTTCCGAGGACTTAATAAAACAAATGGAGAGTTTGCAACTGAGGGTCACAGAACTCCAAGAAACAAAACTGCAATTAGTAAAATTGGAGGAAAAATATGACACAGCTAAAAAGACAGCTGCTGATAACACCAGGGAGATAAAAAGATTGGAAAAATTGGTTCACGCTCTGGAAAAAGATCTTTCATTGGAAAAGCCTCTGAACGAAATAAATGATATTCTTTGGGGTAACATCATTGAATTAATAAAGGGTATTTGGCCCTCTATTCAAGCTATTTTTGAGCAAAATGAGTTAGTTAAGGTAGCCCAAGAAGAAATAAATAGAACCAGGAATGAATTGAGAGGCAGGCTGGAACAGGCCAGTCAGCTCATTCAATTTTTGAATTCCAGAACAAAACAACAGCTTGCATTGTTAGGAATTGATGACAGGACAGGTGCAGTTTTGGAAGCAAAGAGAGTTTTCACCAAGAGGACTTTCATGCAAAATTTAGAAAGAAAGTGTACAGACATTTTGGTTGATATCAACGTTTTCAGAGAGAAATTTCAAGCTTTGCTGGATAGTGGGTTACCAAGTCCCATGCTCACAGAAGATCAAATAGTAGACTTGGAAACCTATGAGAAGAGAATAAAAGCTCATGCTAAAAATACAGCGGTTTGTTCTACTAGTTCGTCAGAATCTGCATTACCAACTGGGAAAAGTATCTATGATAAAGTGAGGAATTTATTTCATCTGGAGCATGAAATAAAGTATCTATTTCCAAATGAGCCCACTTTTTATAAACTTACTGAAGCAGATGAAACTTTAAGAAAGCTCAGAAGAACTATGATACCAGATGATCAATGGTGGCAGGAAATGTTGGAGGTTCTATAAAAGTTGCTTTCAGGATGAGAACTTATCTTTACTATCAAGTAAATGGTAAAAACAGGAAAACAGATGAAAGAGTATCAGATGAAAAGGTTAAAGAGTATCCGTGAGAATAAAGAGTATTCGACAAGCCAAAGAAATATTTCAAAGGACAACACAGAGCCCTATTTTAGCACCTACCTCCAGCACATCCACGGAAAAAGGAACAACACATCGGCAGTTGCACATTATTCTATCCACGAGACCGTTTGTCTCTTGTTTGTTTGTAAAATACGCTTTAAGTCAGCCTAGATTGTTGGCTAAGTTAGTAGATTGTTTTAGATTATTTTGTGTATAAATAAACCCTCAAAGAGAGTGTTGAGGGTGGATTCTATTACTCGGCTGTAACATTGAGAGTTTTGGAATAAAAGCTTTTGGAGAAATTTACTTGTGGCTTGCTGGATGACGATTTGAAAGCACTGGACTTGTTGCAGGATTCATGTGTTGGACTACAGTTCAATAAGTGTTTCTACCTTTTGTCTGAAATTTTATATTAGTTTTTAATACCATCATATCCATTTCCGAATAATTTACATAAAAGATTGAAACAGAATTTGCTTAATTGTACTCTGTTTTCAAATGTGATTGTTCTTAATGTTTTCTTCTAAATTAGCTATAAGCATGAATTCTTAAATGCTCCTGCTTTGCTAATTTAAACATTGTTTGATTACTATAACACAGAATTCTTCATTGCTCTTTGTTTGTAGTCATTTCACTTCTTTCTTTTGAACATGGTGAAAGATTCTTAGTTGCCTTTCATCCCTTCAAGATCATCCCATCCACTTTAAATTTTAAGGATTGTTCTCCGTCTAGCTATCTTGCCCTGTAATACCATCTTGTGCTTAGAATAGAAATCCAGTAAAGCCATCCTTTGACTCCATAGCCCAATGGACTGAAAGCTCTCAACCTTGCCTTTAGTTTGTGGATTCCACCATTTTCCCAAAACAAACTTTGAATCTATAACTAGCCCAAAACCTTCCAAGAACAAAGATAAATCATAAAGAGAGAGCCCTCTCTGGATGCAGATTGGCTAGATTCTGCATCTTAAAGGTTGGTTTGTGGTTACCTCAGGTATAATTTCCTCTTACACAACTTCTAGGAAAACCTGAGTGATAACACTTTGCACTAGTATAATCTATCTCACTACTTCACAACTTGCCTCAGGTCAATACTTAACCAAATTCCTGCTTGCCCAAGTCCCTATTTCCTTGCATTGTTCAATAAGGAATTAGCCCTTCTTAATTAGGGAAATTACTCATTGGGAATTGTGCAGTTCTTGTAGGCCCTTCTCTTACTGCGTGCACCACTTGTACAATTTGGAATTGTCTACAACTGATAGTATACTACCCTTGAACTCCAATCTCCAACTGGGTAACTCGAGTTATCTGCATGCATCAATTATTTTGGGTTGATTGATGAGTTAACTGGTTGACCACAAGTGAACACATCCCACTACTGGACCTTCCACTAGTTCTTTATCAGTTAGAACGAGTTAAACTCACAATAACGCACAATTAATTGAAAGAAATTGCTAGAAATTAGCAATCATTCATAACTAAACATAACTCAAGTGTCTCCAACTTGAATTAATTGATTTAACTGAGTGATAAGTGTCATATCACTTCAGTTAAATTCCTCCAAGTATTTTATTAAAATTGAAATTCGAATTTCTCTTAATTTAATCAACGCAAAATCCTTTCTACTGATGAAGAGCTTGCCACTTGTGAAAGAGCACGAATGACAAGGTTTTGCAAATGTACACCATTTGCTCCATGAAAAATCCACCACCTAACTGGATTCATGGTGCTTCTCTCCTCCAAAGTTGATATCTCTGAATAATCATCTAACCAGGGTTGCGGGGAAGTTTCCCCCCCCCCCTCATTCCCACTCCCGAAATGAGCTCCGTGCAGAAGCTAGCTCACAAGTAATTATCAAGAAGAGAATTTGTTTTAACCGTAACCCCTCCAAATTCTCAACAATGGGGTGCCTTCCTCTTCCCATTGCTTTGAGCAATAAGCTCCTCATCATAAAATCTCAGGTTCAAGGCATGTGCTAAAGTGTGCAATGGAGGTGTTGAAATTGTTCCACCTATCACCAATGATTTTCTTGACTAAATCAGCGAAATGATCATCAACAAATAAAAGCTATGGAGACTCCTGTGAAATGATTTCCATAGTTTTCTCAACAATGGTATCCATGCCATCATATACCTCTCTCCTAAGAAAGGTTGGTCCATGTCAGCATTCTGAAGAAGCTCAAATGCAGGGGTTGTGAACTTTAGCAAGAAATCTATCTTACTCCACCACTCCTCATCAAGGCACAATCTACGCACCATATATCCCCGCTCTGAATTCGCTTGTTTCCACTCATCCCAAAGTTGACTCACCACCATAGAAACTAATGGTTGCTTAACCCCAACAAGGTGGCGCAACATTAGGAAATTTGAGGCATATCTTGTCTCAGCAACTTTTAACAACTCAAATTTGGAGTACTCTCAAAATATTGATTGATATTGGT
The DNA here is from genome assembly GCA_034641835.2 of Pinus albicaulis. NCBI lineage: Eukaryota > Viridiplantae > Streptophyta > Pinopsida > Pinales > Pinaceae > Pinus > Pinus albicaulis. The sequence goes on from CM076580.1 coordinate 1,518,376,392, forward strand.
GGTGGTTGATGATAAATTTAACGATCTCCCTTCCTTCCCCTGTGATTTCCTTCATCGAACTTTATTGTCGAACTCCTGTAAGATCATATTCAGATTATGGACAATGCAGGGTGTACAAAAGATGTGGTCATACATCCCCTCAATAATTAAACCTGCAACTTTGCAAACTGGTGCATTATCCATGATAACTTGCACCACCCGGTTAGGTCATATTTGTTCAATAGATTTTATTATAACATCATTAATGAATTGTGAATCTTTTACCTCTCTTGAGCAGTCTTTCGCCTTTAAAAACATTGCTCCGTTTGGTGAAGTGGCATTGATATTTATTAATGGCCTATGCCTTGTATCTATCCATCCATCTTAGACTATGCTAACCCCAGAGCTACTCCAGGAAGAATTAATCAGTGATAAGATATCCTCCACAAGCTCCTTCTCATTTTTGAGAAGCTGAGTTATGACTTTTTCATTGTTGGACCCCTTGTACCCTGTGGGAGCTTTGTTAACTGCCCTTGTCATATATTGCCAGTAAGGAAAGAAAACAACATTGAATGGGATACCACATGCATAAATGCACCTAGCCACTTTGGAATCAGCTTCTCTCACTTGCGCATTCACCAATTTAGCAATTCTGTTATCTTAAACTGAAGCGGATGCCCCTATGGTATTTTTGGATGGTGGTAGTTGTTGTTGAGCAGCTTTCCTCTTCCTTGCGTCAACCACAATCCTTCGCTCAATGTTTGGTGGAGCTTGAGGAGTAGCATTAGTAAACTCTTCATGCCTTTTTTTCAGTCCATCAGCCTCATCTTGCGCTTTTTGATATGCCATCCTCTCCATTGGGTCTACTGTTTTTGTGCAACCTGCAATCCCCTATCCTCCCCCATGCAAAAGATGTTCCTTCACTCTTGAGTTGGAGCCCTTGTACGAATTCCTACAACTTGCACATTTTTGAAGTTTTTGAACATGCCTCCAAAGAGAATAATAGGCAACCCTATGGTTGGACTTGGGGGCTGAACATGCACCTTAGTTGGAGGCCATTGCTGCAAAAAAAAAAAAACACATATATGTAAAGAAAAAATGTTTTTCGCATTTTTGGAAGCATAAACCCTCAAAAAATAGAATAAATAGTGGGAAAAAACTATGAAAATGAATGCTTCTTACCCAAATTATTTTTTTTGTAGTTGAAGCTCCCCCAAAATGCCACAAAACACAAGAGAAAGATGGTTGTAGATAAGCCAAAAACCAAGAATGTTGTAGCCAGAAACTCCCCACTCCAATTCTGCTTGTGAAATCTCTTTTTCTTGTTGTTGAAATCTCCGTTGCTCACTATTGAAAATGCCCTAGCTGAAACCACTGCTATCTTCCTTTCTTCTCCTTGCTAAAATCGACCCTTTCCAAGTGAAACGAGTTGTTCAATTTGTGTGATGAGGGAATGAGGCGAGAGATTTTTTATTACTTGCAAGAGCCATCTAGAAACAGCTACAAAATATTTTGATAGCCAAATAAAAAAAATTTAATTTAAAAAGGAAAAAAAAAAAAAAAATCTTTTTTTTTAGATCTAGGACAATCGGTAACTGGTGAGAGTTGCCTGAGCAAGGCCCGGGTTCAAATCCAACTGGCTGCCACTATAAACCTAGGCTAGGTGCAACAGCCTGCAAGCCGCACACAATAGCAATTAACTTATGCCTCAACAAGAGTCGAGACGTCCACTATGGGGTCGCCTACTCTTCTAGCCAAGACACAACAGGCGTATGTCTCCACGGAGATTTGAACCTTGGTGGATGGGATGAAAACCTTCTCCCTCCACCGTCAGACCTCCGCTTCATGGACAAAAAAAAAAAAAAAATCTTAAAAAGGAAAAAAAAACGCAAAAAGGGCAATTTTTCTGGAAACACGGTCGTACAACCTTTCCATATTGGGCCACTTTTCAGCCTCGTGAAACGTGTTAGTATGGCTTGAAACTGTTTCAATGTCATACCATACGCGTTTCCGAATTTCTGTTTCTTTTTTTGCTAGAAACGGCCTCTTGCCCAGCATTTCCTGCAACATAGATCTAAACATATCCAACGCCAATGGTAACCACATCCTTTGGTTGCTCCATATAGTGATTAATGCAGCCCTCTTTTATATCATTACTCTTTTTATCATACAGAACCTTGCAGTACCATTCACTAACCGTAACTTTTTCAAGGAGATTGCTCTAGCCTTTTGTTTCAAGACTACTAATTTTCTAACATTCATTTTTGTTTCTCATGCTCTATTGAGGTGTTTTCTTTTGCAAGGGACAAACAATATTCTCGATCCCAAGGGAAATGTTACATCTATTTAAAACTATCTTTCAATATTGTAAGCACGCACCGCAGAGGAAAAACACCTCAATAGGGCATGAGAGATAAGAGTAAGCGCTACAAACCTAGCAATCTTGAGGTGAAAGGTGATTCTTGTGAGGAGGCTAGCAATAGTGTTCTTGCAAAAGTTATTGTGAATGAACAATTAGTTGAGCACAAACAAAAACACAGAACGAGTGCCACTATCATTGTTATGACAAGGAAAAGAGTGATGAAATAAAAGAAGGCCACATTAATCACTATATGGAGTTGTTGAAGGATGTGCTTAGCAATGGCTTTGAAGATGTTCCAATAGACCCTCTACCTTCATAACATCAAGAGAATAAGAGCCCTTTAGTATCCAAAAGTACCAAATCTGGCATAGGGCACTCAAACTATTTGCAAACAATGTATAAAGAAAATGTGAATGAAGGACAAATCATAAATTGGGATATAATCAAACAACTGATAAACTTGGCCCAAAGATCCCTTCAACCACAAAGAATGATGGTTGTGGAAATGGCAAGGGTATCTACCATCATGGGAATCATCCCATTGTCTCAGCTCTGATCAGTGAAACTAGTTTCAGGATGGAAGAAATAGGATTAAATGACTCTAATTCGAAAAAAATTAGTTGGTCAAAGGCAAAAGCGATACAACTCTTATTTCTACAACCTTGTAACAACAATAAATCCTCGGGGATGAAACCCATAGTGCAACACATAGTTCACAACGGAAACATTTTTTAATCCACTTGGTTAAAAGATATTCTAGCTGCCCTTGATACTGGAGATACAATTTATGTTGTCATTGATACATGGTTAAGCTCTTCATGACTTTCATAGTCCTCAATCACAATGATGGGGGAAAATCTTTTCAGCAAGAGAACATAGAGATCCAAATTCCTAGTTCATACAAAAAAGTAAATGAACCTATACCATTTGGAAAACAAGTAAAATATTCCCCAAATGGGGTGAAAAGGAGGAAAGAGGAAATCGTTGGAGGGACACACAGCAGTGATATGTGGCATGGTTGTACGTGTAGAGGAGATAGGCAAGGGAGTTGAAGAAAACTTCAAGCTATCAAGGTTCAGCTTTTCACTAAGATCTTGACTTTAGCTATCACACCCAGGGAGAAGTGTTAACAATGGACATCATGACTTCCATGGGACTAACCCAAATGCATTGATTGAGGAAGGCTTTTGAATAGAAAATGGAGGTGGGAGCAATGAATTCCATAGAGTAATGATCATATTTTAGAAAGGATTGATTTGATGGTTAATCTGTTGAGCAGAGAGGATTAAAGGAGGGCTCTATTGTGTTGTAACATTGGTCCTGACCTGCCAATCTCTAGCATTTTCCAAACTCATTTGAACTTGAGTCTTGCTCTACCAATTGACCAGATTCAGGCTTAGCCTACGTGGGCCTATAGGTGGCTAAATTTTTCCTTGGTTTGGAAAGTCCAAGATGTAGAAAGTCAAGAATTTTGGATTTGGGAATTCCAGACCAAGACGGCGTAGCAAAGGCCAAGAAGACGCAAGGCAGCTATTGACTCGATATGGAGGGACTCAATGTTAATTTTAGTTAACGATGGTATGTTCTATGCTTAGAGCAATTTACTTCAATCTTTCTTATTAGCCCAATCCAATTTCATGTTTAGCAATCACATTAACATTGACAGTAAACGCTAATAGAACATAAAAAATAACCAAAAGACAAGCCCAAACAAGAGGACACAATAATTTGGCGGATGCCAGGGAAAAACCCCAATGCGGGGAAAACCCTTTGATCAAATCTTCTTATTATTCTTCAAATTCAGCATAGAGAGAAAGTACAATTTTCAGCAGTCAACGCTGGTCAAACCAGCAATCTTCCTCCCAATGGAGCTCGGTCAAAGCCAGTCAAACTCGGCCTCAAGAGACAGTCAAAGTCAGCCCAAAACAGTTCGCAAATCCTTGGTCAAACCTGGTCAACACTGCGATCAAAGCTGCAGTCAAACAGCCTAGAACTTCTCGATCTCTATGCCACCAAACTCGGCCTCCCAAACTCGAAATCTGTCCCAAAAATTGAAGTCAAAATCTGTGAGTTGACCCAAGGTCAACGCTGCTGCAGAAACCCTTAAACAATCTGAAAATCACAGATTAAGCTGCCCTTTGACACGTGCGGAGGAGAGAGAATGTGAGATGAGATTATGTCCAAAATGAAGTTTGAATCTCTCATTTTTATATCCATCAATGAGGGCGTGTGACATCTTTTGGAGCTTGTGAGCCTACATTACAATTCTGGCCGACCTTGACAATTTGCACGTGTAAAAAATAAATTCAAAATCCAACTTCTGCTCATCCAAACAAGATGATCTTTAGATCAATCTTGCACCTCTCCGAAAGAGGAATCCAACAAAAATATCATCTCCATCATATGAGCAGTGAAAAGTGGAGTTTGGCCCTAGTTGCCAAATTTAGCACTCAAAGAACAGGTTGATGTCCTCAACAGTGAAGAAGCAGAATAATACAACAGATTCTCTACAAGGGTAAAACAAGAAGTGGAGGAGATAGAAAATAGGATATGGGAGAAACACAGTAGGACAAAGTGGATGAGGAGGCAATTCCATGGGTTCCAAAACACAGGTTTTTCAGAAAGAAGAGATGCAAAATATCTGCAGCTGATGGGCATGTACCAGCACATGAAGACCGTCATAGCCATCATTGTTAAAGGGGCACTGAGCATAAGAAAATCCTTAACAAACTGGAGCAATTGGACCATAAATGTGAGTTTAATCAACGCTATTTGGGGGATGAGGATCCAAGGAAGAATGTGAGAACCCAAAAGAAGATGGACAAATTTCTACGCCCAAGGAAGAAGGACAGGGCAAGACAGAAGTGGCAGTCACCCAAGATGACAAAGAAGGGCAGGCAAGACAGAAGTGGCAGTCACTCAAGATGACAAAGCTGTTGGAGCCAATCCAGGAGTGGGTACCCCCCTACCTTCATTAACATTGCTTCAAGCTTAAACTCTAATGATTGGCCCAGCCATCACAAATTAATTGCTGGACCGTGTTCTCCTTTTTTGATATGCTAGTGTTGCTGGTAAACTTATAGTTAGTTCTAGATTTAAAATAAATAGTCATGCTACTTTTTTTGTGGGGTATATAAGTGCTGTGTTAAAATTTCTATATGGGAGAAGACAGCCTATGAACAGCTCCATTATTCATGAGAGAAGACAGCCTAAGAACAGCTCCATTACTATTTTGAATTACAACATGCATATCTTCTTTGTAAGCAGGTTACAGAATGGGCTACTCGTAACACCCCTTGTATTTTATAGATACATAATTCAGCTAATTTACAAAACAAGAAAACAAGTAAAAGATTGCCAAAATACAAAAGAATAGCAATCAGTAACATCATGGAAACAACATAAAGACATCACCCATTTCTATGGCAGAAGTGATAGAAAATATGTGTCTTCCCTTTACAACATTTAAATCATGCCGTCCTCTCATTTAGAGGCATGCAGTATTAACTTGTATGAAAAGAAATGGCAATTCCATTTATCCTGATGCATAACCTTCCAAAATCACATCAACAGAATAAACTTGTAATATATCCCTATGTCACAGGGTTTGCCGAATTTGAACAAATTCGAACCTGAAGGGGTTTGAGGTTAGAGTTCGGGCAGTTTTTGTCAGTTGTTTTAAGGTTTATGAGAAAAACCATGGGTAGCACATGGTTTTCTCTTGTTCTGCTTCTCGCCAATTAGTTTCCCGCAGTGGCCACTAATTTGTCTTTATTTACCATAGTTGTCGATAGATTTTCACAAGCCAACTTCAGCCTGAGTGTACTCGCTCTATTGTGCTCAGTGTTGTATTCTCTGCAATTTCCTGAATTCAATTTCTAGACATTGCTTGTCCCCGCCTCCAAGAGGGTGAAGTGAACAGTGGTTGTGATTTGTGACTCATGCGTTCTCATTGCTATTCATATAACTTTATTGATTGATTTTGATTTATTACATATATATATATATATATATAGTTGAACTTAATGCCGAACCTCATGCAAACCTCAACAAAAAATTCGAATTTAAATCAAACTTAATTGTTGCCGAACTCAAATTCAAACCCGAACCGTGTGACATAGATATATCCTAAGCGATGATAAGCATATTAGCAAAAGAATGCCCCACCAGATAATCCCAAACATAAGATTCAATTTATATCTCAGAGAAAATGCATGTCATTAAAGAGCTCACAGCACAGACATCACACCTTTCTCTTCTAATGTCAGGGCATTTAAACATGTATTTTTTTCCCACAAAGATACCATCTGTTTCCAACATAGATACCAAACAGCAAAGACCAACAAATATGTTGTGCATTTTGCAGCTAAAAGTTAAAATCAACAAACCATATGTTATCAGTGTGACAGACATTTATATCCTTTGGGATCATGGAGCCTTGTGTTTTCTGCTCTCTTCATGCATTATCTGCATTCACATTTGAAGAATGTGATATGAAGAACTAAATGGGCTTCATCCAAAACACAAAATTCAATTCATAATCTGAAGCATAAAAATTAATTTTATATCTCAGAAAGACACACGATTAAAGAGCTCACAGCATCAGACATCTCAACTTTCTCTTTTAATGTCAGGGAATTTAAACATGCATTCCGTTCCAACAGAGATACCAAACTGCAGAGGCCGGACAAATATGTTGTGCATTTTGCAGCTAAAAAATAAAATCAACAAACCATATATTATCAGTGTGACAGTAAATAGTAAATACTATATATTATCAATGTGACCGTAAATAATTTTATCATCTGGGATCATCAGCCCTTGTATTTTCAGCTCTTTTCATCCATTATTTGCATTCACATTTGAAAACTGCCATATTAGGAAGTAAATGGGCTTCATTTTTAGAGCTTGTCTTCTAATTTACTTTTTTCAAGTGTGTTCTTATCCTTCGTGTCCAATCATGGCACTACTTTGAAGTTTCTACCATATTTACTGCTGTCTAGTACCCGAAGATTGCAAGAGTGTATGTACAGTTGAAATTCTCACCCTCTTTCATCTCTCTATTTCCTTTCTCTTTTGTTATTGTATCAGTTATCCAACAATTTATACCTACAACGCATTTTGAAAATGCATGAAGAAAACCAAAATGTGTTGGTGTTGGGCAAGCTACATCATAACATTGGTGAGTTAAGCTCATACTAAAATCTATTTAGGTCAACAGATCTTATTGTAGTTTATCACCAATGTGCCATTCCAATGTGAGTTTGGTTTCGTGGTGAACCACTGTTGCTCCAATGATTTGGTGATTGCATCCAAATCCTCCTTACTCATCCTGTGGACATAGACATGTAAGTCTGCTTGGGTTGGCAGAACCAATTCATGATGGTTCCAATTCACCACATAGTATGACACATGGCAAACTTGATGTCTCCTACAAACAAAATAATTGCCCTAATGTTCAGATCCCAGAAACACAAATCAAGTAAAATTAGGCATATGAACAGGTGAACAAGGAAAACTAAAGGAGAAAGACAAAAGAAAACTCTATCTGCAACTGAATGCAGTTGTTTGAGCTCTTTCCCCAATGCTACCATGAATGGCGTACTCAAGGACATTGACTGCATCCTTCTCCAAATACACTCATGCTCTCTGAAAGCAGCATCCTCCTCTTTGATCGAACCTTTTGGACCCACATTAGACCTTTACATGATCATGTCGAGGATTTTAGAAAATATTTGAAGGATAAAAGGTTTTCTCCAATCCAGTTGCTCGTACAGCAAAGACATTATTTTCATCTTCTATCTAAGTTCAGGAACAGAATTTTGGGATTGCCGTACTGAGATAGGATGACTTTGACAAAAGACATATTTTGTAGATTTATTGTCAAAAATTAAAGCAAAACGACATCCCCTGCCAAATTACTTGTTGATATTTTGGCTATTGGATTGTGGAGGACCTCAAAAGGGACCTTTGGATTAATGAGCTCCAGAAAACCCTGAATCGGAGGACCTGATTCCATAGTATTAACAATATCACATTCTTAAAGAAAAGCCAAGAGGTACTAGCTGAGCAAACTCCCAGCATACTCAGCCAACACGTTCTCGGCATACTTCACAATACCAAAAAATAGTTGAAGTTAAATCATTTTACCGCAAGAAAATATATTGAGGAATATAGCGAGTATTGACTTGGGGATACTTTGCATACTCAGTAAGTACTCACCAGTACTCTGGGAAGTAAGCAAGTATTGACAGAATTCCAAAAAAAATTGAGCCGAGTACTTGTTCCAGGGATATATTCGCCTTACTGGAAAGTATGGCACCCATGATCCCAAATAAGAAACTATTCCTTGAACTGATGATCTCTCAAGTGGAACGGCTCTGCTCCAAGGCTCCCCTGCAGTTTCCATCCATATGCTGAATTGCCTGTTGTTATAAGAAAGTTTTTAAAAAATCATATTGTCAGTATCCCATTAGCTGTACAATATCTCCATATCTTATTACGGTGCACCTTAATGTTCACTGAATTTTCTAATTTCGAAAATTTCTTCAGTTTCAATTTTCTTAAGTTTTAGGTTTGAAATACAATTTATAAAGTTAGGTGCCTCTTTTTTCCCTTTCGTGTGAAAACTGACACCTCTTTTTCCCTTTCGTGTGAAAATTGATAGCTCTGAGATCTTCCGAGTTCGAAACTATTTTCCAACTAACAGCTTTCAAATTAGAGCCATGGTGCTGTTAAAACGAGCCCCAAAAAAACTGGATCTATTATTAAGAACAGCACCATAACGTAAACTGCGAAATATTTTAACTACAAACATTTGGTACAGAGTGTCCTCATACATAACTCTTAACATATTTCGAAGTAATCAGATTGTTGAGGGTCCAAAAATACTGAATAATAATACTTTTGAAAGAAAAGACAAAAATACTTACCACCATATTGTCAATCCTCGGCACTTCTTCTGATCTTCTGAGTAAGCAACACAGACGTAGTACTGCTAAGCAGTCGACATGGAGATAATGAATATATGACAAGAAAAAATTAAATGTCCCTGGCAACTTTGTCTAATCAGAATGCCCTCCCTCACAGCCTTCTCTTTACATACCCAATTCAAAGATTTTCTGAAAATGTAAATCCAGAATCACAGTGAACATAATAAGGACAGATGAGAGAATCCAGTGACCAAAAGCATTCGCTTGGATTGTCAGACATACGGTATATACATCATCAGCAATTTTCGAAAAAGAGAACATGTCAGGACGCCCAAAAGGCACCATATGTAATATCTAATATCTGTCTTACCTCGTGCCTAAACCCTCCTCCTGTTTTACGACAGTAAAATAAACCATGACTAGCGAAAAAAACTCAGAACTCCTCATAGTTGACAAAACCCATTTTATGTAGAATAAAATGGTAAACTACCCATACCACAGAATGGAAAATTAGTGGGGTTTGGTGGGAAGGAGAAGGAGATCCCCGTGGGTTTGTGATTTAGGTGGGTCTGTAATTTTTTCGTAAATCCATGGAGGATCGTACTTACTCAGTTCAATCAATATAACCCAAGTTGTAATCTGTATAAATATTATCGACTTAATTACCGGTTTGAAGGTGGTGATTGATTTTCAAGTGAGTCTTACTTTTCTCAGTAATCTGGAGAGATTCGTACTTACTTACCCAGTTTATTTGGGTGGAAACCCCAACTACTAATTAGTGTAATGATGATCGACTTAATTACTGATGAGAAAGGTCAGTGATCCGATGATGCTTAATTAATAAGGGGCATCGTCCGGGGCAGTGTAATTGTCAGCCAGTGGAACATTCATACAAGTCAACCTACATCGGGCAATGAAATTAAATTCCTGTTTCTCATTTTTCGAAGGCACTGTAAATAGATATTTGTAATACGAAAGAGCAGCTGGGAATGGTGTCGGGCATTGACTGAGGGTGGCAGAGCATTATTATTACAAGGGCGTAATCACAATAATGACGTGAACAACCCCACTATACCCAATTTGTCCGTTATCCGCTAAATTCGGGAATATCTTGTGGGTGAGGGTTTTATGGAACCAGGATAAAGGTTAACCATTTTTTTGGTTTTTATTCTTAACCTGCTTGTCAAATAACTATTAATTTAGGATTTTTTTATAAAAGTAAACAAGGTTTTCAAATTTGGGGTGTTTTTTTTTTTTTTTGAAGTCAAGAAGGTTTTAAAGAAATAATTAATTAAAATAATACATTTTGCACCTCACATCTTCGATAAAAGATTATTTTTTAATGTAAATTTTACGAAATCTTTAACACAATCATACTCTGTTTTAAGACCGTGGCCCAAAAAAAAATTCTTTCGATGCCGAATCCGTGTCGTCCAAATATTTTCTGAGTTTCGCCTTAACCCGCGCGGCCCTCGCATCGGGATGAGAAATTCACTCGTCCACGCCATTAATGACTTCTACAACTGGCACCAGACGTTATCTCTGCGTGCACGCTAAATTCGCCCTAACCTGACTCAGAGAGAACCCGTCAATTGACGGAAACTTCGGCGCACCGCCCCTAGGAATCACAGAGCGGCCTGCGAGTGCCACGTGAAACGCCTTGCAGGGAGGCAGCGTCCCGAGGCAGGAATTAACAGTATGTTTCCGTCCATTGATGTAAATGTGTGTGCCCACTGTTGACGGAAAGTTGGTAAGAGGAGGCTTCATCGACTGTATAACGGACAGAGTGTAACGCGATTGGGTTTTGAATGCGTGTCAGCAGGCTGTGGATCGGATTGGAAAAGCGACCCAACATCCTGGGACCGTCGAATGCGAGAGATCAGGGTTAAAAAAAGCTCTTTTTCCCGTTTTACTCATTTAGTTGTGTTTTTTTCTTAACTAAATCTCTTTGATCTTTTAATCATTAATTCTTTTATATGGTTATAAAAAAAAAATGAATGGAGAAAAAATTATTTAATGGTTAAAATCTTTATAAAAGTTATTTTAAAGGTAAAGTTTAGTGTGGAAAAATATTTAATGGTTAAAATTATTATAAAAGTTAGTTAAAGCCCAAGTTTATATGGGAAAAAAATTTAATGGAGAAAAAATTATTTGATAATTCAAATCTATTTGAAATGTTGATCAAATCTTAATGATGTGATTAATCCCAAAGACATTTATTACTTTATGGTTCACAAAAGTCTTCTTTTTAACATCATTATAAAAGCTATTTAAAGGTAAAGTTCACTGAGATTAGAGGGATAAGGTTTGATAAGGATTTTACACTGTATGATAGTGATGTTGTAAAACGTTATGTAATGTAATGATTTTACACTGTATTAATTAAAATAAAATTATTATTAAAAAAATAATTATTATTAAGATAAGTTTGAGTTAGTCATTTGATCTTGATTTAGAGACAAATGGTATTGCACAGCGCATGGTATTTGTTAAGATAAAGTCTATTTAAGATAAGTTTGAGTTAGTCATTTGATGTTGGTTTAGAGTTGGTTTAGAGATGCATGGTATTGCATAGTCCATCGTATTTGTTAAGATAAAGTCAATTTAAAGACTGGAGAAAATCATTTATGGAATAAAAGAATACCATCTTAAAATTCGGATTTAAAATGGAAGTTGTTATAATTGAGTTGATTATTTTATTCAATAAGTAAACTAATTGAGTTAATTAATTTTTAGTGAATAAAATTTATTATAATTGAGTTGCTCCAAATTAATTCATTATTTTTAAAAAGTTGTATTTCTTGAATTACAAATCTTTGTTAATAATATTTTAATTTTTTCATTCATTATCTTTGTTTAATTGGTAAAATTGATTAGAATGACTTCTTTACCTAGGATGATTTATTAGTTTTGGAAAATTATGTTTTTTCAAAAAATGTGGTTTAATTGTTTTATGTTTTAGATTTGTTTTAGACATATTTTTTAGTCAAAATAGTTTTGAAATTACATAAACAATTGTTGGAATAAAAAATTTACTCTATGAACTCTGGTCCAAAAAAATTTTAGAACAGTGAATTTATTTTTCATATTAAAAAAAAACAACAACAACACAATGTGACCATAAAAAATAATATTAAACAATAAAACAATAGGATGTGACCAAAATTTGTTTCATCACATTTCAATAAAAATTTCCAAAACATAAAATATTTAAACACCTTTTGAAATTATAATTTTTTAATAACATTTTATCATGTGTTAAATTATTCTTAAAAAAAAGTATTGATTTAGAATTATAATTTCAATAAATATTATTTAGATAAAAGAATTTTCGGATTAATACCTAATCTTAATGATATGATTAATCCCAAAGTTCTTTTATCTACCTTATGGGTTACAAAAGTTTTAGATCTAAAATATTATTTAACTAAAAATTAATAAAGATAAATTAAAAAGTTTAATTTTTTAAATCTAAAAGGTCAAAATCATAAAACATTCAATTTTTTGATTAGTTATCATTATGATTTTGTTTTTTATATTTAATTAGTTTTATTTGTGTTTTTTCCTAATTCTATTTTTTAAAAACTAGTTTAAATCACCAAATTTATTAGAAATGTCATCATAATTTTGTTTTTTATATTTAATTAGTTTTATGTGTTTTTTTCCAAATCTTATAACAAAAATACACTAGTTTAAATTATCAAAATTTATTAAAAATATTATGCAAATAAATTTTGGCTTTAAATTTTTTTTTTAAATAATAAACAATAATGCACTCAAAATAATAGTGAAGATGAGTGAAGTATTCACTCGAAATATTAAGTTCAACAAGCAATATACACAATTCTCTAAAAGCTTTCAACATTATATTTATGACTCTAGGAAATATCCATTCTCTAATATAATAAATGTTAAAAATAAAAAATAAAAAAACCAAAACATTTTATTTTTAAAAATTAATAACTATCAAAAATTATTTAAACAAAATAAAATTTAAATTTTATTAATATCTTTATAAACCCTTTTAACAATATACAAATTATTTTTTAACAAAAAAACGTATAACTTAACAAAAATCCATATATTCAAAAAAAACCTGCAAAACAATCCCAATAAAACGAGCAACTTTTTTTTCTAAATTTTTATCTCAATAAACCATTTGTCATCACAATTTACATTTACATGAAAAAGTCAAACCTAAAAAATATACAAGGTAGTGTTAACGTATATTAAAAGTCTAGTTTTATATTTAAAATATATTATATAATAATAAAATTTAATATACATATATAATTTTATAATAAAATAAAATTTCGATTTCTAAATTTATAAGTAGATCGGGCGTTTATGATAATGGTTGGTCGGTTGGACATTATGTAAGGAAATCAGAAAGCGAAGGTGATGGCATCTATTAATATATAAAATAATACTAAATTGACATCCTTAAGTTTCTAATTACGTCCGGATGGTTCTAGATTATGTAAGAAAAAACGTAACGGAAGGAAAGCAAAGGAAATACGTTATATTTTTAAGAAATATTTGATGTAATGATGACATTTTATTGATATATAAACTCATAACGGGTTTGATTATGTATGGTTTCTAATTTTATAATTAAATTCAATTATATCTATTTTTTAATATATTTATGAAATTAATATATTAGCATTTGTATCAAAAGGGTGTAAAGGCGTGTCAATACAAGTGTAGATGAATGTAGTGTGTTTTTTAGTTTTTGACTTGATTAAATATGTTTTTTATTTTTTTATTAGGTTATATTTTAGATCATAAATAAGTAAATATTACTAGTTAATATGGGGTAGTGAGATAATATTAATATACAATTCTTTAGTTAATGTGTATCATCACAAGGATGGCGAAGGCACTAAACAAAGCTATCCATCACCTACTGTCTTTTTGAAAGATCCCACCATATGCGCTTTCTCTTCCCAAGCTCGCAAATCTCAGACACCCACTTCCCCAGATTTGGTGGCGCGCACCTTGGTACATTTGATGTTGAGCCTCTCAGTTTCGAATCTCATTTATGCCATCATCGAAATTGCTACCAATACCATCCATGATGATCATCAAGGAAGAGAAAAGGCAAGCAATGGGATTATATGGAGATGCAAGCTTCTCCACATTCAGGCTAATCATTATGGTGGGGTTATTACTCAGAGAAAAAAGATGAAATGGAGGTGACACATTTTCTGCAGCGTAATCACTAACCACTAGAGCGTAGGCTAGTTGTCATCAAACACATCAAAGAAGTAGAATAAAAATGGTTCATAGTGTTTTAAATGTTCATTATCTACATAACAAACTAAGTAGAATAAAAAGGTTCCATGATATTCTAGATGTTATATTTGAAATTCAATCAAAAGCAAACAAGCTTCGTGATGTTCTACATGTTATAATTCAAATAAAAGCAAACAAGACATCCTACAAAAACATAGAAGATACAATAATAACATTCAAATACTATATTTTTACATACATGAGTGACGGGCTTCCATGGCACGTTTGTCTTACAATTTCCAACTAAGAGGGAAGCTTTACATGATATGTAAGCACTCATAAGAACAAAATTTGGCAGAAGTAGTGGATGAGAAATTTCCTCATACACAAAGTCGCTTCCCTGGTTGAATTTCATCATCATAGGCATCTGTCTTCTCCTATTTCTTTCTATCCAAAAGTTTTGTTGATTTTATGTAACTCGTTATTCAGCTTCTCGTCTTTATTTTGCTTTCTTGCATCACCCCAAACTGAAAGGCATCTTTAGGCATTGCTTCCTTTTGTTCATTATATTTTTCTCATTCTTCTTCTTTCTCAAAGTCCCAACGATGGAGACGGACCTTGGCCCTGCCACCCATATCCATTTATGTTAGGTCATCCTCATCATCATTGTCCACAATCTTCTAATTATACTCCTGATAACCTGGATAACACTCCTTCTCCTCCTTAGTCATAAATCGAGGATCCTTATGTAAATGTATTCTTGCCGCCACATTATAATCTGGTATCTGACTATGAATATACTGATTAGTATAATACCCAATGTCTCACAACTTTCTTAGGTGATGGTGGAGGATATTCTTGTCATTCCTGGTAAGCTGGTCCTTGAATAGTATCATAACCACCTTGTTGTTGCCAATCTTGACCCATCATGTCCGTAGGTGGTGTTGGACCATACACGGGATTATTGAAAAATGGTTGCCTCTTCACGACCCTAGGTGATTCTTCCATATCTTCTTAGAGGGGACTCTGGCTTTCATTTCTACCACGAATAATGTAATCAGTGCCAACATCTTAAAATATGTCATCAAATAAATTTCACTACCTTAGGGAAGTAGGAGAATCTAGTGAAATAATTTTAGATTATGTTGAGTATTTGATATAGATGTGATTTTGGACAATGTTACATATTTGATAGACATGCAAGATGGAAATTCCACCTGATTTGAAATCATTAATTATTTAGTAAGATAAATGATTATATGTGCTTAGAGAGTTTAAAAGGCACTTAGAGACTTTAAAATCCATATGATAACATTGTAATTGTAAAATAAAGATATATATAAAATGCATAAAAAAAGATGTAAGAAAAATCAGTTTAAACAAAAGCCATTTTAAATTGGAAATTAATTACATTTCAAAATTCACAATTAAACATATTTATACACTAACCACACACTTTAGCAGACAAATTACTTTTGAAATTCCACATCGACCTTGAAATAAAACAAAAGCCTCTATCCGTTGGACACATGGTATGCCACATCAAATGTGAAAAATTAAAATCTCAAAAATCTTATTTGTCTTTTCCAAGAGCCATTATACCCTTAATAGAATTGACAATCTTCTTGGCAATCCCTTCATCGTGGATCTCTTCTATCTCTACTCGTTTGACATGGGTTTTAGGCTTCCTAGGAATCGCCACAGTCATCACGCCATCAATGCCCATGGTAGCCTTCACAACATCCACGTCCACTTCCTTTGGCAAGCCTAGGCATCGAACACACGTCCCAATTATAGGATGTTCTCGTTCTCGCACATACCACATGGCGTCATTGTCATCGCCATTCTTGTCCTGCTGCTTCGCAGTGATCTCCATGATGCCACTATGCATCTAGAGCTTCACATTTTCTCTCTTCAATAATGCAAAAATTATGGGTTTTAGCATAAAATAGAGCTAGGTAGGGCAAAAATGGCCATGGCTAAAATTATCGACATTGTGGGCATTCACAAAAAGTTGTTGTTGCTCCTGAAATCGACATTAGAAAGGTTTCTGAGAGCATGGTTGTGTTGTTGTTGCTTTGGTCTACTATGCTAGTCTCTTACTTATTCAAGCAAAGGCAATTTTTTATTTTTTATTTTAATTAATTAATTTATTAATTTATTTATTATTATTATAATTATTGTTATATTATTTTATTTTTTATTTTTTATTTTTTTTCGTTCCGACCGCCCAGGTCTGCTAGCACTATATCGATCACTATTAGTGAAGAGCTACATAATCCTTAAGGCACGGGTGAAGAATACAAAACAGTTGATGCGACAGGGCACCATACCACATTAGCCCACTTAGGACGTTCTTCCAACCATAGGAGAGGCGCTCAGAGATATAGCTACAATTCGATGATATGAAGGTTCTCTTTAGAGGACATAAGTGCTAGGAGATAGGTTATGCATGTTTCGAGCTTTCCTCTACAACATACTGGTTCTGGTGAGATATCTATGACTGGGTGGATTTTTATCTCTCTTGTCCCTGTCCTTGGGAGAAGGCCTAGACGACGGAGGAAGGGGATTTGAAATCTCTTCACTACCATTGTCATTGCCATTCCCATTCCAATCTGCCAAAAACTAAGTTATGCATCTGGACTGAGAGAAATTTGTCGTCCATCTGGTGGCAATGACAACATATAACCCTTGGATCATGCAAGTCCAACGTTGTTTGACCATTCATATTACATTAACTTAGTGAATGGAAAAGGTCTCCTCCAACTATGACTAAATCATGTATTCAAGTGGCCTCGGGAGCGTACTAATGAAGCATATTGTCAAAGATTATGCTACTGACTCTCTGGAATTTCCTAAGCATTTCTCGTATTCAATGGTGAAGATGGGAAATATAGTGATGCCTAAAAAATTTCTGACTGATGAAGTAAGGAAGAACTGTCATATAATCAATGAATAACAGTTCAAAGAACTTGACATTGACGGAAACTGAAGTATGACACTCTGATATTTTCCAATTAGTTCTGGGATTCAATGGTGAAGATGGGAAATATAGTGAAGCCTGAAACTTTTCTAACTGGTGAAGTAAGGAAGAATTGTCGCGTAATAAATGAAAAATCATTCGAAGAACTTGACATTGACGGAAAGTGAACTTGTATGGGGCACAGTTGAGATTTGGGACACTTGTTGAGGACGACAAATCTCAACAGTGTAACCAACAAGAACTCCACAATAGAATGCCTATCGACATAATTAATATTTAGTTTAGTAATGGGATAAAAAAAAATTGAAATTTTATTTCAAAAGAAAATAGTTTTTAAGTGTGACTTTTTGGAAATTTTTATGGTTTATGATCTAATTTGTCTAGAATCCAATAGGGATTCACTTAAATCACAAGTTTGACACGTGAAATCTTCACAATCGAAGTGCAATCAAAATACCAGTTTAAACAACACAAATCAAGTTTTAGCCATAAATTTTTTCACCTCAAACCACAAATCCACCAAAAATTCCAAAAAATCATTTTAAAATTATTTTTTTAGATTTACTTTTTTATTTTATTACTATTATTTATAATTTTTTTATATTTATAAACAATATTAAAAAAAAATCACCAATACTAATTATTTTAATAAATAATATATGAAAGCATGAATTAATTTTTTTTTTAAATCTTGCCAAAAAATTTTATTTGACCAAATGTTTCTATAGTCTTATAACCTTTCCATTCGTTATAACTAGGAAACAACAAAAAAGTGAAGATAACATACTTCTCTTATATAAACTATATATTCCATTATGATTTATATTTTATATTTTTATTAATTTTAATAATTTTAATATAAACTTGGATTTAGATAACTTGATTTTTATATACAATAGATTGAATGCATCACTTATATTTTATGTATCATTAATCATACACACACATATGCATCACTTATATTTTATGTATCATTAATCATACACACACATTTGAAGAATTTATGGATGAACTGCATATTTACACAATATTGCATAAACCCAAATTTGATATATACATATAAGATTATCTAAAGTCAACGATTTCTTATCTTTCAATCTGATTTAACTTACATATAAGTGCAAGTCATCCATTAATTATTTAAATGAGTGTGCATGACTAATGATATCTAAAATCCAAGTAATGCATTACATTTATGTATACGAAAGCATGAAATAAATATTTCTTGAAATCTTGCCAAAAATTTTGATTTGACCAAATGTTCTAGAGTTGTATAGTTTTATGAGCTTTCCATTCTTTCTAACAAGAAAGAATGGAAGGAGAAGATACAATATTTCCATTATATAGATTATATATTCCATTATGATCTATGTTTTACATTTCTAATAATTTTAACATAAATTTTGATTTAGATAACTTGATTTCTATATACATTACATGTAATGCATATGTTTTACATTTCTATTAATTTTAACATAAATTTGGATTAGATAACTTGATTTCAATATACATTACATGTAATGCATCACTTAGATTTTATATATTATTAGTCGTGCACGCTCATTTAAAGAATGTAGGAATGAATTGAATATAGACACAATATTGAATAAACCCAAATTTGGTATATACATTTAAGATGACCAAAAGTCAATGATGTCATATCTTACCAATGTTGTTGTTGCAAGCTTCAGTCAGAAGCCCCCTGCATAAAATTGGTATCAAAGCCAAGAACTGCCATCTGGTTCGTGAAGGTTAGTACTCAAACACATTATTCTTTGTTGAAAAATGGATCCAGTCAGAAGATTAGTTTCTTTCCGTGAATTAGATGAGAAAGATAAGGCTGAACAAAATCCTCTTAGAGATATGTTTGCTTCATCCTCAAGTCGTGTTATAAACTCAGCCGAGCTTGAATATTTAGAATGTCAACCATCTCCCAGATGGCAGTTGCCAAATATAAATGCATCCAATGTATATTCCGATTTGTCTGCATTTCATTTAATTGCCGCCACAAGAATTTCCATAAAAGAATCTGTCAGTCAAATTCAAGAAAATTCTGAATGCATGCAATCCATTCCTCTCCTCGATCCAAAAGTTCTTCATGCATAAGCCAAGAGGCTCAAAACCCAATATCTTCATTTGGGATGTATTCGGGTAGGGATCAATGCTTTGACTCATAGAGGGCTTGAAACTTTTGTACTTGCCACAGTTAGAGACCTTACTCACAATAAATATACAGATTTTTTGATAGGAGGAATAGTAACTCCTTTTTCTAATGGCCCAGTCTATTTTGATTGTTATCCAAATTTCTCAGTATATGTCTTTGATGAACATATAAAAGACATATTACAGTTGCAGATCCAAACATCTGGATTTGATATGAGAAAAAAGAGAAGTAATATAGCCATACAGACAAGAGGTTGTTTCAGGCACACCAACACTCTATAACCTGTCGTTCTACATAATCCTAGTCAAGATTCTAAATCCAGTGTGGTAGTTCTAACAGATTCAAAAAATAAAAATATAGAACACCAAACAATTAAATGGGAAGACCTGAGTTTCCCTGAACACTGGATTGTACAAAATCCCAAGCCTCCTGGTATGCAAAGTATTACCTCAGCCAATGTCTAAGAAAATAAATCTTTTGCAGTTATTTCCTTTCCCATAAGATCGACTATCGATCGCAGAAGAATAATCCAACTTTGCAAAAGTTCTCCCTTGTACAAAGACCCTGAAGAAATAGATATTGTTTGTTCCTCTCGTTCCTCTGTAGATTGTCAGCATATTGAGTTATTTGAGTTTGCTCAATTAGTTAATTTTTCCTCTGTAGAAGTCATATTCCTAAATTGTAAATCTAAGCCTGCTTGCTGAACTTGTTCTCCATTACAACCATCATCCAAGGACTAGAGAAGCCCCACCTTCTACATCTGTAAATCTATGTCCAAATCCTAAGTGTTCAGGCATCCCCTTTTCACATGAGTCTGATCATGTCCTGATGATGCATAGCCTACCTTCTTTGGAAAAAGAAGACCCCAGGCTTACAGAAATATTCAGCAAGTTGAGACCTCAAGGAATGCCTAGATATGGTATAGGGTACTTGGAACAATTGAACAGATTAATTCTAAGAGGCAGATTTATAGATCTCCCTGCTGATTGCAAAAAGCCATCAATACCATAAATGCATAAATTATTTTCTATAATGGATGGGTGTGAAAAGCATAAAGTACCTACCCAATGGATGAAGTCAATGTTGAATTGGGATTTGATGACTCACCCTGAGGCTGAATCTTTTGATCTCAGCACATCCAAAGAAGAAAGAATCAGGCTGGCCGAAGAATGGAAAAGGTACATGGATTCTAATAATCAATGGATATCCTTTTATACCTGGAAAAAGATTTTAGAATCAGAATCTGTCATGATGAGAGATACAGCTTCGCCTTCCACAACACAACATTCATGGACCACTTTAGACGGTAATAAATTTGAAACAAATACAACTTTTCCTCCATACAAAGGCATTACTTTAGGAGAAGCACAAAGTTTTTCCAAGGCTATCCCATTAGTGCTTAAAGATGACAATGCCTTAGGAAGAGATGGAAGAATACAAAAGGCCAGTGAACAAATAAATTGGACAAATACTGCAGTTAAAGGCCTAGAAATGAATGTCGCAAAGGCAGCCGCAATTAAAGAATATTTTTATGGTATTCAAGTATTTGTTTCAGATGTAAATAATTCATTGAATCATATTCAGTTTACTACTTCCTCTTTGAGAAGTTATATTAGAGAGTCCTTAAAGAAAATTGAAGTAGTAGAATCCAAAGTTGAAAAGGAATTTCATTCTACCCAAGGACTCATAGAAAAACTCTCTGTACAATTAGAAAATTCTCAAATCAAGTGTGTAGAAAAGCCTGTCCCAACATCCTTTTTGTATAAAAGGAATGTACAGATCCAACATCCTGTCAAACCTATTGACAAATTTCTTCATTTACTTCAAAAAGAAGTAATCCAGTCTAGTAAAGAGGCAGAATCCTCAGAAAAGATCAATGTAGCCTCTTTATTCAAAGATCCAGAAGATGAATCTCCCTAAGGAACAAAAGCACAAATCCTTCCAATGTATGAACCACTAGAAAGTCAATTCACAAGATATCCTGCTCCTGACTTAAGTGGTAAAGGGAAGATTCCTGAGACTCACATAGTTAATCCAGATGCACATAGGGAATGGAATGTTGACAACTTGAGCATGGGTCAGATAAGACAGTTGCTTGATATGATGTTCACAGAATACAAATTGATGTGCTTAAGGGGAAAAACAAAAGTAGAAGCCTATAAAACTATAATCCAATGTTTTACTGGTACATTACTTAGATGGTGGGAAACATAAACTTCCCCAACCCTTACAGCAAAAATGGAAAGTGAAATCTTGAAAGATGAAATAGGTGACATCATTCATAATACTGATGGGACTCCTCGGAACAATATGATAGGGGCCCTAACCTCCATGATTCTGGAACACTGGTGTGGATCAAAAATTGAGATAGCAGATAAGAATGAAATGATTCTTATGAATCTTAAATATTATAAATTATCTCAATATGAATATTTCCACAGAGATTGGATGCAAAGAATTTATGAAGTAAAAGACCCAAAGAACTTACTATGGAAACAAGTTTATCTTGCTGCTTTACCTTCAAAATTTATAGATCTTCACAAACAACAAGATGCCTTTCAGTTACCTTTTGAGTCTTTTACATGGGGGGAAATATATGATGTTATTACTAAAACTATGGTTGGTTTATGTACAAATATGAAAGTTAATAAGTCTCTTTAGAAATTATCAAGAATGCCTGACAATGAGTCAATCTGTCATAAATATGGTCTTTCTCTTAATGATCCCATTGTCAAAAGAAGAAAGGCTAAAAAGCAAGCTAAAAAGTCAAAGAAGCAGACAAGAGACTTCCCAACCAAATACAACAAAGGCAGAAAGAGGGTTCAACACAAGTATAGAAAAAGATATTACAAATATATCCCCAGAACCCATTATTATCAACCATATGACATCCACTTGCACACACACAAGAAATTGACCTGCTGGTTAT
Source organism: Pinus albicaulis (assembly GCA_034641835.2). NCBI lineage: Eukaryota > Viridiplantae > Streptophyta > Pinopsida > Pinales > Pinaceae > Pinus > Pinus albicaulis. The sequence continues at coordinate 1,518,398,979 of CM076580.1, forward strand.
GTGGCAAACCAGGTCATACTTCTAGTAAATGTCCAAATGGTGAAGAATCTAAAAAGAACAGAGGTAAGAAATCACAAGCCTTAGCCCGTAACAAGAAAATCGTTAAGATTGAGTCTGCTACATTATGTTTTAAATGCGGATCAAGAAGTCACAGGACTGAAAACTACCCAAATATTGTTATGAGAGACCAACTCCAACAATTCCAGGCTGGAAGTACCACCTATGATTCTCAGAGTTCTTATTATTCCTCTTCTGATGAAGAGTTGCATGCACATATGGCCACATGTTTCTGTTCTGATTCAGAAAATTGTGAATGTCAATCCTTTTCTGAATCTAGTTCTTTTATGATGATTCTTCTTATTGTGAAGAATCCAATCCTTTTCAGCAGCAAAAAGAAAAATTTCTCATGGCGCAGACTACTGATGATGTAGAATTGAAAATTATGTCCTAGATTAGAGCACTTGATGAAGGTGAAATGAAAAACAAACTTCCTGAAGCATTTTTAAGCCAAGTGCACAGCACAAAGAAATCTTCTTCTTGTAAACCATTATTTATTGATGCATCTTATGAGAGAAATACTAAAGCCTTCCAGAGAAGCCAGCTGCAGGATAAAGTTCGCCAACTCACTTTGGGGGAGGTAAATAGGGAAATTCATACCTTAAAATCCGAGATCTCTATTTTGAAAAATAAAGTCTCTCAGTTAGAAAAAGGCAAACTGAAAGAAGAAGAAGAAGAAGAAGAAGATTATTTTTCATCTAAAAATACAAATGTTGAAATTTTTGAGGGAAAAAGAGATACTTCTACTAGTTTTAGAGATATGAGGATCCTAACTATTAAGTATCAACATCATCATGTGATGCTTGACATTTGTATTGAAGGACAAATATTTTCCCTTAGAACATCAATTGACTCTGGTGCAGATATTAATGTTCTTCACAGTAAAATTATCCCATCCAAATATTGGGTAAAAGCATTCATAAAATTTGTTGGATTGGGAGATAAAGAATTATAGTATGAAGTTCCCAAAGCTACTATTTGTTTTGATGAACATTGCATCAAACTAAAATTTGCAGTTGCAGATATTCCAATTGACTGCATTTTAGGCAATGCATTTTTAGTAGCTGTGGAACCACACGGATCAACCAGACTGGAAAACAACCAAGACGGTTATTTCATTATTGTGCCTAAATCAGATGGGAGTTCTAAAAAGATTAAGTGTCCTTATATATCTACTTCCAGAATTTCGACCATGGTTCAGGCTATGGAGTAGCTGGAAATGGCCAGTAAAAAACTAGATGAATTGAAGGATTTAAAGGCAATAATGAGAATTGGAGAACAGCTCCTTTCTCCAAGTATTAAGAAGAAAATCTCTGATCTAAAGCAAAGATTTGAATCAGAATGCTATGCAGAAGAACCAAATGCTTTCTGGCACAGGAAAAAACATTTTGTTGAATTGCCCTATAAGTCAGATTATGAAGGCAGACCCTACAAAAGTAAGGCAATCCCAATGAATAAAGAATATAGAGATTTGTGCAGTAAGGAGATAAAAAATCTGTTGGATAGGAAGTTAATCAGAGAGTCTGACATTCCTTGGAACTGTTATGGCTTTTATGTTAATAAAAGATTAGAACAAATCATAGGCATCCCCATATTGGTCATCAATTATAAACCTTTAAATTCTGTTCTTGAAGATAACACCTATCCTATTCCCCACAAAGGTGAAATATTGGCAAGAATTGCAGGTGCGAAGATCTTCTCAAAGTTTGACATGAAGTCTATATTTTGGCAAGTGGCGATAGAGGAGGAAGATAAATTCAAGATTGCATTCAGCATCCGAGCAGGTCACTATGAGTGGAATGTCATACCTTTTGGATTAAAGCATGCTCCATCCAAATTCCAAAAGGTTATGGATTCAATTTTTAAACCATACTTTGAATGGTTAATTTTATATATTGATGATGATTTGATTTTTTTCCAAGAACTTGCATGATCACTTCAAACATGCAAATATTTTCTTGCAAGTAGTTAAAAGAAATGGCCTGGCCTGGTTTTGAGCAAGAAAAAGATAGAGATGTTTCAGACCTCTGTCAAATTTCTTAGCCATACTATCAAAGATGGACAGATCTGTTTGCAAAAGCATGCTCTGGAATTTGCTGATAAATTCCCAGACATTATCACTGATAAAACTCAATTGCAAAGATTTCTAGGTTGTTTAAATTATGTTAGCAGCTTTTATCAAGACTGTGCCAAAGATAGATCTTTGCTAAACCAAAGATTGAAGAAAGACCCGAAACCATGGACTGAATCTCACACTGCAGCAGTCAGAAAAATTAAGTCCAAGGTAAAAACTCTTCCCATTTTATTTGTTGCTGATGATGATACTTTCAAGATTGTTGAATCTGATGCCAGTAATGAAGGATGGGGAGGTATTCTCAAACAAAGAAAGGATGGCAAAGAACATATTGTTCAATTTGCATTAGGCACATGGAGTCCAGCTGAAAGAAACTATTCCACCATTGAAAAGGAAGTGAAAGTTGCTTGGAATGCGGTGGATAAATTTGAAATCCACCTTGTAAATAATTTTTTTGTGCTTAGAACAGATGCCTCTGCTCTCAAGAAGGTTTTGACTAAAGATATTAAGAAGCCTGGTGAAGCTAAGTTTGCTAGATGGCAGACCCTCTTTGCAAATTTTGAATTTGATGTTGAACATATCAAAGGGGTAGAAAATATTCTTCCTGATTTCTTGAGCAGAGAATACATATAGCCTGTATAGCTTATGATGATTGTGACATAATGGGATCCAAACCAACAGCAAGAAGTTCTCAGGTCTATTCGTGATAGAAAAAATTGGGTAGAATATCATGACCAATGGAAGCCGACCTGGCAGCTAAGAAATACAAAGGTTTTGGATGCCAATTTGCAGCCTCATACTGATATTCTTCATTTAGTACCTGAAAGGAAAGTATACCCAAAAGGAAATAAGTGGATACATGATATGGTATACTCCAAAAGTATGATGGATGCTCATCTAGCAAAAGAAAGCCTCAGTAATGTTTTTCATGATATAAGCATGATCTGGTCTGAAGGGGGAGATAGGCGCCGAGTCTATCATAGATATTTTTGTATAAACAAAACCAGAGATCCTGCATGGACCATTGGTAATGCTTTATGGCCAGGAAATGATCCTTCTCTTATTTTTCCTGACACTATTTTTAATTTTGCAGGTTATAAGAAACTCTGGTGGGATATTTTAAATGTTGATGGAAAAGGAGAAACCCACTATACAAAAATAAAGTTCGTGCCTACTTCGATAATGCAAAGAAATAGGAAAAGTGAATGGATGAAAGACTGGTGGAATGATTATGGAGTAAATAAAACTGCTATTGATCCAGTCTATTATGAATCCTGTTTTCAAGACCATTGCAACTGGTGCTTTGAACGAAATATTGAATGTTTCCATGCTACTTGTAATACTGTTGGTGACCTCCTAAGACTTGAAGAACATGAAATTTTACATCAATACATGATCAGGCACTATGAATGGTTAGTCATGACAAAGATTAAACATCAAATTATTTTGAATAAACTAATGATTGTCAGACGAATCTATATAAAAGCCTGGGATGAGGCTAGGTACAAAAAATATCGGTTTCCTAGTATTACTATTCTTGATGATTCTTCTTAAATGGTTTTCGTGCGTTCCATTAAAACATCCACTTTGTCATAATGTCTAGTCACAGACTTAAAGTGACTGGTTTTCCTGTAGAATTTCTGGCAAAAATTCTCTACTGTGTAAATATTCCCTTTTCTCGTGGGTTTTATTACAAGCATCCACAATGTAAAAATCATAATTGTCAGTTGTACAATGATTCGATCTCATCGGGAGACTCGGAGCACTTCTCCGACAGCTGGTGCGGTTTGACCCACATCTACCCGATTGATTGATCAACGTACTAAGATTCTTTATACATGTAGGAATGAATCTCAAGTGGTTGTGCCCTCTCTCTTCCTATAAAAGAAGAAGAGTAAGGTTCATTTGGGCATCGAGTGTTTGAGAATTAGAGTTAGAGAGAGTTGAAGAGTCTTTGTGTGTCCAGTGAGTCTGAGTTATTTCCTGCTCTGCATCTGCGGGATGATAAGCCTGATCTGCTTGCATCACGAGAGAAGCTAAGATTCCAGTCATTAGGTTATTCTGAGAAGCCTGCGTATCAGTGTGCGAGCACTGGTAAGAACCTAAAGTGGTCGAAATACATAAGATTGTCTATGTGTGTGTTTTGTGTGTCTTTGTTCAAAGACTGAGTCTGTGAATCAGCCAGGTAGCCTCCAGAAAGCTATCTTATTCATTAAGAAGCAAACACTGGTAAATGCCATCACAGTCTATCTCAGGAAAGAACAACAAAGTCTGTAATATCAATCTCTGTAATCTGAAATCTTCTGATCAATAAAGAGTGAGATTTATTCCGCATGTTTTGAGTACTGAAAACTCTGAGCTTATTTTAAAAAGTCTGTTGAGGTAGTATTTGTGTTATTTATTTGCACCAGAGGTTCACCAAAGGTTTTCTAAAGGGTAGAAGGGACACCAAGATTGTTAAAAGGTGAGGAAAGCCGCAGAGAAAGGTCGCCAGGGTGTGAAATACTCGAGCAGGTTCGTGTATGGGTGAATAAGTATACACAAAGAAGAGACTCAGCAAGGCCAGTCAGCCTGTGTTGTTGTTGCAAGCTTCAGTCAGAAGGCCCTGCATAAAATTGCAATTTAAATATAAGTGTAAGTCATTTAAATGAGTGTGCATTACATAAAATCTAAGTGATGCATTAAATGTATTGTATATAGAAATAATGTAACATTTGGATTCAATGCGTTGTGATTGATGATTAATTTTGGTTTATTAATCTCATCAATTTAAGTTAATTAAGTATTGAGGGGTTTTTGTATTAAGGTATTGATTTATTGTTTATATATATAAGTATTAGTCGCAATTGATTAATTTCTCAAGATTTTAAATAGTTCATTTAACATTCATTACATAAATAGATATTTACAGAGGTTAATAAGTGGGATTGAAATAAGCAAAATACCTTGCATGACATTAATCATCATCTCCAAGGAGCCTAGTGAGCAAGACTTCCCTATAAGTAGTTTATCTAATGTGAAGGCTCCTCTGGCTCATGTGCACTTAACTGTGGAGTTTTCCCTATAATCAAACCATGTTAACTTGCCACCCCATTTGCAAAAGATTAACAAGTCTTGTACCTTATGAAATATTCAATTAGAGGTCTCTTGCCCTTCTTTATTTAAATATGGTTAGTTGCAACTAATACTCATGAATATGGGTCCTAAATTAATAGAGCACGTTACACAGATAATTCCAAAAATGGCATCTCATTAAATTAATTAATTTGATCTACTTGCTTTTATGAACAAACAATTTGGAAATATTTTGTATTGGTTCTCTTTGATTTATTTTGGAGCTCCAGTTATGGAGTTTAGTGTTTTTTTTCCAAAGGAGTATGGAGTTTAGTGTTTTTTTTTCTTTTCTGAATAAGACTAAATCTATTAGGTAAAGAAATATAGTACAATCAGAGCTTGCATAACAGCGAAGCAAGAGAGCAAGGGAGCCGGAAATGATAGACTATCAACCTCGGCCCCCATGAATGACCATGACATAAGCAAAAATAACGGAAAGTACATTAAGTTAAGAACTAGACTAGGGAGTCGACCCAGGATGGGTGGATTCTCCCAATCGACATTTTTTCCCTTTCTTTTTACTGACTGTGACCCAGCCATTGAGAGCTTGCTGGACGGGAACCACCTGCAAACTAATCTGCGCGGAAGGAGGTGTCTCCTTATCTTTATCTGAGGATGACGACTCATGAGAACGCTTCTGTGAAGTCGGAGGATCCGTGGGATCCGCCGGGCGAGCTGGTGGCGCATTCCTAGGGGGGTTTTGATTCTCCTCTTCCTCCTCTATATCCTCCTCATCAGAGCTAGATAAATCTAAGTCCTCCATTGGAGGTCTATCACAGGGTTTCCAGTTCTTGGATCTGGATTTGCGCGGGATGTTCCTCTTTTTGTCGAGAAACGTCGCACAGGAATTCTGAAGATGCCCAGTCTGATGGCAGTGGCGACATCTGAAAGCAGTATTCTCATAGTCTAAATTTTGCGTCCAATGAAAGTCCCCAACTTTGAGGTTGATTTGATCAGGCAGCCCTTTACTAATGTCTATTTCTGCGCAAATTCTGCCATAAGTGTATATTCCTTTCTCTCCTCGAGAGGTGTCCGTAGCCAAGAAGCGGCCTAAAGTATCCCCAATGCCTTGGAAGACAGCGAAATGCCATAGATGAGCAGGGAGATTTGGAAGACGGACCCAGATGGGCAGCTTGGTGATGACCGCCGATGAGGGATCGAATTCAGGGAACCAAGGGGTGAGGAAAAGACCCGCTGATCCCCAGAACCAAGGGCCTCCAGTTAAGGCTTTCTTGTAGTCATCGTTGAAGGCAAAGGCAACAATGAAGAAGCCTTTCGAGCAGAAGAAGACCTTGCAGTTTTTGGTCCAGTTGGAGTGAAGCCACTGGTAAAGATCGGCCGTGCGGGGCCAAAGACCGTTAAATCTGCAGATGATAGCTGATTCTGCAAACGTCTGGTATTGATCATCCAGAGATGGATGAGAAATTTCAACGGAGGGAGTATCCTCCATTTTATCCACCAGGAAAGGTTTGGGAGCCTCCGCTGGTTTGACAGGTTGTGGTTGGGCAGCGTCTTTGCGGACCGCATCTTTGTAAGAGAAAGAAGGGGCACCGGAGGTCTGCCCAATGGAACCCCCTCTTAAGCGAAAGGTGGCTACAACATAAGCATCTTTAAGAATGCCATAAGAAGATAGGAGGTGGGGATTCATAAGTTGCTTACCCTTATAAAGCAGTATTAGGTAGGAGGAGGGGATCCCCAGACGGCGCTCCAGTTTTTGAAGAAGATCCTGTACGAGATCTGCGCGGGTTTACCCATAACATCGATGTCTTGCCGAAATTTTGGTTGGATCTGGCTTCTTGTTTATTTCTTCATTTAAAATGCAGATTACGGTTGAGCTGCTATGCGAGCAGGCGGACCGACCCTTACCCAGATTTGGAGCGGATCAAAGCGGATTCGATAGCGTAGTCGCTGCATGCGGTTGGGGGAGCAGAAAGCTTTCCGATCTGCAATGTCCCCTCTGCCCACATTGTGAGCAGCTGCAGGGGCGGCGGCATTAGCGCTTACTATAACCTTAGCCAAAAAAACAGTCGCACAGGGCGTTGCAACCTCAGTGCCGAGAGATCTGTCCTTGTGCGAGGGTTGGAATCTATTTGAAGCCTGTCGATCCAATACTGCTAGCCTGAGAATGAGAATGGCGAGCTTTAGCTTCGCTACAGGCGTTGCAGAGTGGCTAACCTCCGTGAAGGCGTCGGCTCCTAGACCGTCTGAATCGTTTTCAGAAGATGTAGCCGTCCAGCCGTCAGCGCCATAACCTCCAGGGATGCTCCTGAGCTGAAGCATGCACTCGCGCCGGTACCAGTCTTCGGTTTGGAGTAGGAGAAGGAGGCGGCCAGCCCTCAGCATGGCCGGGTCGGCGCAGACCTGTGAAACCTCACTGAAAACCCTAGGAGCCTCTTTCGCCATCGCAATCGGCAGTATTTCACTCATCTTCACTATCAACATTGAAGTAAAAGTCATTCTTAATAGAAAACCGTATGGAGTTTAGTGTTATTTTAAATGTTTTGAAAAATAAGCCCGACCCCTTAGTAGTTCACGCGGTACAAGAGAAATTGTTTTTCATCTTCTACACATATATTCTTCTTGTCTATTGCCTTGTCTCACTATGAAGCTCATGGACATTTATCATTGTCTTTGCAATATTTATTTTATTTATTGAACTCGTGGCAATGAAAAGATAAGTATATCATCTAATTTTGGGTGTTATGATTTCGCTATAGTAATTCAATGTTGTCTCTTATTCCTAATCTTTGTAACACTTCACAATTTCCTTTTAAACCTAATTATAATCAAGCTTGTAATAATGCTTATATATGGTATGACATCATCCTCCACTATCGCATAATGGTTGACCAAATTACAATGTCTATAGTCCAACCTATTTTGGGCCATAAAGGGCTTCCACCCGTGTTTAAAGCGATAATAGAAAGCCTCTTGTTCCTCATGCTAATTAGCTTATGCTTTTACATTAAGCATTTGATTAGAATTTGGTGGGTTAGTTTAAGTGGTTGAGTGTTATGAATTACAAGTAGGAAATCATGGGTTAAATCCTTAAACTAGTTGTCTCTATGGATATTATGAGCCACTCTTTATGTCAATGCCAATTTAGATTATCAAAACTACAACTAAAAAATTTACCCTAAATACTATTATTGGAAAAAAACCAATAATTTTTTTTATTATATATATATATATATATTTTATTTTTAATTTTTTTTTCAAACATGGTACATATAGGAGCACGCAGAGGCTTTGGAGACACCTGCAGCTACGCGGTCTATCGGGCGACCCCACAAGACTGCATATGGTTAGGGTTTTCATGCTAGCTGTCATTATCTTGGACATCCACGGCATCATAGAAATCGCGTCGGTCACCATCTTGATCTGCTCGTTGTCACTCCCACATCTGTTACTCGCTACAGGCATATTCCTACCCTTACAGCTGCCATGGAGGAAGAACTTGTTGACTACTCTCTTGATCCTTTGGAGGGGGTGCCAATCTGGACCTCTCCATCGCCGCACATATCGACTGCATCAGATTCGTCGGCATCCCCTATCCTAGTTCCTTCGACAGGTGGAACTAGGGTTTCCACCTGGCCTCATATACCTTTCGAAGGATCTCCCTCCCTGGACTATCCCCTTCTGAAGGAATCCCCACCTTCTGCATTATTTGAGTACATTCATCCTCTATCTAAGCCCAATCCAGTGTCTTCGAACCCTCTTTCACTGGCATATTACCATTTCCTCGTGACCCTCATATAGTTGCAGTCATCCTCCCCACCTCGTGGCGGCACACCCATCCCGTATCCCCCTCCATCTTTCCCCTCGTCCTTCAGAGGGTTTCTTCTCTGGTGATCTGTTGCGAGCGTCGTCGTGCCCTCTACCGTCGGGGTGCTTTGCGAGTAAACAACCCATGGACCCACCCTCACATGAGGTGGGAACACCTAAGGCTTCAACCTTTGAACCTGCAACCGACCCCCATCTGCACGGTGAAAACCCTCGTGCATCCAGGATAGCCAGGTGCGTTAAGGATGGTAACATAGGCATAGACTTATCTTTCAGGGATAATCACAAGATGGGCAAGGTTATGGACATGACATAAAGGGTTTTGGTTGGACATGTGCAGGGGATGAAATACAACACGGAACGGATTTGTCTATGGATGATAGAAATCTGGGAGCAATTCATAGAGTTTTTTCCCTCTGTTATCATACTCCCTAGGGGATGGTTCGCTCTCAGCTTCAGTCAGCCACAACACCTGCAATGGGTCCTATCACGTTACTGGCACATTGAACAGGCCCCAGTTTTGCTGAAGCACTGGAGCCCTCTTTTCGATCCGGAGTAGGAAAATTTGGGCGTTGGCCCCATATGGGTTCGCTTAACTAGGCTTCCTCTACATTTATGGTCTGAAGACACATTTGAGTATATTGGCAATGCGCTTGCATCCTATCTGGACCATGATAAATCTTTCACGACCACGGGCATCATGACAATGGCTCGGATTTTGGTGCATCTGGACACAAGGGAAGGTTTGTAGGAATCCATCACACTTCGATGGAAGTAATTATCTAGGATTTAGCCCCTGGACTATGAAGGAGTTCCCTTTCGATATCTTCGTTTTCATATTGTCGATCATATTTTCAAGGAATGCACGCTACATCAAAAGAAGGAGGCACAGCCTCGTCGATCCGAGTTTGTTCCTAATTTGACTCCACAAGCATAGGCTACCTCTTGAAAGCCACCATTGCGAGGACGACCTTCGCGGACAAGGACACTAGTTGATGAACCTGTCGCGATTGCACCTCGACCTCCATCTCTGCGCATCACTCGATCCAGGGCATCTGCGGCTCAAAAATATGCAGGTACTTATTTACCCCATCCCTCTTATGCATCTATTTTTGTTGCATCTTTGATTATGGTTACCATTTTTTACATATGTGCAACTGGGTCATATGTCCCCTTGGTAAATCCCCCCCCCCCCCCGCCCCCCCTTCTCCCCTCTCCATGTCTGTGACCCAACCTTCGATCCCGTCCTTCTCTCATCTGTTCATAACATAATCACCATCTGAATCTAGGGGTAGTCACTCATATTTTCTTCGATCCCTCTGCATGTTATCTGCCACTTACCCCTATGGTTTGGCAATAATTCCCTCCCCTAAGCCCTTAAAATAATCTCGAGGATGTCACTCTGAAATATCAAAAGCCATCGTTCATGCTGGCTAGGATGTGGTCAATGGGCGGCAACTGACACTTGATCAGGTTCTTAGAGCACAGAAAACCCCCGCCGAAGTTTCCTAATGAAAATTCTCTCATTCAAATGTCATGGCATGGAAATTCAAGCCAAAAAACTTTCCCTTCAGAGACTATTTGACACGACCCCTATTGATGTTATCTTCCTGCAAGAAACTCTCGACCCCGCGGATACGGTTGTTCAAGTTCTTCAATCCCTGTGGCCTAGTTGGAAATTTCATGCTTTGGATGCTAGAGGCCGCTCTGGGGGCATAGCTCTCGGTTTCAATCCCAGATCGATCACTCTCCATAGAATATGGGGGGTGATGGATATTTGGGGGCTCATATTCTATCGATTGATTTTGGCAGTGATTTCTGCATCATAAATATTTATGGACCCTACTCTAATTGGATCGGTTTCTGGGATCATATTCTCAATCTCTATTTCATGAGCCATGCCAATCTCATTCTCAGTGGAGATTTCAACTTCTCGCTCGGTCATGTCGAATTATGGGGACACTCCACCTAGATTGATCCCCTATCTGAACAGATTAGGACTCTTCTCGAGAAACATTGGCTCATGGAAATACCCTCCCTTAGGCTCCGTTCCACTTGGCACAACATAAGGGTTGGCCATGCGTCATTATCAAGGCAGTTGGACAAGTTTCTGGTACATGAAGACATTTTGGCCCATACTCCGAAGTATAGACAGTGGGTTGGATCAGGGGTACTTTCTTATCACTCCCCCATATATTTGGAGCTTGCAGGAGACTCCCAGAAGCCCAAAGCCCCTTTTAAATTCAATTTTACTTGGCTTGGAGATGCATCCCATATTGACTTAGTCTCGAGATACTAGTCTACACATCCTAGGCCTCCTGACCTTGACCCCTCTACCCTATTTTCCCACAAAATGAAAGAGGTCAAGAGGCTCACTAGGGCATGGGCAAAGGAAAAGTGCATGAAGGATGAACAGACTTTGAAATCCATCGAATCTGAACTTGCTGTCAACAGTTCATCGGTGGATCAAGGATTTTCATTTGATGAGTCAAAGGCTCGCATCATACACTTGGAAACTGAGCGTTCTAAGATCCTAAAGGAGTGTGAAGAGACATGGCACCTCCAAAGTCGGGCTATCTGGTTACAAGTTGGGGATGAGAACACCAAGTTATTTCACCAATTCACAAATGGTAGAAAGTTCATTAATACTATCTGGCAGTTGGAAGATGGGGAGTGGAATCAGGATAGGACCTTCCAACATTTGGCAAATATGGGCGTTTCCCATCTCAGAGAACTCTATAAAGACCCCCAGGTCATCTCGCTTCCTGAGATCATAAAGGCCGCTGGTTTATTCCCAATATTTTTGGAGCCTGAGGATGAAGTTGGCCTAACGGATCATGTCTCAATGAAAGAACTACTGGATACTCTCAAATGGTTTCATAAGGACAAGAACCCCAGACCTGACGGATGGCCCATTGAATTCTATCTATCATTTATTGAGAACATGGGCTAGGACATACTTAATGTGGTGGAACATTGTTGACTGAATGGAAGACTATATGATGCTTTCAATTCCACCTTCATTTCACTTATCCCTAAATCTGACTCCCCTCGCACCTTTGCTGACTATCGCCCCATATCTCTTTGCAATTGCATCTATAAAAGTATCACCAAGATAATTTCCAATTGCCTCAAGCCCATACTATCCACACATATATCACCTGAGCAATTTGCATTCCTACATAATCATCAGATCCATGAGGCTATCGGCACGGCTCAGGAAGCTCTGCACATCATCAGGATCAAGCATCTCAAAGGCACCATACTCAAGATTGATTTGGCTAAGGCTTTTGATCACTCCAACTGCCTGTACATTCGTGTGATTTTGATTCACATGGGTTTCCCCATTATCTTCATCTGATGGATCATGTGTTGCATCACCAATGTATCCTTTAGTGTACTCATCAATGGATCTGCTTCCCCTTTTTTTCACTTGGAAAGAGGACTTAGACAAGGTTTCCTTCTATCACATCTCCTCTTTCTGATCATCATGGAAGCTCTGAGCTGATTGATATCCCATGAGAAAATATCTGACAGGCTCATGGGAATTCGAATAACTGATGGATACTTGCTCACTCACCTTCTTTTCGTAGACGATGTGCTTATATTTCTCAATGGTTCGATGGGGGACATCTCTACTTTCTACTCTAAATTATCTTCATTCAGTCTTGTATGACATGCAATAATCACAAATCAACTATGACCATCATTAGATGCACTCTATAGGAATGGGCCCTCACCTCAACGATTTCCTTTCACCATCCTGAATCTCTCAAATGGTCTTAAATATCTGGGATTTCGACTCAAGCCCCTCGGATACCACAATGTCAATTGGTCATGGCTCATATCCAAGCTGGAAAAGTGGATTTTAATATGGCACCACATATGGTTATCAAGGGCTGGCAGATTTACCCTTGTAAAATCTGTATTGACTGCTACCTCTGTGTACTGGATGTCTCTTGCCTAGATACCCAAAGGCATTCTCAACAAGATGCAACAAATTTGTAGAAGGTTCCTATGGATGGGCAACAAATATGGTCACACTTTTGCTTGGATCAAATGGGATAGTATAACCTTACCCAAGAAATGTGGGGGATGGGGTATCAAAGATCTGGATTATTTTGCCTCTGCTCTTGCGGGAAAGATGGGATGGCAGATCATGACCTCTCACAATCTCTGGACTAAGGTTGTCACCCATAAATACATCAGGCCTCTTTCGACTATGGAATGGATCTGTAGACCCCCTTTTTCCTTATATTAGAGACGATCTTTCCTGGCACATCAACTCTGGGACATATGCTCGGATCGGACTAGATCCATGTGCAGGATGCAGTGGTGCTCATCTATTACCCCCTGAACTCACGAAACACCTTGCTGGATTGGGGATATCATCTATTGCACAAATTGCAAACACGGGTAACACCTCATTATATGTTCAAGGATGGAAGTCTGCCAACCAGCTCGTCTTACCAGCTCCATGGCATGAGAATTGGCATGAATACACCATGGCACTCTCTGAATCCCACATTCAAATCACTCAGGGGGAGGATGAATTGATCTGGCAGCATGCACCACCTGGCCGATACACTCCAAAGGTTGGATATAATTTTATCTAATCCAACCATAGACCGATTGAGACTTCATGGTGGTGGCACTACATTTGGAAGTTAAAGGCCCTGCCTCGATCCATTGTATTCATGTGGTGCATTCTGTGTAACATTGCACCCACGGGGGACAATTTACAAAAGTGCTCCAACTTTGGACACACATGGTGTGTTTTTTGCAGAGTTGAATCCGAGACTATATCCCATATATTTCTATAATGCATTATCACTCGGGCTTCCTGGCAACAGATTCTAGCTGACCTCCACATCACGACACAATGGCATGGACCTGACATAGCAGAGGCATGGCAGCATTGGTGGAATCATGCCTACTCCTACAAGGATCACAATTTACCTTTGCTGATATGTTAGTGCCTCTAGATCACACGCAACAAAATAATCTTTCATGATGCTCAACCAAACTTGACATATGCATTTGCTTATGTGATATCTCATTACAATTTCCCCCCTATGGACGCACCTATTGATCCTCCTTGCAATTTGACTTCAGAAGTGATTAATAGAGTGCACCCTTGGGCATAATTTGATGGTTCTGCACAGAATCATGGATGCGGTGGAGGTGTTGTTTTATACATAAATGATCACACCCATTACAGGATTTGGATGGGCTTGGAAACAAGCATAAATAATTATGTTGAGCTCATCACCCTCATACACCTTCTCTAATTTGCATTAGAGAAGGTTTTCCATCATCTGCAAATTTTTGGGGATTCAAATATTGTCATTAGCTGGGTTCAATATGTCATCTATATGTCACATTCACACACTGCATCACATCTTGGAGGACCTATGGCATTTAAAAACACAATTTGATTCCATCATATGTTGTCATATTTTCAGGGAACGCAATCAGCTTTCTGACTCGGTATCCAAGGAGGCCACGCTCCAGCCTTGGGGGACATGGTTAATAGAGGAACATAATGGACATGGGCACTTCAATTATTATCATCGGTCGTACATAGACCAAATCCGAGCAGCAAATGAACAACATACATAACATATTTTTATTTCAGCAGATATATTTATAGAACTGAACATATGTAATTATTTTTTATTTATCAACATCTTACTGTTACTATCATGTACACCCCAATAGGGGCACTCATCCGGACTATTATTTTTTGGTATGTGACTATGTCACATTTTTTATGAATATGCAACATGCATCTACAACATGTAATTTTCCATATTAATGAAAATTATGGTTGAGATGACACTTCATATGAAATACTCTCGGAAACTATATTTAAACTTTGCATACACAAATATAAATATCTAACTGAGATTGAGATGACACTTTGTTTACTTGCAATTGTTAATTTTAGTTAACAATGGTATTTTCTATGCTTAGCACAATTTACTTCAATGTTCTTTAGCATCCCATTAACAATTTCCAATAATTTCCAGTAGCAATCACATTAACCATTAATCACATTGACAGTAAATGCAGATAGACCATAAAACAAAATGCAGAAGACAAGCCAAGACAAGAGGACACAATATTTGGCGGATGCCAGGGAAATATCCCAATGTGGAGAAAACCCTTTGATCAATTCTTCTTCTTATTATTCAATAGTTCAACAAAGAGATAGAGTACATAGATTAGTTTCACTTGACCAAAACATAGTCAAATAAGCCCAAACAAAACATCAGTCAACCTGTAGCCCTAACCAAGAATTCAATGCTAGTAAAATAAAAAACAAATCATTTCCTAAACAGCTCGGTCAAAGTCAGTCAACTCGTCCTCCAAGAAGGGTCAAATTCAACCAAAAACAGTCCCACAAATGCTAGTCAAATTTGGTCAAACTTTAGTCAAGCCTGCGGTCAATGCATGTCAAACTCAGTCAAATGCCTTGATTTCTGTGCTAGTGAGTAAGGCCTGAAAAAATCGAAATTATTCCCAAGAAAATACATTCAAAATCATTCAACACAAGCCCTGGTCAACACTGATTTTCAATCTGGAAATTCTCCTTGCTATTGGCCTCTGAAATTTTCGGCCTCCTTCGCCACCCATGTGTGAGTGAGAGAGAGAAAACCCAAGTTTTAAGAACCAATCTAAAGGGGAGAGAGAGAAGAATGTGTGAATGAATGATGTCCAAATGAGGATAGAGGTCACTCATATCTATACACTTCATCATGGGTGAAGAGACACATTAATTGGGCTTCATGGGCCTACATTTGACTGAGGCTGACCTTGACAATTTGCACATGAGATAAAATAAATTCAAAATTATACTTCTGCTTGTTCGAATGATATGATATTTAGATCAATATTGGACCTATCAAAAAGAGGAATCCAATAAAATATCATCTGCATCATATTAGTTGTCCCAGGGTGGTATTTGGCCAAAATTTCCAATTTTAACACTCCCTCTCAACTAGGGAGAATTCCACCTGCCAATCCATCTATTGTCACTGATCATCACACCATCATGTACCATCTCTGTCATCCCTTCTTTGTTGAACCATTAAGTAATGATGAAGAAGAATTTATTGAGAGTGAGTCACAAGTCCTTGCCACTCTCCACTAGCACAAGTCAATCCAAAGGTAGAACCTCAATTTATCCCAGATCAAGTTGTTGAACACCATGAGTCCTAGCATAGGGAGTACGGTAGTACATGATGTGTCCATCGGTAGTGCTATGGTTCCTATCCTCATTTCAAAACTCATTGGCTAGATGAGAGGTAATTTCCATGAGGCTTGGACTACATGGGTAGAATGTATGATGGGACATCAGTAGGAGAAGGTGAAACACTCATCTTGCTCATATGCCATAGGAGAAGGTGAACCACTCATCCTATGCATATGTCAATTGTAGGGGAAGGTAAACCACTCAGCCTACACACATGTCAACCATCATGGGGGTATCATAGGGGAAGGTGAACCACTCACCCTACACACGACGCAGCATTAGGGTAAGATGAACCACTCAAACCATGGTCATTCATAGCTCCAGGAAGTACTCCAGAACCCCAGGAGCTCCCAAAGCTCAGTGTCTAACTCATGCGAGACCCTCATAGGAGGTTCTTTCCATGACTCCAAGTCTCTTATAGAAGGCTAAGAATTTGAAATTCCCCAAGGGCTTCATGAGAATATTTGTGACTTGCTCACCAATCCTGTTGTGATGGAGCCTTATTGCTTCTCATTGTACCATATCCCGGATAAAGTGGTACTTGGTATCAATATGCTTGGAGCGATCGTGGAACATGAGATTTTTTGAAAGGTGAATTCCACTTTGTTTGTCGCGGTATATCATAGTGGTATCCAACACATGCTCAAATAGCTCACTAAAGAGCTTCCTTAACCAAACATCTTCATAACATGCCACACTAGCAGTAATTTATTCAACCTCCGCGGTGCTTAAAGAAACTAACTTATGCTTACCGATCATCCAAGATAACAAAGAAGATCCCAATGATAAGTAACATATAGATGTGCTCTTATGATCCACCACGTTGTCAGCCCAATCAGCATCAGTATATCCATGTAGCATCAAATTCTTGATAGCATATCTCAAACCATAGTTGATTGTGCCCCATAGATATCTCAAGAGATTCTTGGCAGCAATCCAACGTATGTTATTAGGCTTGACCATAAATTGACTCAATGTATTCACAATGAAGCATATGTCCACACGGGAGTTTACCAAGAACATCAAGGCCCCATAAGTTGTCGATACTCGGAAGGATTTGCCAAATTGGGCCCAGCTACAATTCCACATTTCTTCTTGAAGTTGAGTTCCATTGGAGTAGACATATATTTGGAATCCACCATCCCACACCTCTCTAGTAGCTTAAAAATGTATTTTCCTTGAGAAAGGAAAATCTCTCATGGATTTTTCCAGACCTCCAAGCCTAGGAAGTAGTGTGTCAACCCTAGGTCCTTCATTTTGAATTCGAAAGCCAAATCCTTCTTGCATTGATAAATGAGAGGGTATGCACCTGCCAGAAATAGATCATCCACATAAAGTACTAGAATGAGAGGCCTGTCATTTTTAATCTTGAAGTATAGGTTCGGGTCAAATTCTCTCCTTGTACATCCCAGCTTCATAAGATAGCTAACAATCCTCTCATACCAAGCCCTAGGGGCTTGCTTCAACCCACAGAGGGATTTCTTCAACTTGCATACATGTGTATTTTGATCCTGAACTTCAAACATAGACTTCCTCCTTAAGCGAGCCATGCAAGAGGGAAATTTTGACATCCATTTGATGTAGGATCCATCCTTGACAGGCAACAAGAGTGATGATAGGTCAGATAGTGTTGTATCGGGAAACTGATGCAAATATCTCATCATAGTCCACTCCTTCCTTTTGAGAGAAGCCTCGAGCAATGAATCTAGCCTTGAACTTTTGCAGCACTCCCATCAACTCCATATTTGATTTGTAAATTCATTTTGAAGTGACCACAAAATTTTCCTTGGGTCTAGGAACCACATCCTAGACATCACTCTTCATGATTGATTCATATTTCTCATTCATAGCATCCTTCCACACTTGATGCTTCACGACTTCTTTGAATATACATGGCTCAGATTGAATAATGTTACTCATGGCAGCGAAGTACCCTTGGTACCTGTTCGACTTCTTACTTTCACGAGATGTCCCTCTTGGATCAATATGTCTTTCAACATCTTCAAGAGTGTCTTTGAGCCACGAGGGTATTTTTATTGAGGTAGTGGGCTCACGAGGAGGTGTATCAATTGCATTCATTGGGCCTTCAACATTAGGCATTGGTTCATCCGTCAGAGGTTCATCTAGCATTCCTACATCTTCATCATTATCCTTCCTTGGAACAGGAAGATCTCTAACCTTTCCAAGGGTAGCATCTTCATTGAAGGTGACATCGTAACTTATTTCCACTTCCCTTTGATTAGTCACATAGATTCTATATGCCTTTGCAGTTTCACTATAGCCCACAAATATTCATTTCTTCCCAGATGCATCAAGCTTGTTTATTTTATCTTTCGGCACATGAAAATATACATGACAACCAAAAATTCTAAAATGAGAAACATTGTTTCTTATCGGTGAAAACTCCTTTGAGTGTCTTTAAGTCCAATGCTTGATGTGGGAATCTATTTTGAACGTACACAAAAGTGTTGGCAGCTTCTCCCCATAATAACTTCGGTAGGCCTTGGTCATGAAGCATGGCACAAGTAGCTTCTATGATGGTTCTCTATTTTCCTCAGGAGTATATGAAATAGTGGTATCCCTCTTAATGCCAGCTTCTCAACAATATTCATTGAATTCATTTGACTCATATTCGGTTCCATTATCGATCCTCAATATTTTGATCTTCTTCCCGGTTTGATTTTCAACAAAGGCTTTGAAAGAGTGAAACCATTTGAACACTTTGTCCCTCTTATTTAAGAAATAGATCCATGTTTTGCGAGAAAATTCATCCAAAAAAATAGCATAGTACAAATATCCTCCCAAATATTTTACGGGAAACATACCAGATAAATCAGAATGGATAAATTGAATAATGTCAGTAGTTTTACTTTCACTTGAGGGGAATGGTCCCCTTGTATGTTTTCCAGTTGCACAACCCTGAAAAACACCTTCATGATCAACCTTGAATTCGGGCATATCTGTGACCATATTCCTTGCATAAGGTAGGGCTTTATAATAAAGGTGAGAAAACCTTTGGTACCATAATTCAGATTGAAGAGACGTGTCACAATTCATAACTCCCAAAGGACTTCCTCCAACCTGATAGAGACCTTCAACCATAAATCCAAGTGTAAATTCATCTTTCGGGTTCCTTTGCCAAATACATACCTTCCCATCAACGATTTCTATCTTGAAGCCTTTGTCTTCCATTGCAGAAATAGGTACCAGGTTCTTTTTCAAGTCAGGTACATACAATACATCTTGTAGATGAAGGATTTTACCTTGATTCAAATGAACAGTAGCAATCCCTATCCATTTTACGGGGTAGGTGGCATTGTCTCCAAGTATGATCTCCAAATTAGTCTGATTTTAAATCAAATTTGAGAGGGCCTCCTTGTACCTAGTGAAGTGCCTTGCAACACCACTATCAATCAACCAATTATCGAAAGTGTTCATAGGAGAGGCAGTAGTAAAGGCAGAAATATGATAATTTTTTTTTTGTTTTTTTACAACATTAGTTTCCTCATACCTGGAGTTTCTCAACATTTTTGGAGGTCGACCATGTTGAGATTCAACAAGAAGATCCTAGTGAAAATTAAGCACCTACACTAGGATGGAGCCTCAGGCTATTTTTAGTTGGAAGTCTATTTTTAGAATGGATGAGAAAATTATATTTATAGATGATGTTCTATTTTTAGATGTATGTACGAGTTCTATTTATAGATCACATGTCTATTTATAGATGAATGTCGACTATTATTATCCCTTAATAATAGTTGGACAAAAAATATTAATCTATTATCATGGAGCACTTGGAATCAGTTAACTGAAGTGGCAAACTAGTTAGCTAAAGGAATTTCAAGTTCAAAGGTTGGTTGGTGGGACATGCAAGTGGACTTAGTTGCAACTGAGTGTTTTGAAGTCGTAACAGAGTTGGATGTGCAGTTATGTGAGTTGTAAAGTAGTTTAACTCATTTAAGTGAGTTAAACTTAGTTGTGCTAGTTGTAAATGAAGATACACTAGCAAGAGATCAATGAATTAAATATTAAAATAATTCACATGTAGTGATCTCACATGCAACTGAAGATTTACTACAGTTAACTACATGCATGTCAGATCCGGTGGAGACCCAGTTGAGATGTAGGAGAAAGGGATAGTTGACTATAAATTTTACTATATTGGGTTGCACTCAAGCAAGCTAAACACACATTCTATATGATCATGAAGATTGTGCAGTCAAGGAGGGCATGATTTCATTGAAATGGTCTTTGTAGTCATCTTGGATTGCGTAGTGGAGGCAGGTTGTTGGGAGGCAGAAAATTGGCTTAGGCATTTTCCAATTTCTGCAAGACAGTGTGAGACAATTGTATATTGTACTGAGAGCTCTTGGATTGGAGTTTTGTATGAGATTGTTTCATGATCCATGATATATACATAATATATGATAGTGGGGTTTTTAGCTTTATGATTTCCCAGTAAAAACATCTGTGTTATGTGTGATTGATATTTCTTCTTGATATTGCAATTGGCGATCGTGTTTTAAATTACGCAAGAATTTTTGTAGAAGTGATTCTATATTTAACAGTGGCATATAATTGTTAGATCAGGAGAATCCAGGAAATACATAATTTGTATTAAAATTTCTAGAGAACATTTCCATATTGTGCAACGGGAGCATTCCTCTTTCCTTTGTTGTTGAACCTATTATTCCTTTGATTTCCCTTGCCCTTGAAATTGTTGTGGTTGTTGTTTTTTTCATTATCCAATGGCATATCCTTCTTATCAGGATACTCTCTAGCATAGTGGCCAAACTTGTTACAATTGAAGCATCTTCCCTTTCTTCCTTCTTTGAATCCTTGACTTCCTTGACCTTGTCTCTTTGGACCAGCATTGTTCTTCCTATTAGCATAAGTGGATAATGCAGTAGGCTCATTTCCATTTGAAGGCTTGTCTCTATCCATCATCCTTGTCTCTTCTTGAGTGCATCTAGTTAACAATTCTTCGAAACCTGGAATCCTGTCATTGTTAAGGATAGTGGTGGTAAACACATGCCATGCTTGGGGGAGACATCCAAGAGTAATAAGAGTGAACTCCCTCTTAGCAACAACTTCTCAAATAGATATAAGATCATTTTTTGTTTCGGTAATCCTCATGAAGTAGGATTAGATAGACTCCCCTCTATCCATCTTGATGTCCTTCAACTTGTTCTTGAGAAAGAGGATTTGGTTTTCATTGTTGGCTTTGAACATCCCAACCAACTTGTCATACATCTCCTTAGATGTGCCCAAATCAGAAATGTAAGCCACTAAAAAGTTTTTTAATGGAGACCCTGATGATATTCTTAGCTTTGACCTCACCTTTCTTGTACTTGGTTTTAGTAGCAGTCAGTGCATTTGAAGGAGGCTCCACAACTTTTCCCCGCACATAGTCCATGACATCATTTTCTTCCAAAGTCAAGTCTAAAGACATTTTCCATGCATGATAATCAAACTTATCATTGAGCTTATCCTTAGATTTGAAGTAATATGAGGAAGCCATTGAGTCTTTGTCCTTGTCCAACATATCTTTCTGTTTGCTTTTCTCTCTCTTGCTTGGGCTTTGTCTTCACCTGGGCTTTGATACCATCTTAATTTTATTTAACAATGGTATGTTCTATGCTTAGCACAATTTAATTCAATGTTACTTAGCATCTCAATAACAATTTCCAATTATTTCCAGTAGCAATCACATTAACAGTAATGGAGATAGAACATAAAAGAAAATGTAGAAGACAAGTCAAGACAAGAGGACACAATATTTGGCGGATGCCAGGGAAAAACCCCAATGTGGGGAAAACCCTTTGATCAAATTTTCCTCTAATTATTCAATCGTTCAACAAAGCGAGAGAGTACATAGATCAATTTCACTTTCCCAAAACAAAGTCAAATCAAGCCTATCAAAACAACAATCAACCTATAGTCATAACCATAAATTCAATGTTGGTCAAATCAACAAAAAATCATCCCCTAAACATCTCAGTCAAAGTCATTGAACTCAACCTCCAAGAAGGTTCAAAGTCAACCCAAAACAATCCCACAAATGCTAGTCAAATTTGGTCAAACTTCAGTCAATATTACGGTCAACACATGTCAAAATCAATCAAATGCCTTGATTTATATGCCAGCAAGTATGACCTGCAAAACAAAAAATTATTCCCAAGAAAAAACAGTCAAAATCGATCAAACAAGCCCTAGTCAACGCTGGTCTACAATGTGGAAATTCGGCTTGCAATTGGTCTCTGAAATTTCCGGCCTCCTTTGCCACACATGTGTGAGAGAGAGAGAAAAACCAAGTTGTATGAACCAATCTAAAGTGGAGAGAGAGAAGAATGTGTGAGTGAATGATGTCTAAATGAGGAGAGAGATCACTACTATTTATACACTTCGTTGTGGGTGAAGTGACACATCCATTGGGCTTTATGAGCCTACATTTCACTGAGGGTGACCTTGACAATTTTCACATGAGTGAAAAAAATTTATAATCATACTTCTGCTTGTCTGAATGAGATTATATTTAGATCAATCTTGTACCTCTCGAAAATAGGAATCCAATAAAAATATAATCTGCATCATATGAGTTTTCCCATGGTGGAATTTGGCCCTAGTTGCCAATTTTAAAAACAATGCACCATCTGAACATCATATATTCACTACCTGATATCTCAAACACCCTTGTTATTTAATATGATTGATTATATATATATATATATATATATATATATATATATATATATATATATATATATATATATATATATATATATATATATATATATAATTACTACTAGTAATAATAATAATACAACAAAATTTATAATTGATATGCATTGTAACATCTTGTTGACTGTGGCGGCCAAAAAATCCATGACCACATATAACCAAAATTAACATTTGTTCCGCCTTCCAACAAAATGCTTGAGTACATGCTAGTATATATAACATCCACACTAAGTTGACCACTGACACAATAAGCACATTACTGAAACAATATGGTAGACATAACAAGACATAAACAGAACACATAAAAAACTAACTTAGGAACCAAATATTAGAAAGGAACTGATAATAGAAACTACATGGAGAAATCGTTCATCAAGGATCATCACTGGCTGGTCTAGAGAGGTATTGCCACTAACCATGTTAACTTGGGTGGCATCAATGATTACTTCTCCATTATGAGGTGTTGAGGAGTCAATGTCTAAATCTGAGTTGATGTAGCACTCAATTTTGTTCAACCGAACCACGATGTAATCCATATAATATGTAATATATCATAGTATACACTTGAGGTCTTGATGGCCCACAAACAACTTGTAATTGTCAACCTGTTTTTCCCGCAACACCATATGAAGCAAATATATCGTCTATCTATGAGAGAAGATTGAATGCAGGAAGTGTAGGCAATGCTTTATCCATTTATCTGGATCTGGCACTCACTCTATTTTCCTATCACACACCTCAAATTTTGAATGATATTCTCATTAAATAAATTATTTTCCTCAAGGGATCAAATTTCTCGTCGAAATTTCAGGGGTACAACATCATAAAAAATTTCTAAGGACTCCCAACCAAAGAGGTAGCACTATATAGAGGAGGACAATGTAGATGAGCCAGCTTTCTACTAAATAGTCATTGTCGTAGAACCATTGAACCAAAGGACTGCAACAAATTTGGACCAACAAGAATCGTTATTGCCCACATGGGAATTGACTTAGAACATTAGGGATATGCGGAGACAAAAAGATCTTGAAGCCTCAACCCACAGAAACAACTAACAAGGATAAAGGAACTGTGTAAACATCATCGACATACCTATACCCATAAATATGCCAATCAAACTGGAATGTAAACCTATTATGACTGAGATCCACATACAAATTCACCTCTTAAGCCGACTTAACTATCCATTGCTCAAGTCAAGGCTTCGCAATGTTAAAACCAATTTTAAAAATAACCATTGTACTAGACACCAACAAACAAGACTAGATGGTTAAAGGATAACCTGGACAGTTCAAGGGACTGTAAATCTTCCGACAAGATCATGCCCACCAGCTTGAAAGAGGGATCAAAGGATGAGTTTTGCAGAAAACACACAAAGTAGATCTGGTGGTCGCCCACAACCCCACAACCCCACAACCCTTTCAATGATGACAAGAAATTAGAGATCAGAAAGAGAAGACCCTGCCTTTACTAGAACCATTACCCCAAGACCAACTAAGAAGAAATAAGCGTAACATGACTGTGCCACCCGAGCGAACCCTGTGTGTAAATAGGATGGCCAGACTTGCACCAAGACCACCCCAAATCGACATAAATCGTGAAGAGATTACATGATTTTGAACATACCACACCCCTGCAAAGGAAATGAACTTTAGAATATATACCTCCATGAAATCCTCAAGCATAGAAGGCGCCATCCACATGCGCACTTCCTACAGGAGTATATACATAAAATATTCACCTTATATGCAACAATTCTTGTCGCAACTTCTCAACCACAATCAAAATTATACATAACTTAGTTACGACAACAAGATGGATAAATTGAGAACTGACTTGAGTTGCATAATTCACATGAAATAATAATATTTATCACCCTCCTGTAAATGCTAAGGTTCTCCACCACCTTGCGTACTCAGAAGGGTCTTTATATAACCACACCCATTAAGCATAATGGAGCTATGAGACCAAACTGAAACTTTGATATTCCTTCAGCTCACACCAAGTTTTTAAATCCTTCCTACATTGCTCTGGTCCAAAACCACTCACATTGTGTGGAGCATTAATTCCATATGATATCTTGTCAGGATGAATCCTTCCTTCCATCTATAATCTCCCACAGGTTCTCTCCTCCATGGCGGCGTCGAGGAACTCGACTCCCAGTTCAAAGTTGGTTACATAGCCCACTATAGAATTTTGTAATGTGATGGAGTAAATTCTCCACACGAGATAACCTACATTGTTCCCTCTCACCTTAATGTGCCACACTCCCCCATGGTCTCCCCCACCTTGACCAATAGAATATTGTGCATGCTACTCATATGGTCCATAATTCCTGTTTTCTAGAAAATCACTTTCACCATGTCAACAATTGTTTGTTGTTGTCTAGACACCCCCATCAGGGATATATTTAATATGCTTATCACTTTCATGTTACACCCATCCTTGTATTTATCTCTATACATTTGTCTTTATAATTTCCTATTCATCAATATGAACACAATAGAGGAGGAAAATGACTCCTCACCACAAATAAGAAAGGCAAGCTTAATAGACATGGGGTACATAGGTTAGTATCTATGATTCATCACCATTGTGGGTTGGATAGGCCAAACCAATGTGGAATAAGGGTAAATAATGACATTCGTCAAAATCATTGAAACAAATCGTTCATATGCACAAGACACATCATCATTTCCAAAGCAATTACAACGACACGTGTCAAAACCATTTAACAAGTCAATGCCCATGTCAAACATTTTGGGCCATGTTGAACATTTTTACTCTGGGTGGTTCCTAGGAATAGAGATCAATATACCCTTTTAGAATCTTGCATCTTGCAAAGATGCAAGCAATTTAATCATAAAGAGAAGATTATGAAAAATTATGTGATGGAGAGGTACGATGAAAATAAATATGGTTGATAAAGTTAAAGGTTGAAAGAATTCCAAGGGGAATTTTGATAATGGCATATGTTTGTGGTATATATAATATCTATAATTGTATGTGGAATATTGATAATGATATATGGTTAATGTATGTAATAACATTTATAGTAAAGTTATAGGGTGAATAATCTTATGCATATTTTTGGGAAATTTATTTAAGAAATGAAATATTATATTTCAATGTATTATTTTAAAATTTGGAATTATTTAAAATGTTCGATTTTTGTCTTGTATAAGAAGTTAAATTTTAGTTTAATTAATGTCAGAATTAGGTATCAAATTAAGATTATAGTATTCTGATTCCTTCTTTGAGCCTTGAACCTTTAAAACTCTAGTTAATCTTCTATAATTTATGATGGCACATGGCTCTGGGAAGCCTGTCCCCCATCCCCCTCAACCCTTGACATCAATTTATTTGAGTTAATTTAAGTTGAAATCAGTTAAACTAGTTCTAACTGTTAATAGAACTAGTTGGTGTTCAGTTAAGTAGTGGGAAATCAGTCTAACTTAGAGATCGTCTAGTTAACTGATCAATTAGCTAATAATTAAATCACGCATTCAAAGAATTTGAGTTTCCCAATTGTGGTGGAGTTCCAAGGAATTGTATAATTAATTATATACAATTTTAGTTTATAGTTAATTTTATTGGTCAGAGGATCAACCTAGAGGAATTGCGCAAGTAAAGAGGGGGGATTTCCATGGAATTAAGGCTAATTCCACCAGGAATAGTGCAAGGAATTAGAAGGTTGGGAAGACTTGAAATTGGCCAAGTATTGGCCAGGTTCAATTAGTCAAGAAAAGGATATAAAGTACTTGTGCAAGTTGAGCAGATCATATTGTATTCATCCATATTCTTTGATTAATGCAATATAGATAGTAAGGGGTTTTGAGCAGTTGCTTTACCCTAGATATATCTTTATGTATGTGTGTTGAATCTTGATGCATGTTATTGATTTGTGTTTTCAATCATTAATTTACTTCCACGGATCAGTGGAGTAGCTTCTAGCCTTGTGATTTAGTAAATTTCATGAGCAATTTAGAATCTACACATTAATTTCTACATGGTATCAAAGCAAGATTTGCATTAGAACCAATCATTTAACTCCTCATGTACAATGATCATTTGATAAATAATAAGTTGTTAGGAGGCAGAGTTATGGAGCTCAAGTTTAGGGCAGATCCAGAAGACCCTATGTTCAAACTTCTTAATGGAGCTAGAAGGTTTCTAGTGGGAGGATAAATGAGTCAGTGTTTAGTGACAGAAAAAAGAGTTATGATCATTGATATTGGCATATTGAGGAGAAAAGAGATTTCCCAAAGGGAGATCGAGACTTAGAGGGAGTCTACTTTTAGAGGGAGAATTCCTATGGAAGCTAGCACTTCAGGATCTGGGGAGATCAAAATCATTATTGCAGTAGTTGCAACAATAGTGTGAAAGCAACAACAAAACGAGTATATCAAATTTCACCATGCATGCAACCACACCTCCAGGAGCGAGGTGGGGCGATGCAGATCCTTATTCCAAGAGTTGTAGAAATTTGGGTAGGGTCCATTGAGGCATTCTCCTCATGGATCATTACCTTACTATAGGGTCCCACGGTATTCAATATCAGGCGAATCAATGTCAGTCATATACTGAGGAGTGTAGATGAGTGTTGAAAATAGAGCAGGGGACTTAGTAGCATAGTAAAAAAAAAACACAATTTTCCCAGTAGATAATTGCAGTCACATTTTATTTAGTTATTTTTTAATCCTTCTCAATTGCAGATGTTGCAATAGCAACAACAACATTGAGAGGTGTTTCATGCGGTACATTCCACAGGTGTTGGATAGGGGTGGTTGATAATCCCTTTCTTACTGAGAGGGAGTGTTGAAAATGCAATAAGAAAGTCTCATTTTAATTTTTACCTTAATTAAAATTGAGGAAATTCAAAATTCCACATCAACAAACAACTTAGAGGAGTTAACTGAGGTGACATGGCTCTTGTCACTCAGTTAAGAACACTCAATTCGAGTTAATGAGTTGAAGTTCAATTTACTTGAGTTGATTCATAAAAAAATATTAGTCTAGCTTAGTTAATTCATTTAGGGGCACGAAGTTCAGTTGTGTGTAGTGGGTTCCTAAATTTTAGGAGCCTAGGTTGAGTTAATTTCAGTTGTAATAAGTTAAACTAGTTCTAATTGTTAAAAGAACTAGTTGGTGGTCAGTTGAGTAGTTGGACATCAGTCTAACTTAGAGAGCATCTAGTTAATTGATCAATCAACTAATAATTAGCTCATGCATTCAAAGAATTCAAGTTGCCTAGTTGTGGTGGAGTTTCCAAGGCATTAAAATTAATTACATACAAGATTGAGTGTATAGTTTATTGTATTGGTCAGAGGATCAACCTAGAGGAATTGTGTAAGAACATAGGGTGAATTTCCTTGGAAATTAATGTTAATTCCTCATGGAACGATGCAAGGAATTAGGAGCTTGGGAAGGCTTGAAATTGGCTAAGTATTGGTCAGGTTCAGCCAGTCAGGTACAGGATAGAAAATACTTGATAAATTTGAGCTCAAGGTTGAGCAGAGCATATTGTATTCATCCAGATTCTTTGATTAATGCAATACAAATAGTAAGGGGTTTTGAGTAGTTTCTTTCCCCTAAATATATTTGTGTGTGTGTGTATTGAATCTTGATGAATGTTATTGATTTGTGTTATCGATCGTGACTTTACTTCAGTAGATTGGTAGAGTAGATTTGAGTCTTATGTTTTAGTACATTACATGAGTAGTTTTGAATCTACATTAAAATTATACATACTTTGGAGATAAAACTTATAGCGAATCGATATTAAAAATTGTCGCTTATTTTATGGGAGTTCAAGGCTTCTATATTTACAAACAGAGTCCAGATTTCAAACCTGAAAATGATGTTCCTTCTGTTATTCCTATTTGGGAAAAATTCCTCTACTTCCCCCTCCATTGCTATAATGATGAAACATTCCAACTATTGGAAATTTCTTGGGAAAGTATATAGATAATGTAGAACCCAAGGATGCATTGTTTGTTTGTGTTAGCATTTGTCTTGAAGTTGATTTGGAGAAAGGACTCCTAGAATCTACTATGATCAACTTCCCTTCAAATGCAAGGAATGTCATAAATATGGTAATTTTTCCAGAAATCGTTCAAAATATTTTGATGGTCTCTTCCAGAATGAAGAAGGAGATAATTGGAAAAATTTCAAGAGAAGAAGAGGTCCTTCAAGGCCATAAATTCTCCCTTAGGCACTTGAGAAGATTGGTTCTAAGGTATCTCTTCCTCCATAACATCCGTCCAGGGGATCTCTCTTCAGTGAATATGAAATTTGGTTGTAAAATCTCTCCCAACAATTAATTTTAAGTCCTAAATGGGCTAAAGAAAATAGAGAAAACTTGAAAAAAATTTGAATACCTTCATGAGAAGGAAGCTTCTAGGAGAGAAAGAGGAAGAAGAAGGTTTGCCTCCACTTTAAAATGTCCCAATTCCCATACAAAATCCAGAGGAAGAATAATCAAAATAAGAAGAAGGCCTTTTCTCCTTGAAGACCTCCAATAACCCTCTCCGCTCTATTCCACTAGATAAGGAGCTCTCTAGAAGAAATATTTCTTGTGATGTTACTATGGAAAGGCCACATAATAAATAAAGAATAAAATCAAATGGAGATGTTCACTCTAAGCAATTTGATAAGGATTTAGAGTTGGAACTCAAAAATCAATCAAATAAGCTTTGAGTAAAGTCACTATAAGTGTAAAGAAAAATTTAGGCACGGTTCCTCCCCAAGGTGGGGTGTGAACGATCCACAAGTGGTGATGGTAGTCTCTTGGAATTGTATAGTACTAGGGAATGAAAAAAAGAATATCAGAAATTAAGAGTTTTATTATAGAAGAAAAACCTATGATTCTTCTACTTGCGGCAATTAAAATGAAAGAGGAGGAAATTTTGATTAAAGGAAAGTATGTATGTAGAGGAAATGAAGCCTCACAACAAGCTTAAAAGGGTTTTTAGGATGATTTTGCACTCTTTGAGACCCTTTAATATTTCAAAAGTTTTAAGAATGGAAATCTCCACATTGGGTAGCCCTCAAAACTCTCCATTTTCCTTTGCAAAATGTGCGTTCTATCATTGATGTCTATATGCCAGTTTCTTATCAAGACAGATTGATTTGTTGGATTTATTTTAATAGTATGGGTGATCTAAATTAATCCTTTAGTCTCATTTTTTGGGGTGATTTTAATACCATTTTGCATCTATGGGAGAAAAGAGGTGGATCAGAAGTCAAAGATTTGTCTTGATAACATATGGAATATATAATAACTCGTTTGGATGTGCTAGATATAAAACCAACAAAAAGAAAATTCATGTGGAACAACTAAATGGTTGGACTAGGGAATGTGGTGGAAAAGTTAAACAGGTTTCTTGTAAGTAGTAAATTTCTGCTTCAACATTTCTCTATATCCTCCAAAACATTGGCTTTTGGAATCTCATGTGATAGGCCCATTGTTTGAGAACTTCATGAACTAATAGATCATTTCCCTCTTCCATTTTGGTTCAATCCTCTTTAGATCCCTTCAGAATGCCTCTATGATATTATCTTCAAGTCTTAGCATTTGGGTCACTAAAGATTATAGGGGTTAAATAAACCTTGAAAGCCTGGGTAAAAGAAAATTATAAAACTAGATAAATGGAGAAAATATCGCTCAAATCATATCTGGAAGCAATTCATCAAACAATAGAGCATAACCCTCTCTTTATGGAGATGTTAATGGAGGAAAAAAATGGCATTTGAATCTTATCATTTCACCTTGAAAGCAGAGGAAGAAATGTGGAGGCTTAAATCTAGGAGTGTATGGCTCAAGGAATGTGACAAAAATACAAAAGTTTTCCATAAGCAAGAAAAAATGAGGTTATGTAAAAAAATGTTAAATCAATTTTGGTGGAAGGGAAATAAATTTCTTCCTTTGATAGTATTAAGGAGGAAGCTTACTGGCACTACACAAACTTGTATTCTTAACAAAATCCCCTCTTCCTTGGGTTGAGGAAGAAATGCTAGAAAATATTCCTCTTCTAGTTACTCAAAAGGATAACGAGTTATTATTGAATCCAATTAGAGAAGAGGAAATATGGACATTTCTAAAATATTTTAGCCCATATAAAGCTCCTAGTTCAAATGGATTATCAACTCATTTTTACCAACAAATATGGAATATTATCAAAGTCGACTCATGTATGATATTGATTATGTATTTGTTCACTCAAACATGGGAAGAGGGATCAAATCCACCTTCCTCACCTTAGCGCCAAAATAGGCCAATCCCTCTTCCTTTTCCAAGTTCCAACCTACTACTCTTTGTATTTTTTCTTATAAAATTGTGTTAAAAATGATTGCATCTCGCATTATTACCTAGGCTAATTTTAAAAAATCAAGGATATTTTGTAAACAAAAGACAAATGATGATTAACACCATTTTGGCGCAAGAAGATATTCACTTAAGATAAAACAGGAAAGAAAAAGGATTGGTCATCAAGTTAGACATGGCTAATTCCTCCGACAAAGTAAGACACTCATTTATCTTTGCTATTCTAAAGAAATTTGGCTTTGGCAATAAATTTATTAGCTTGATAACAAACTACATCAAGGACCTTGGATATGCCCCATTAGTCAATGGTAGATCACACGGGGGCTTCACTGCGGGAGCAATACCATAACACTGGGTTCATATTGGGGGATATATAATGAGGAAAAAATGACATAATATATTGGGGGATATATAAGAGGTAAAGGGTTTTTATATTTGCAGGTATAAAAAATGGAGTTCAAAGTTAATGAAAAAATATAAAGGGTTATAAAAAATGTTAATGAAAAAATGGATACCTAAAATATATAGTGAAAGCAGGGGATTTTTAAATTGAGAAATTTTATTGGTTTTATATTGGTAGGAGGGGGTTAAATAATGTGATTTTTAGAGGTATTTTCCAATACGTACTCAAATTAAGGTTATTGTTAGAGGTTTATTGAGTGAATCCCCTGTGGGTAGATCGATGGGATTCCTCAAGTCCACTCATGGGATAAGATAGGGATGCCCCCTATCTCCCTTGTTGCATATTATTATAGTGGATTCTTTGAGTAGAAAGTTGGAAAAAGAAGGGGGATTAGTAACCTTACCAATGATTAGATTCACAAGAGGGGTAAAGAGTTTAAATCACTCTTAGTTTATTGGTGACACTTTTTTGTTGGGGGGGACCTCAATGGCCATTATAAATCGTTTCAAATTGGTACTAAATGGATTTGTTGAAGCATCAAGGGATTTAATTAATCGAAATAAAATTAGCTTTATCTACACATGGAATATAATTCATAATGCACAAAGACTCTGAACTTGCTTGTTGGGGATTTTTAGTTCTAGATTCTTGGTCATAATTATCTTACTTAGGGACCCCCATTTCACTAAATCCCTTCCCTCATCCTTCCTGGGCTATGTTACTTAACAAATTTGAATCAAAGTTTCTCAATGGGAAGTGTAATGGTTGAATCTAGTTGGTAGAGATATCTTAATCAAATCTGTCATTTGTACTCTTCCACTTTATCAATTCACTACGCTGTTGGCCCCTAAAGGAGTTAGAGATTCCATTCTCATAGAAATAAAAAAATTCCTTTAGGTGGTAAATCAAACTCCAAAAGATTTAATTTAATTAAATGGGTTGTGATATGCACTCAAAAAACTGATGGGAGCCTAGGCATCAAATATGTCTCCCTTATGAACTTATCATTGGGGTGACAGGTTGGTGTGGAGACTTATTTCAGGATAAATGACTAGTGGAAGCAAGTCTCCCTGAAAAAATATTTCCCCAATGAAAGGAGAACCTACCCAGGATTTCCAAATCATATCAAGGGTGGTTCCCATATTTGGAGACTAATGTTTAATACTATCTCATTAATAAAATAAAAGCTCACTTGGAATCCTATAAATGGATGTGATATTAACATTTGGACTACCTCCTTTCTAGGGTATTCTCCCCTTGAATCTTGCAATTAGTTTAATCCTCTCAGAAATTTACTTTCAAAATAGTTAAAATTCACATTGTTTGAAATATCGACGTGGTGAGAAAGAGAATATTGGAATGGTTGGTATTAGGGAGTGATCCCTCCTCCTTTGTCTCCTCTAGTATGAGATATGGAAATTTATTTGTTTGTTTACGCTCCCATTTCATTATTAAAAAAATATCATAGAGGGTGGGGTCATTCCTTATACATGGTAAAATCCAGGCATAGTGCACTCCTCTTTCCAGATGGTATTCCACATAAATAAAGATTGTGGTATTGTTTATGGAACTCAGATTTTCTTCTCAAAATAAATATTTTCTATTGGATGTTAGCCCACAATTTTTCTTTGATAGTGTAAAATCAGTGGAAAAGAGGAATAATAGATCCTTCAAGATGTACTCTGTGCAAATAAGAAGAAGAAACCATAGCTCACTTATTCTTGGATTGCAATTTTTGTAAGTATATATACGGGAATGTGTCTTAAAAAAACATTACATTAAATTGTATGGCCATCAAATATCATCAATTTCTCTGTTTTGTGGGGTAAGCATTATGAATTTCCTTGCAAGGAAAACCACTTTTGAAAAGCATTTTAATGGATAGAAAAAAAAATTATTTTTGAAGGTTTTAACCTTATACATATAATAACTAAAAAAAAAATATATATACAATGGTGAAAAAAAAATATACATAGATATCTTTTCTCTAGGAATCGAAAACTGGGAAAAACAGATTGATTTTTCATTATATTCCTCTCAATGTTACAATACATAATATACAAGTTACAATTCATAACCCCCAATCCATTAACCCCATATTATAATATAATTGTAGTTCCTCTGACTAGATCTACAAAACCATGAGAAAAACTACCAAAATAAAAATTTGGGGTGATGCCCCAAACCCCATATATGGGGGTTACCGCCCCCCTACAAACCCCCCAAAAAGGGGGGATTATCACCCCCCCGTGATCCCCTCAATGCACCATATCACATGTGGATCTAGTCATGCAATGAATATGACACATACCAAACATTCTCCCACTTGTTGTTTTATTTGCACACATGGGCCACATGAGTACACAATCACCAATATAGGGCAGTAATTCCCATTGTTTCTCTACGCCAAGAGAAATAATTAGTACTCACATATTTTTCAATGCATCTACAACATTCTTTAAAGTGTCCACCTTTACTAGCAACGCTTTTTTTCTTAAACCATATCCCTCAAAAAGTGGTCCTAAACATCAATATGCTTTGTCTTCAAATGATAAGAAGTTTCTTTGCCAAGAATATTGCACTTTGGCTAACACAATATACCCGTATAGATTGTTGTACCAACACCATGCCTAAACACAATTTTTGTAACCAAACCACTTCCTTGATTTTGCAAGTGGTTGTCATGTATTCAAATTTTGTAGTTGAAAATGTCACTACAAACTATCTCTTGCTCATCCAAATGATTTTTCCTCCAAATAGGTTAACACATACCCATTTGTAGATCTTTTGTGATCAATATCTCTAGCCTAGTTTGTAACAGCAATGCCACGTATGTCCAACACTGCGTCCAATACCGATCTTTCTTGGTAGTAAAAACCATAATAACTAGTGCCACACATATACTTGAAAACTTCTTTACTGTTATCCAATGCTCCTTCCTTGGTTTTGATAAAAAAATGCTCAATACTCCCGCTACATGTGCAATGTTTGGTATGGTACAAACCATTGCATATATCAAACTTCCAGCTGCACTTACATATGGAACACGAGACATGTCCTCTTCCTCTCCCCGTGTCTTGGAACACTATTCTGAAGATAAAGTTACACCTATAGGAATAGGAACCTTCACTGGTTTATTATCCTTCATATTAAACCTTCGCAATTTTGTCCTGTCATATTTCCTTTGATTTAACCAAAGTTTCCTCTTTACTCAATCTTTTTTAATTTCCATGCCCAAAATAAATTTTGCAACACCAAGATCCTCCTTGTCGAATTTAAATGGAAATTGGGTCTTCACATCCTAGATAATTTCTTTTTCATGTCCAATTAGTGACATATCATCAACACACAAAACCAAATAAAAAACATGATCACCAACTAATTTATAATATACACAGTTCTCCACTTTTCTCCTTGTGAATCAAATTCCTTGTATATATGTATCAAATTTTTGATACCACATCCTTAGTGATTGCTTTAACCCATACAAAGACATTTTAGCCTGCACACCAGTTCATTCTTAACTTTCACTACAAAGCCTTTTGGTTTCTTCATGTAGATTTATTCTTCTAGATCCCCATGTAAGAATGTTGTCTCCACATCCATATGTTCTACCTCAAAATAAAAAGCAACATCAACATATAAAAGTAATGTAATAGAAGCTAACTTTGCAACAAGAGAACAAATATCACCAAAATAAATTCCCTACACCTTGGAATAACCTTTTGCTACTAACCTAGCTTTATATTTATCCACTTTTCCTTCTGCATTCATCTTCTTCTTAAACACCCATTTACTTCCAATGGGTTTTCCTCCAACCGATAACTCCACCAAATCCCAAGCCTTGTTCACGTCCAAGGTTGTTAGTTCTTCAATCATGGCCCTTTTTAATATTTTTCCATCCTCTGAATCCACTACCTCCTTGATAATTCTAGGATCATCACCAGTAATAGATATAGAAAAATTTGAATGAAAATTAGATGGAGCATACCTCTCTGATTGCCATTTTTCTACAATTGATCTCCTAAAAACTAGAGTGTGTGGTTCTTCTTCTTATTATTCATGTTCTTTTGTAGAGTTTGATTCTTCATCTTTCAGCTTAAACTTATCTTCTCTAGTTCCCTTTTCCTTGGTAGGACTTCCCATTTCATGACATCCTTCACTTCTCTAAATACCACATATTGAATGTACACAGCCTTATTTTTTTCTGGGTTCCAAAGCTTGTTACCTTTTAAACCATCTTTATACTCAATAAAGATGCACATTTCATATTTACTGTCCAACTTGGTTCTTTTCTCATTTGGAACATGTACATATGCATCACAACCAAATACCCTGAGATGTGAGAGAGAGGGTTTCTTACCAATCCATACCTCATGTGGAATATTAAATTTCAATACTAACAAAGGTGATTTATTAACCAGGTAACATGCAATCTCCATTGCATTTGCCCATAATTTATGTCCTAATCCAACACCACTAATCATGCTCCTTGCATTTTCCATCAATTTTATATTCTTTCTTTCTACAAATACATTTTGCTGAGGTGTGTATGGAGTAGTATTATATTGTTTTATGCCACACATATTATATAACTCTTTGAATTCCTTCTTGCAGAGATTTCCACCATTATCTGTCCTCAACATCTTAATCTTCTTCTCTGTCTAATTTTCCACCAGAGCCTTAAATTCTTTAAACTTGTCAAAGAATTCGTATTTCTTCTTAAGGAAATATGTCCATGTATTCCTTAATAAGTCATCTATAAATGAGACATAGTACATAGATTTACCTAGCGATGGAACCGACACAGGTCCAAACACATCATTATGCGCAAGATCTAATATTCATTCTACCCTCTTCTCACCAAAGGAAAACCTCACCTGATTCTACTTCCCATATACATAATGTTCATAGAAATAAAAATCCATAGAGAAACTAAATGTACCTTCTACCATGCTACTACCATGTAGTATTTGAAGGCATTTCTCTCCAATATGCCCCAATATTTGATGCCACAACATATTCTTTTCTCCATAGACTAGAATATTTTTTGCTCCAATTTCAGGAACATTATAACCATTGCACCCATCAATAACAATATTACCCAATAGATTATATAGAGTTTTTATTCAAACTCCCCTCGTCAAAACCAATGCTCCTCTAACCACCTTGTAGGTATCTTTCTCGGAAATTTTTTACACTTGCATCATTGATCTTGCTTACAAAAAATAGATTTCTGGCCAATATTGGAATGTGAAAAACATCAAGGAATGCTCTAATCCTTACACCTATCAAATTCAACTTGAATTTCCTCATCCTATTATTTATGTCTTCTTGTCATTACCTAGGAAGACATCACCACCATCATATATTTTGTACTCACAAAATCACTCCCTATGGGGAGCCATATGAAAGGATGCACCTAAGTCAATCATTCATGCCTCATGATCTACATGTGTACATGAAGGAGACAATTACACATCACCACCTTCATCTGAGGTGGTTTCGCCTTTGTAGAAGGAGCATCATCAAATCCGTTTCTTTTCTAAGGAGTTTTAGATCTACAATATTTCTTGCAGTTCCTTTTTTTTTTTTTCTTTTTTTTCTGTATTTCCAACATACCTTTACATATTTTCTTGGAGATTTAAATCTCCCTCTAGATTTTGATCTCCCACTTGAGAAATTGTTTCTATTTCTATTCTGGGTGTATCATCTTACAAATAAAGCATCTCTATTCTAGCTCTCCATGTTTTTCGTCTCATCTCCTCTTACAACAAGGATGAGAGTATTTCATCAAGTTTTACGGTTGTTGCGTTACTACCTATGGCAACAACCAAAATATCCTACAAATTCAGTAGAGAACATAACATATTAATTTACTTATCCTCATCTATAATCTTAATATCAACAAATTATAGCTAATTTACCACAATATTGAAGGAATTCATATGCTCCGTCACCAAGTCTCTATCCCTCATCCTTAGGTTATATAGTAGGAACAATTTATCTGCTAGGAACTTAGACTAATACAAAGTCCCTAATTTGTCCCATAAAACATTTGTCATAACTTCTCCTGAAAAATTCAATAATACTGAATCTGAGACAGATAACTCTATTGTGCTCTTTTCCTTCTGATCCAACTTGGTATAGTATTTTACCGAAATTTCCATTGGTTTAGTACTCGGATTCATAATGATCCACTGATCTTTATCCACCAAAAAGTCCTCCATATTTACCTTCCATAACTCAAAACTCTATTTGCTGAATTTCTCAATCTTTATCTTTCCACTATTCGCCATTTCCTTTCACCACAATAATCGATCTGGTAGATCTCCCACTGTAACATGATCTACCATAGGGCCGAGAAAAACCCTTTAGCTAAAAAGGAAACTCCTTGATTCCAAAATTTATATGATACCAAATGAAGGTTTTAACTATGTACAAATAAGATCTACAAACAAATTCTTAAAAAAATGCAAAAAATATGCAATGGCAAGAACATAAAATATAAAAAGAGAGTTTTCTCCTAGAACCCAAAATCGAGAAATCCAGATTGATTTTATATTATGTTCCTCTTAATGTTACAATACATTATATACATGTTGAAGCATTTATAAACCCCCAATCCATTAACCCGGATTAGAATATAAATAGTTAAAGTATATACCACATACCCAACAATTTTCAAAATAAATTCTCATCCCCTATAGAGGTTGTGATTGTTAGGGTCCCATAATTTGGTAGATTGGCCAAACCAAATGACAGGGTAACATTAGACCAGTCTTTGGAGTCCTACGACCTAGCCTTCCTGGACTCAGAGAGGGCTCTCTCTATTATGTGAAGGATGTGAACTTGTTTGCTTCGGATGATTGATTTTAGGCTAGTTGTTAAGTGTAATTTGCTTGTTTGTTTTGGGTTGGGGTAAGATGACTAAGTAGGATAGATGGAATGAGAGATTATCCAATCAATAGGGCTATGGGGTTAGATGAAGTCAAGGGTGTCTAAATGATGAGACAGAGTGTATTGCAGGGCCGATTTAGCAAGGTTAATGGATCCTTAGGTGATGTGTGAGGTGTAATGAACAGTAAGTTTGGGAAGAAACTAAGAGGTCTTAAACATATATAGTCTGAAAGCAATAACTCACGAGGTAGGGCAAACCATTAATCTCTATGAACAATACTCAAACTAATAAACATGTAAGATGAACATTCCGGTGATACATAGAAGCATTAGAACTCCTAACTTTAGAAATTCACCTTCAGCTTTTTGGGAAAACACATAAGATAAACAAACAACTCAATATATGGAGAGGGAAATACTAAACAACATATATCAAACTATCGGGAACTCTAAAACAAGTTGGTAAACATGGGAAAATGACAAGATTGAAATGAGACATCTTTGTCTTAACCTAATAAATCAGTATTCCATAGAAAAGCTTCACAATAGGGTTTTGAAAACTTTAAATAAGTAGGGCATACCATGAATCATATTTATAATCTAACATACTAACCATTCATGAAACAAAAACAAGTTTTAGTGGGCCTAAGGAGCAATCAAGAATTCCTTAAGATGATTAAAAGAAGAAAACATCAAAACTATAGTAAACAAGAGGTTTGAGGTGCTTCCATGAGCATATCTCAACCCATAATTTTCTGATCTATAGCAACCAAGCAGACTGAAACAAAATGAGGATAAGAAAACATTAACAAGTTAGGAAAACATCACCATTCACCAAGCTATGGAATCTTGCAAGCAAGCTTCTCCAACATCAAGCCATACAAGCCATTCATTCACTACATAAAACCAATATCTTGTCCAAGCTCATAAAACCATGTATTGCTATTAAACACATCAAGTCCCAACTGTTTACAATGAATCCTCATGTCTTATATAAAAATGAGGAGAGAAGAGCCTACCAAAGCCCAAGGCACAAAAATATCTAAAAAAATATATTTTCTGACTATAAATGGAAATAAAATTGAATTTTAGGCCTGACATGCCTAATAAAACTTGCCAAACACACATTTTTCCCACTCAGTCACAGGAGCATAACACATGTGTCAAACAATGAAAAATTTCCAAGTGTGTAGTGCAGAAAAAGGCCTTGTTGGAGCAGTCTTTTGGAGGTCTTCCCAACACCGGATTTGGCTCCGTGATGGCTTGTTAGAAAGCTTGATGAGTCTAATTTCCAAAAATGTTTGAGTTGTGTTGAATGGATTCCATTTACCTGCTAAAAAATGAAATCTCCTAGCACTGCTCTGTGCGTAACACCTAGTTTGAAAAGGAGGCAGAAAGGTCAAACTTTTGATGTTTTTTGACCTTTTGAGGGGGTAAAACTGCTCCAAATGATCTAAAAATTGGTGAGTAGACTGTTGGTGATGTGAAAAATCCAAAAATATAAACTTTGAGAGCTGAAGATGCACCAAATTTGTGCGTAGCTCCTAGGGTGCTGCGCTCCTAGGGGTCAAAATTTGGAAAAAACAAAATTTGTCCAATTTGCCTCAAAATTGGTAGGTAGATGCCTCATGGGTCCTTGGAGACCTCTAGATAAATTTAGGCCAAAATTCCAAGCCTAGCTTGGTATTTTTCATCATTTGCTGCTGGCCCTCATTTTTGGCAGTTTTGAGCTTCTTCCTTGCAAAGTGATTTCTTTATTTATAGTGCTCAGTCATTCTCCTTTGAAAGCTCAAGTTTTTGTTGGCCTTCTCTAGTTTGGCCTCTAGATGCATGCTGGCCCTTTCAAGCCATGATTCCCTATCATGCTCAATTTCCATGGCAAGGAGTTCAGTGAGAGGAAATTGTTGTGCTTGTGCTGATTCTTCCTCTCTTTGTTGTGGTAATGCTTTCCTAAGATCCATAGTCCTAGGTCTCTTTCTAGTTTGGCCTTCTTAACCACTATCCTCCTCATAAGCGCCCATGTATTCCTCCAACTGCACTTGTGACCTTTGAGCCTCTCTCCGATATTTGAGCACTCTTGCTTTATAGATGGCCAGTTGGCCACTCATTTGTTTGTTTTGCATCTGCAAAAAGTGAATGAGATCCTTTGACCTTTCTAACTCAAATTCCAAGTCTTTGATCTATGCATTCCGGTCCTGTAGAAGAGAGTTTACTATTTTTATCTCATTTTCCTCATCACTATCTATGTGAATGAGCTCAAATTCTCTTTCTTCCTCATGATTGTGCTTTTCTTCTTTCACTTATTATTTACCTTTGTCTTTCATTGGAGTTGAGGAGGAGTGCATGGCCCCTTTCCCTTTGGAGGTAGCAAACACATGCCTCTCTCCTCTTTGATAGGTAATGGTGAAAGGTGTAACAAGTTTTATTTGCAAACTATGATCATTAGTGACCTTTGGATTGTTTCCCTCCTCATAGATGATTTTTGTGTGTGCATCTTCCTTATCTTGTTCTTGGCTGCCCTTTTGATCAGCATCCTTACTATCTTTGATGACATTACCATTGTCAAGATCCTTAGGACTGTCCTCCTCTGTTTTTTCACTATTAGAGGCACTTTTATCTGTGTTGGGCACATATTCATTTCCATGACTGTCTTCTGCCTCATCTTTTGACCCACTGTATTCATTGTCAAATTGATCCTTTGTATCACTGTTTGCATTCTTTGTAGGGTCACTGTCTTGGGTACCTTCATTAGTTTTCCCATCACTGTGAGGGTCATTTCCTTCTTCATTAGGTGAGTAATTTTGGCTGATCTCTTCTTCACTGCCCTGCTCTTTATCTTCATGACTTGGCATATTGTTATCATTTTCTTCAGTATTGCCATCTTCTTCTTTTTTGTCCTCATCTGTTTTTTTTAGTGTCATCTATCTCAGTTTCTACCTCACTGTTTCCTTCTTGAGAGGCTGCCTCTTCCTGGTCATCATCACTCTGTTGCTCCTCTCCTTCACACTCTTTTTCTTTCCCATAGTCTTCATCATTTTCACCACTTTCATCATCTTTATCAAGCTCTGCATTTGCCTCAATGTTTTCAACCTTTGTCTCGCTTGCATTTGTCTCTTGATTTCTGCTATCATCAATTTCTTGTTTGTTATGGCTATAATCACTTTCTTGCACACTATTGTCCTCTTCCTTGTCTTCTTCATCTTCCTCAGCTTCTACCTCACTGTCCTCTTCATCATTATCTTCATATTTTTGTTCTTCATTAGAGCCACTGTCAGCTCCTTCACTTGGAACATTAGGAGAAGAGATAGGAGGTGAATTTGTTTGTGGAGAAGTCATAGGCAGAGATGATGGAGGAGTGGAGGTAGGTGGTTGTGAAGTGGAAGGTAGATTCAACTGAACGATGGCTTGGGGGTTTGTAAACACATCATGTGAGATGAAGACTTCCCAAGGGATTCCTTGCTACTCCAGCTGATGCAAGACAATCATTTTGGTCAAGGAGTGGTGGAAAAGGCTTGACATTTGGTGGTCATAACTTATTTTCTTGACAAGTGAGGCCATCTTGTCAATGCTCCGGAAAAGGTAGTATGGTAGGTTCATTATTTTGACTTTGGTGAAGTGAATTAGTAACCTTATATGATATGAGTAAATCCCGGAGTATCTCCCCTCATAGGTGAAATATTTGATAATTTGCTTCATCATCAAGGCATACCTGTCTAGCAAGTGGGAAAAAGGAAAAACAACTTGTAGCCTTGTTGACAACTTGGTTTTAGGTAGGGCTCATAATAGCTCAACTCCAAATTATTTTGTTTAAACCATATCTCGCCAATTTCTGGTATACCTATTGCTTTAGAAATGGATTCAGATGAGAGCTCAAACTCCACTCCTGCTAGGCTAACTCGGTGATTTTGTAAGCCAAAGACGAACAATCTAGTCAGGTATGA
The DNA here is from genome assembly GCA_034641835.2 of Pinus albicaulis. Lineage (NCBI taxonomy): Eukaryota > Viridiplantae > Streptophyta > Pinopsida > Pinales > Pinaceae > Pinus > Pinus albicaulis. The sequence continues at coordinate 1,518,441,576 of CM076580.1, forward strand.
GTGACTTTAGACTTGCTTGACCTTTTCACAAAAATGATAACACCCAAAATCCTTAAAGCATGAAAGGATCATGGGAGAGGAAGTAATCTGAACTGTGTATAAGGGTTCAAACCTATTTGCCCTTCATCCCTTGTATTTTTGCTTGGAAGGTCTTTGGCTTTCATCACTGCTGGTATGAACTTCTCCTTCAGACATGGTGGCTGGTTTTTGCACATCAAGACTTTTAGATTTTGTTTCTTAGGTCATGTTAGGGTCTCGTGATTTGGCTGATTGGCAAGCCAAATGATAGGGTAACGTCAAACCAACTTTGGAGCCCAAGGAGCTAGCCTTCCTGGACTCAAAGAGGGCTCTCTCTATTTGTGTAAGGGATATCTATGTGTTTTGCTTCTAATGTTTCCGATTTTAGGCTGGTTGTGAAGTAGGTTTTTGGTTTTGTTTTTAGGTTTTTGAGGGAGGAACTGATCAAAGAATAAATAGATAAAAATATTGTTAGATCAACTGGGCTATGGGGTCGAGAAAGCTGCAGATGGTGATACAAGGTATATTGAAGGGCCGATTTGATCAAGGTAAAATGGATCTTTAGGTAAAATGAAGTGGGATGGACACTAAGTTTGTGAAGGAAAAAGGATCTCAAACATAAATAGTTCAATAGCAGACATTTATATGGTAGGGCTAACCATTAATCATGATAAATGTAACTTCAAATTGATAGATGCATAGAAATAAACATTCAAGTGATACATAAAGATATATGACTCTCTAACTTTAGGAAAATCGCTATCAGACTTTGGGGAAAAACAATTAAGACAAAAAAATAACTCAAACTACGAAGAGGGAAATCCTAGACATAGTATTTTGGGTTATCAGGCACTTTGAACTAAGATTGCAGAGTTTTAGGCAAAGGGCAAGATCGATACAAGACCTCTTTGGTTCAACTAGGACAATCAAACATTCAAAGAAAGGTTTCAAAGATGGAGTTGTGACTAGCCATGAGTAAGCAGGGCGTATCGTGAATCATACTTAGCATGCATAACAACCATAAATGAAACAAACAAAAAATTTCTTCAGTGATCAAAGAGCAGTTAAGAAATCTTTGATACGACTAAGAAGGAAGAAAACATAGAAGCTGTAATGAAACAGGAAATCTGAGGTGCCTCCAAGGCCATGTTTCAAATCTATTCTCTACTGCGTTACAACAAGAAAAGCACATGAAATTTGTATGAAAACTAAGGAAACATAACAGAGAGGGACACTATACCATTTTACCAAGTCAAGGAATCCAACAGTAGTCATCTTTCATCATCCAAAACATTCAAGAAACTATCCAATGCATGAGAAAAGTATTTCTTCCAAGCTTGTATAACCATATATTGCTCTATATCATCAATTTCAGCCTCGTTTACAATGAGATATCTTGGAATAAATAGGCCAAAGAGAAGGAAAACCTCCTAGAGCAACTAGCAAGCCCATTGGCCCATTACAAATATCTGATTTTGTCCTTGAGGCTTTGGAAAGCCCAAGGCACAAAATATCTATGAAAAATATCTTAAAAATGCTAAAAAAGGAAAATAAATTGAATTTTCCCAACTAACAATGGCCAAAAAAGGCTAAACGCACATTTGGAAAAGCCACTTCAGAAAACTACATTTTTCACATAAATGCTTCAGAAATATAGCAACAAAAAATTCCCTGTCTTGTGGGCAACTTTTGAAGGACCTCCCGATGTCAAAACGAGGCCCGTGATGGCTCGTTGGAAAGCCCTGGATGTCTAGTTTGTGAAAATCTTGATTTTCCCCAAACTGATCACTAGAATTATATCAAAAACTGAACTGAGTGGAAAAAACCAAAAAATAGCCTTTGCTGATATGTGAGGCAGAAAGTTAAAAAATCTCTGTTTTTTGCCTTTTTGGGGGACAAAAACACCTCCTTTGGATCTAAAAGATTGTTAGTAGCTGCCCCTAAATTTAGTCCATCCAAAAAAATGAGTTTCATGAGCTGAGGATGCTCCCAGCACGCATGGAAGCACCTTGAAAAATATGCAATTATGGCCAAAAAACACAAAAAACAAAATCTTGTCAAAAACTGCTCAATTTTGGTGAGCAAACCCCTTAAGGGTTTTTAGAAACATGCCTAGAAGCTCGGGCCAAAATTCCAAGTATAGATGTGTCTTTTCCATATTTTCTCACCGGGCGCCCTCTTTGGGCAGTTTTGAGTTTGTTTTGTTTTTTGGTTTTCTTCCTTGTTGTTTTGGCATTTTTAGTCTTTGGCGAAGAAGTCATGGCCCCTTGCCTAAGAGAGGCAATTAGCACACGCTTTGGAGAATCCTCTTCATGCTCTATGTTTCCAATGTCTTCCTTCACGCTGTCTTTCTCTTTGGTGTATGTTTGCCATCATTATTGCTTGCTTGAGGGCTCTCATGTTGTTCCTCTTCCTCATTGCCATGTTTAGACTCTTTTACTTTGTCTCTCATCATTACTAGTTTGCTTTTTGTCACTTTGCCCTTCCTTGGAGGCATTGTTGGTTTTGATACTTTCACTGACTTATCAAAACCCAACTTTGAAATGATCCCTGAAAAAGGTCTCTTCTCAAAGCACTGATTTCCTTTGATAATCACTGTTTTTTATCTAGGATGGCAAACAAGTATTGGTTAGATGAAAACAAATTTACTTCTCCATCACTGTGTTTTGAGCAAAGAGGCCTCTTAACAAGATCTGCTTGTGGTTTTTGAAGACAAATCCCCTTTGTTTTTGACACAAAAATTCCTTCCCCTCAATCACTGCTTCCTTTGTAATCACTGTTTCTTTGTGAATTTAATGAACAAGATTGTCTATTCTCGAAAACAACAATGTTTCCCTTTACTACTAAAAAATCTTTCAAACTGATAAAACTCTTTCTCCCAATCACTATCTTCCTTGGTAGACACTGCTCCTTTGAAATTAATGTTCTTTTTTGGTTATTTGAAGCAAAAGTCGCTTTTTGAAATCATTGTTTTAAAAGACCCTTTTAAGCTGATTAAAAGGCCCTCTACACCAACTCTTTTTTCCCTTATAGACTATGTATATCCACAGCTTACTCACCAGCACAAAAAGACCTCCTTTAATCACTATTCTTAGAAATCACTTTTTGTCTGATTTTGATGAACAAGAGATTTTACTTTTGAAAACAACAATGTTTTCTCTTTACTACTCAAAAAATATTTCAAACTGATCACAAAACCCTTATCCCCAACCACTGCTTATATTGGATGTTTCACTGTTGTTATTTGAGGCTAGTAAAACAATTCTTTTTTGATGGAGCTCAGTTTGTTTGTCCACAACAATAAATCCTCTTGTGATTGAGTAAAAAGTCCTCAAAACAACTCTGATTTTTCTATAGGCTGTGTGTATTCTTAGCCATTCATATCAATAAAACACTTTTAAATTCACAACAAATCTTTCCTCCAATCAAAACTAGGCCAAGACATAAATACCCTTTTGAAAACTGTCCCTAATGTGTTTGGAGGTGACTTCCTTGTAGAAAAACTTGACCTTGGCACCTTTGAAGTTCTGTGTTGATAGTGGCCTGGGTGTTGCACAGGCGCGCCACGTTGTGTGTCAAAATGCACTGTAAAAACCTATAGGCGCACCACGCGCTTTTGCAGCCAGTTTTGGAGACCTTCCCGGTGTCGGAATTGGGCCCGAGATGGCTTGTTGGAAAGATATGGAAGTATAATTTACAAATATGCTTGATTTTTTTCATTTGGTGTCCATTTGGGTGTTAAAAAATTGATTGTCCCAACACTGGTAAAAAATGGTGAATCTTGGTGTAGAAATGCATAGTGCTATTTGCAAGCCACTTTTGGATGCCTTCCCGGTGTCGGAATTGGGCTCGAGATGGCTCGTTGGAAAGATATGGAAGTATAATTTCCATATATGCTTTATTTTTTTCATTTTGTGTCCATTTAGTTGTTCAAAAAGTGACTGTCCCAACACTGGTAAAAAATGGTGAATGTTGGTGCAGAAATACATAGTGTTGTTTGCAGGCTACTTTTGGATGCCTTCTTGGTGTCAGAATTTGGCCCAAGATGGCTCGTTGGAAAGCTATGGAAGTATAATTTCCAAATATGCTGATTTTTTTCATTTGGTGTCCATTTGGTTGTTCAAAAATTGACTGTCCCAACACTGGTAAAAAATGGTGAATCCTGGTGCAAAAATTCTCCTGTGACACCTGTATTTTTTACATTTCTCACAAGCCATGATAACTGTGTAGAAAATGAAGGAGGTTTTTATTCTTGAACCTATTATGGACAAAAAATTCTCTCACTTTTGTTAATTTCATCTCTGTTTTGTCAGAAACACATTTTGAAACAAAGTTCCTGGGCGCTCCTTAACCTTTGTTTTGGTGAAGCGAAAGAGATATTTCTTTGACTGAAAGTGAAACATGTTTAATCACCCTTTAACCATTTTAATGAGATAATTCATGGTGAAAATATTTGGAGTGGTGATCCCCTACCATTTTTTTAAGGATGGCCTATAAACAGTGAAATTTTTCACCCTATTTTACCATGTGTGACAACAGAGATAGGAATTTCCTTCTGGTTTCCAAAGTCCAATAAATACTTAAACTCACCACTTTCATATATTTTCCCACAAAAGGTAGCATTCCTGAAAGAAGCACTCTCTTTGTCAACAGCCTTACCATCAGGGCAATGAACTTGTGGGTATACAAGATCCTTCCATTTGATATAAGCATTAAGATACCTAAACTGAAGTGCAAACTCTAACACAGTCCTAGACCTTTCAACAACTGCCCTCCAAATATATTGTCTACTTCTTCTAGGGATATCACTGCCTTCAACATTGTATTACTTTGAAACTCTATAAATACCCATCATTTGAAAGAAACTCATCGAAACAATGTTATTGTAGCCCTTTTGAAAACACCATGTATCCATTGTTTTTGAAGTAAGGAGGCCCCTTTAAACCAAGATTTTCCCTATTGCTGTTCATCAAGGAGGTGACCCTTAAAAACCACTAATCTAACTTCTTAAGACCATATAAAAGCAAGAGTGTTTTTTCTTATGCCCGTTGAAAGTTCTTCTTCATGACTGTGATATGTCTTATTTCCTTGAAGGTTGTCTTGAAACTTGAAACACTGTTTTATGGCCTTTCTTATCCATTTTTACAATGTGTCCTATGTCTTTTGAATTAGATGGAAAAGTACATTTTTATGTTTGCCTTCCCTTCATAACTTAGAGTTAGTTAGTCTTGTTAACATAATGAGTTTGCCCAAAAACAAGAAAGCCCTTCATCATAAGTCATCTAGGTGGACAATCTTTTCTTGTCAGTTGCAGAGGTCAAAAAGCAAGCTTAGTTTACCAATTTCACCTTCTTGGTCATTTAGATGAAGCTGCTTCTAGCTAATCACTATAACTTATGATTTATCCTTTGAAGGAAGGCTTTTGTAAACATAAGAAAAAGAGACCTTTAGCACCCTTATGCCACTGTGTGGTTTTTATGTGAAAGAGGTCTTCAACCCAATGAACTTTCATTTGTTTTAACCATTGTTTCTCAACTGGTCTTACCAACAAAAAACCTTTTCAAACCCATTTTTAGATCTTTGCTATGCATCTGTTGTTCATCCTTTTGGAGGAGGTGGTGTAAAAAAATTTCTGGAGTCACTCAAAAACACCTTAACCCTCTGCTTTTAAATGAAGGAGGTTCTATTATCCTCTTCCTAACTATCTGCTCTTTATTGGAGGAGGTTATCATTATGTTTCCCAACCATATGCTCTTTTACTGGAGGAGGTTCTCACTGTGCTTCTAACCATCTACTTTTAATGAAGGAGGTTATCACTGTGCTTCTAACCATCTGTTGTTTTGGAGGAGGTTCCACCATAGTCATGACACTTTATCTATCTTAGAAACTATGTCATCTCTCTTTCTTGACTGTGTTTGCATAGGTATGTTGAAGTTGCTTTTTTTTTCTAGTGTTCTTATCCCAGGCTCAAGGCAACATAATAAGCAACTGTCTTCTTATGTCCTACATGGTGATGTCCTTTGGAAAAATTATGCAGAACTACTTTTTGGAGGAGATACTAAAACACTGTAGATCAGCATTATATCATTCCTTTGTATTCATGTGACTTTGAAAGATAACCTCTGCTCTTTAGGCAACTTTTGGCTTTTGAAACATGTGTTAGTTTCCCTTCACTCACTGTACTCTATTTGTTTCACTGATGGCAAAACTCCTCAACATGAAGGACCTGTTGGAACTTGTCCCTTTGCTCTTATTTTCATACTGTTTATCTTTCAATTACACCCCTGCAGATATGTAAAATAAATGACTTTGAACCTTGGAGAGCTCCTTTGGTGTCTTATGGAGATTTTTTCCTGATCTAAGCACATTCTTTTTAGATAGTGAACATGCTTATCTTCTTTTGGTTTGGATCTTTGTTGAAATTCTTCTGAACTGAGACAAAATGACCTCTTAGTGGTGTGCGACCTATGGATGGATCGAGACTTATTTTGCAGAATAGGAAAACAATCTATGGCTGATTGGTACTAGTTAGAGGCTTTTTGGCTTACGATATTTTTGCCAAGGAAAAGACTCCCTAAACACCACTATCTAACTTAGGGGCAATCTTGACATATTCTGAGTGTTTTCTTTGGTATTATTAGATTTTTAAATGATAAATGACCAGGGATAGGGTTGCAAACACTTTGTCAACCTTTGGATCGTGAATGGCATGAGGAACAAGGGTAAATGACAACAGATAACTTTCAGCTATGACAGCTATGGACAGGGTTAGTTTGCTGAAACCAGATAGGACTTGACAAATGGGGTTTTTTCTCATCATAGGCTGACAGGAAGGGGTAGGAGGAAAAAAATTGTTTTTGGGTGTTTTCTAGATGACAAATTTGACAGTTTGGAGATCAACTTCTAGAAAACTCAGCTAAGGAAACTAGTCATCAATAACAGGTGAAAAATACTGATGACTAACAGTGGCTCCATTTGGGGAGGGCAGCTCCTTTTTATGAGATGTTCAGAATTTTAGATCTCTGGCTTTTGAAGACCAGTGCCTTTATCCATTGGCGCAAATTTCTTTCTTCCTTGATGCTATTTCTGAAAATTGACAACATGATTAGCATCAAAGTCATTTCTACCTACCTAGCTACATTTCCTAACTTTTTTTCTTCTTTCAGGTGCATTTGGACTAGTAACCCTTTGGCATAATATTTTTGAAAAAATGACACTATCTAATTCTACCCTTATACCCGCTGGGAGTTCATATTAAACTGATGAACTCCTTTGTTTCTCTACCTATGCTAGATCGAATGTCAAGATTAAGCTCTTTGACAGGATTTCATTCTCTAAAATAAAACATGAAATTGAAAAATGACCAAATCAGGATTAGATAGTCTGATTTTTCATGTACTTTTGGCATAAAAGACAAGCTGCACACAAATATTATTTTTCATAAAAATAAGATCTAGAAAAATCAGGGCTAGGATACACAATTTGTTTTTCATCCCTGTTTTCCTCTTTGGTTCTGTTTTGAGCATGTGGAACCAATATCTTTTCCTAATCTATCTTTTTTTTACAAGTGAAGCTTACACAATTTGACTATCCTTTCTTTCACTAACTTATCAACAATAAATTTAAAATATGTTCAGTTATGATTAGGCTAGATAACTGAACAAGACATCTTTGAGCACTAGTAGTGGCATTTAGACTTGCGCGCTTTTAGAATGACTATTTTTTGAACATGGGGCTTTCTTGTTGTTTTCCAAACTGCCCTCTTTTTCTACTTTTCTTGTTATTTTTGTGTTTCTACTTTTCTCAAAACAAACTGAAAGAAATATGCTCATGGGGCTGAGCTTATTTTGCATGCTTATCTATTCTACTCTAACCTATATATGATAGACATTTATTTGGTGAACTATTTTTTCCAATATAACCAGTCAAGTACATGATTGCATGGTTGATCTTGGTTTAGCTCTTTGATGATGTTGATGAAATCAAAAGGCCACTTCCACCTCACTTGTTTTCGAACAATAGTGCTTAATTTTTTCCTCATACTTTGCAGCAAACTGTTCATGGTAGAACACACTACTCCTTCTTTAAAGGTCTCTAGGGAAACAACAAAGGGGTCTTCAAATAATAAATGGCCTAGAGGATTTGAAAAATAGACCTCATTTAGGATTACTCCCTCCTTTACTTGACTAACCTCGGGATTCTTTTGAGAAATAATCTCTTCTCCCTCTTTATGATTATCTGATTTGGTAGCTTCAGAAAGTAATGTTATGCTATCTTCAAGCAATCTTGGTATGCCCTATTTTAGTGAGATGATTTCCATTTGTGAGCCACTATCCTGATGAGTAAGACCATTCTTTGGCACCAGGTCTTCTTGAGAAGATATTTTAGTATCAGCATCAATCTGCTCTATACTTTTAGTATGAGAAAATACATTAGTAGATAAGTTAGCAATAGAAAACACATACATATCTTCTTTACAAAAAGGTTTGGATGCTGGTTGTATGCTTAGGATTTTATTGTTTTCTTCTTTTGTTAGAAGGGGTGGTGTCTTTCTTTTTCTCTGGATGGAACCATGATGTTTCTCTTCCTTTTGTGACTGCTTACAAGGATGAATGTATTCTTGAGGAGGTATTACAACCTCAACAACAATTTGTTCCACTGCTTCTTTATGATCAATTTCTTTAGTAGGTAAGGTAGGAATGGTACAAACAAGAATATTTTCCTTATATAAAGGTTCAGAGGCCGGTTTTACTCTCAACATCTAATCTGCCTCCTTTGTAGTTAAAGGAGGAGGCATTTTCTGTTTTCTTTGGATTGGGCAACAATTGTTTTCCTTCTCTAGAGAAGATTGATTTTGAGGTTGGATATCTTCTTGAGCCTCATCTAGTGGGGGTGATAAATGATCACTTGTGCCTTCAGAGAGATCTTTTGGGTTTTCTTCTCTACCTTGAATGATTTCTTCCTCAACTAACTCAACTAGGCTGTCATGATAGTTATCTTGAGAATGAAATTCATGAATGGATGTTAAGAGGTCTTCAGGATACAAATTTTCCAAATTTTCATCACTATCTATAAGTTACTGTGTGATATCCTGAGATTGATCACAACAATTTTTAGCTAATGATAGAGATGGGCAATATCCTATATAGTATTTATAGAATACCTTGTGGAATTCCTTCAACGAAAACAAGATGCCAAGTTCTAACCATTCATACCAATTTCTTGCGCTACTTTCTAATATTGCCATAAACATTTTCATGAGGTAGTCCTCATGCCATTCAACCTTCAACCTCCATATGTGTATATGAAATTTGATGAGGTGTAACAAGGGGTCATCAACCTTTTCATTTTGAAAGATAGGTAGGTTTTTCATCCAATTTATTTTCGGCATTTTGTGTGTGAATCCAGGGATATGGTCTCTACTCATTGGAGCATATCTCTTTTGCATCCTTGGATCCATCTCTGTTAATCGGAAAGGGTCACTATGTCTTTTCAACAAGTCTAGAGTTCTCTACCAGTGGAGTCTTTTGGTCTATTGAGGGTTGTGGAGTCACCAGGTGGAAGATTTGAACTTTGTTGTCCACCATCAGCATGATTGGGATTGCTTAATGCATTCCTAGGAGATTTTATAAGGACTAGTGGAGTAATAGTTCTACTGGAGGCTAGTGGAGTCGCCAGGTGGATGTTTTTAGAGATATGTGTATGGTCCACCACCAATACTGATAAAAAGCCAATCTAGGGATGTTTTTTGGGGTTTTCTGAGTTTTCTATGTGTAGCCCTGAGGTTTGTAAGAGTTTTCTAAAGTTGGGTCATCATTTTGCTAAGATGGTGAGACAACTTGATTCTACTCTTTGATAATACTTCTAGGTTGAGGGATTCTGAAGTCCTAAGGTATACTTAGTTTGTCACTAACTCAGAAGGTCCCACCGTGAACGCCATTATGTTAGGGAGCGGTGGGATAAGTCCATAAGATAGTATTCTCAAAGGTCTCTGAAGGTTTATAGGGAATCTAAGTTTGTTTATTACTCAAAGTCCCACCGTGATCACCATTATGTTAGTGTGGCGATGAGGTGGTTGATTCACTGGATATTCTTGAAGACAAGGGATTTCTAGAGTCCTAAGGTATACTTAGTTTGTCACTAACTCAGAAAAGTTCCACCATGATCGCCATTATGTTAGGGAGCGGTGGGATAAATCAACCAGATAGAATTCCTGTGGGAATCTTTGAGAATTTAGTGGAGTGTTAGGCCTACTGGAGGCTAGTGGAGTCGCCAGGTGGATGTTTTTTGTTGTTTTTTAGAGATAGGTGTTAATGGTCCACCACCAATATCTAATGAAAAACCAATCTAGAGATATTTTGGGGTTTTCTGAGTTCCTATATGTAGCCCTGAGGTTTGGAAGAGTTTCCTATAACTGAATCATCATTTTGCTAAGATGGTGAAGGAGCTAGTTTCTACTCTTCAAACAATACTTAAGTTTTCTAGTTTTGACTGAGATTTTGAGAGATCCTAAGGGATACCAAGGATGTTTTGACTCAAAGTCCCACCGTGATCGCCATTATTTTAGGGAGCGGTGGGATAAGTCCACAAGATAGTATTCTCAAAGGTATCTGAAGGTTTATAGGGAATCTAAGTATGTTTATTACTCAGAGTCCCACTGTGATCGCCATTATGTTAGGGTCCTGTGATTTGGCTAATTGGTAAGCCAAGTGACAGGGTAAAATCAAACCAACTTTGGAGCCCAAGGACCTAGCATTCCTAGACTCAGAGAGGGCTCTCTCTATTTGTGTAAGGGATATCTATGTGTTTTGCTTCTTATGTTTCTGATTTTAGGCTAGTTGTGAAGTAGGTTTTTGGTTTTGTTTTTAGGTTTTTGAGGGAGGAACTGATCAAAGACTAAATAGATAAAAATATTGTTAGATCAACTGGGCTATGGGGTCGAAAAGGTCGAGAAAGCCGCAGATGGTGATACAAGGTATATTGAAGGGCCGATTTGATCAAGGTAAAATGGATCTTTAGGTAAAATGAAGTGGGATGGACACTAAGTTTGTGAAGGGCAAAGGCTCTCAAACATCAATAGTTCAATAACAGACATTTATATGGTAGGGCTAACCATTAATCATGATAAATGTAACTTCAAAATGATAGATGCATATAAATAAACATTCAAGCAGTACATAGAGATATATGACTCTCTAACTTTAAGAAAATCACTATCAGACTTTGGGGAAAAATAATTAAGACAAACAAATAACTCAAACTACTAAGAGGGAACTCCTAGACATAGTATTTTGGGTTATCGGGCACTTTGAACTAATATTGCAGAGTTTTAGGAAAAGGGCAAGATCGATACAAGACCTCTTTGGTTCAACCAGGACAATCAAACATTCAAAGAAAGGTTTCAAAGATGGAGCTGTGACTAGCCATGAGTAAGCAGGGCATACCGTGAATCATACTTAGCATGCATAACAACCATAAATGAAACAAACAAACAATTTCTTCAGTGATCAAAGAGCAGTTAAGAATTCTTTGATATGATTAAGAAGGAAGAAAACATAGAAGCTGTAATGAAACATGAAATCTGAGGTGCCTCCAAGGGCATGTCTCAAATCTATTCTCTACTGCCTTACAGCAAGAAAAGCACATGAAATTTGTATGAAAACTAAGGAAACATAATAGAGAGGGACACTATACCATTTTACAAAGTCAAGGAATCCAATAGCAGTCCTCTTTCATCATCCAAAACATTCAAGAAACTATCCAATGCATGAGACAAGTATTTATTCCAATCTTGTATAACCATATATTGCTCTATATCATCAAGTTCAACCTCGTTTACAATGAAATCTCTTGGAATATATAGGCCAAAGAGAAGGAAAACCTCCTAGAGCAACTAGCAAGCCCATTGGCCCATTACAAATATCTGATTTTGTCCTTGAGGTTTTGCAAAGCTCAAGGCACAAAATATCTATGAAAATATCTTAAAAATGCTAAAAAATGAAAATAAATTGACTTTTCCCAACTGATAATGGCCAAAAAATGCTAAACGCACATTTGGAAAAGCCACTTCAAAAAACTATATTTTTCACAAAAATGCTTTAGAAGTATAGCAGCAGAAAATTCCTTGTCTTGTGGGAAACTTTGAAAGGACCTCCCGATGTCAAAACGAGGCCCGTGATGGCTCGTTGGAAAGCCCTAGATGTCTAGTTTGTGAAAATACTTGATTTTCCCCAAAATTATCACTCGAAGTATATCAAAAAATGAACTGAGTGGAAAAAACAAAAAAATAGCCTTTGTTGATATGTGAGGTAGAAAGTTAAAAAATATCTATTTTTCTCCTTTTTGGGGGACCAAAACACCTCCTTTGGATTTGAAAAATTGTGAGTAGCTGCCCCTGAATTTAGTCCATCCAACCAAATGAGTTTCATGAGCTGAGGATGCTCCCAACACCCACGGCAGCGCCTTGAAAAATGTGCAATTATGGCCAAAAAACACAAAAAACAAAATCTTGTCAAAAACTGCTCAATTTATTGAGAAAACCCCTTAAGGGTTTTTAGAAACATGCCTAGAAGCTCGGGCCAAAATTCCAAGTCTAGATGTGTATTTTCCATATTTTCTCACCGGGTGCACTCTTTGGGCAGTCTTGAGTTTGTTTTGTTTTTTGGTTTTCTTCCTTGTTGTTTTGGCATTTTTAGTCTTTGGCGAAGAAGTCATGGCCCCTTGCCTAGGAGAGGCAGTTAGCACACGCTATGGAGAATCCTCTTCATGCTCTATGTTTCCAATGTCTTCCTTCGGGTTGTCTTGCTCTTTGGTGTTTGTTTGCCATCATTATTGCTTGTTTGAGGGCTGTCATGCTGTTCCTCTTCCTCACGGCCATGTTTAGACTCTTTTACTTTGTCTCTCATCATTAATAGTTTTATTTTTATCACTTTGTCCTTCCTTGGAGGCATTGTTGGTTTTGATACTTTCACTGACTTATCAAAACCCAACTTTGAAATGATCACTGAAAAAGGTCTCTTCTCAAAGCACTGATTTCCTTTGATAATCATTGTTTTTTATCTAGGATGGCAAACAAGTATTGGTTAGATGAAAACAAATTGACTTCTCCATCACTGTGTTTTGAGCAAAGAGGCCTCTTAACAATATTTTCTTGTGGTTTTTGAAGACAGATCCCCTTTGTTTTTTACACAAAATTCCTTCCCCTCAATCACTGCTTCCTTTGTAATCACTATTTCTTTGTGAATTTAATGAACAAGATTGTCTATTCTCGAAAACAACAATGTTTCCCTTTACTACTCAAAACTCTTTCAAACTGATAAAACTCTTTCTCCCAATCACTATCTTCCTTGATAGACACTGCTCCTTTGAAATTAATGTTCTTCTGTGGTTATTTGAAGCAAAAGGCGCTTTTTTAAATCACTATTTTAAAAGACTCTTTTAAGCTGATTAAAAGGCCCTCTACACCAACTCTTTATTCCCTTATAGACTGTGTATATCCATAGCTTACTCACCAGCACAAAAAGACCTCCTTTAATCACTATTCTTAGAAATCACTTTTTCTCTGATTTTGATGAACAAGAGATTTTACTTTTGAAAACAACAATGTTTTCTCTTTACTACTCAAAAACTCCTTCAAACTGACCACAAAACCCTTATCCCCAACCACTGTTTATATTAAATGTTTCACTGTTGTTATTTGAGGCTAGTAAAACAATTCTTTTTTGATGAAGCTCAGTTGGTTTGTCCACAACAATAAATCTTCTTGTGATTGAGTAAAAATTCCTCAAAACAACTCTGATTTTTCTATAGGTTGTGTGTATTCTTAGCCATTCATATCAATAAAACACTTTTAAATTCACAACAAATCTTTCCTCCAATCAAAACTAGGCCAAGACATAAATACCTTTTTGAAAACTGTCCCTAATATGTTTGGAGGTGACTTCCTTGTAGAAAAACTTGACCTTGGCACCTTTTAAGTTCGGTGTTGATAGTGGCCCGAGCGTTGCACAGGCGCCCCGCGCTGTGTCAAAATGCACTGTAAAAACCTATAGGCGCGCCACCCACTTTTGCAGCTAGTTTTGGAGGCCTTCCTGGTGTTGGAATTGGGCCCGAGATGGCTCGTTGGAAAGCTATGGAAGTTCTTGAATTTTTTCATTTGGTGTCCATTTGGTTGTTAAAAATTTGATTTTCCCAACAATAGTAAAAAATGATGAATCCTAGTGCAGAAATGCATAGTGCTGTTTGCAGGCCACTTTTGGATGCCTTTCCAGTGTCAAAATTTGTCCCAAGATGGCTCGTTGGAAAGATATGGAAGTCTGATTTCCAAATATGCTTTATTTTTTTAATTTGGTGTCCATTTGGTTGTTCAAAAATTGACTGTCCCAACATTGGTAAAAAATGGTGAATATTGGTGCAAAAATACATAGTGCTGTTTGCAGGCTACTTTTGGATGCCTTCCTGGTGTCGGAATTTGGCCCGAGATGGCTCGTTGGAAATATATGGAAGTAGAATTTACAAATATGCTTTATTTTTTTCATTTGGTGTCCATTTGGTTGTTCAAAAATTGACTGTCCGAACACTGGTAAAAAATGGTGAATCCTGGTGCAGAAATTCTCCCGTGACACCAATATTTTTTACATTTCTCAGAAGCCATGATTCCTGTGTAGAAAATGAAGGAGGTTTTTCTTCTTGAACCTATGATGGACAAAAAAATATCTCACTTTTGTCAATTTCATCTCTGTTTGGTCAGAAAATCATTTTGAAACAAACTGCTTGGGCGCTCCTTAACCTCTGTTTTTGTGAAGTGAAAGAGATGTTTCTTTGAATGAAAGTGAAACATGTTTAATCACCCTTTAACCCTTTTAATGAGCTAATTCATGGTGAAAATATCTGGAGTGGTTATCCCCTACCATTTTGTGAAGTATGGCCAATAAACAGTGAAATTTTTCACCCTATTTTACCATGTGTGACAGCAGAGATAGGAATTTCTTTCTGGTTTCCAAAGTCCAATAAATACTTAAACTCACCACTTTCATATATTTTCCCACAAAAGGTAGAATTCCTAAAAGAAGCACTCTCTTTTTCAATAGCCTTACCATCAGGGCAATGATCTTGTGGGTATACAAGATCCTTCCATTTGATATAAGCATTAAGATACCTAAACTGAAGTGCAAACTCTGACACAGTCCTAGACCTTTCAACAGCTGCCCTCCAAATATATTGTCTACTTATTCTAGGGATATCACTGCCTTCAACACTATATTACTTTGAAACTCTATAAAGACCCATCATCTGAAAGAAACTCATAGAAACAATGTTATTTCAACCCTTTTGAAAACACCATGTATCCATTGTTTTTGAAGTAAGGGGGCCCCTTTAAACCAAGATTTGCCCTATTGCTGTTCATCAAGGAGGTGACCCTTAAAAAACACTAATGTAACTTCTTAAGACCATATAAAAGCAAGAGTGTTTGTTCTTATGCACGTTGAAAGTTCTTCTTCATGACTGTGATATGTCTTATTTCCTTGAAGGCTGTCTTGAAACTTGAAACATTGTGTTATGGCCTTTCTTATCCATTTTTACAATGTGTCCTCTGTCTTTTGAATTAGCTGGATAAGTAAATTTTGATGTTTTCCTTCCCTTCATAACTTAGAGTGAGTTAGCCTTGGTAACATAATGAGTTTTCCCAAAAACAAGAAAGCCCTTCATCATAAGTCATCTAGGTGGATAGTCTTTTCTTGTCAGTTGCAGAGGTCAAAAAGCAAGCTTAGTTTACCAATTTCACCTTCTTGGTCATTTAGATGAAGCTGCTTCTAGCTAATCACTATAACTTATGATTTATCCTTTGAAGGAAGGCTTTTGTAAACATAAGACAAAGAGACCTTTAGCACCCTTATGCCACTGTGTGGTTTTTATGTGAAAGAGGTCTTCAACCCAATGAACTTTCATTTGTTTTAACCATTGTTTCTCAACTGGTCTTACCAACAAAAAACCTTTTCAAACCCATTTTTAGATCTTTGCTATGCATCTGTTGTTCATCCTTTTGGAGGAGGTGGTGTAAAACAATTTCTGGAGTCACTCAAAAACACCTTAACCCTCTGATTTTAAATGAAGGAGGTTCTATTATCCTGTTCCTAACCATATGCTCTTTATTGGAGGAGGTTATCATTATGTTTCCCAACCATATGCTCTTTTACTGGAGGAGGTTCTCACTGTGCTTCTAACCATCTACTTTTAATGAAGGAGGTTATCACTGTGCTTCTAACCATCTGCTATTTTGGAGGAGGTTCCACCATAGTCATGACACTTTATCTATCTTAGAAACTGTGTCATCTCTCTTTCTTGACTGTGTTTGCAGAGGTATGTTGAAGTTGCTTTTTTTGCTAGTGTTCTTATCCCAGGCTCAAGTCAACATAAGAAGCAGTTGTCTTCTTATGTCCTACATGGTGATGTCCTTTGGAAAAATTATGCAGAACTACTTTTTGGAGGAGATACTGAAACACTGTAGATCAGAATTATATCAGTACTTTGTATTCATGTGACTTTGAAAGATAACCTCTGCTCTTTAGGTAACTTTTGGATTTTGAAACATGTGTTAGTTGCCCTTCACTCGCTGTACTCTATTTGTTTCACTGATGGAAAAAGTCCTCAACATGAAGGACCTATTGGAACTTGTCCCTTTTCTCTTATTTTCATACTTTTTATCTTTCAATTACTCCCCTGCAGAGATGTAAAATATATGACTTTGAACCTTGGAGATCTCCTTTGGTGTCTTATGGAGATTTTTTCCTGATCTAAGCACATTCTTTTTAGACAGTGAACATGCTTATCTTCTTCTGATTTGGATCTTTGTTGAACTTCTTCTGAACCGAGACAAAATGATCTCTTAGTGGTGTGTGACCTATGGATGGATCGAGACTTATTTTTTAGAATAGGAAAACAATCTATGGCTGATTGGTACTAGTTAGAGGCTTTTTGGCTTAAGATATTTTTGCTAAGGAAAAGACTCCCTAAACACCACTATCTAACTTAGGGGAAATCTTGACATATTCTGAGTGTTTTCTTTGGTATGATTAGATTTTAAAATGAAAGATGTTGCAGACACTTTTTCAACCTTTGGCTCGTGAATGGCATGAGGAACAGGGGTAAATGACAGCAGATAACTTTCAGCTATGAAAGCTATGGACAGGGTTAGTTTTCTGAAACCAGATAGGACTTGAAAAATGGGGTTTTTTCTCATCATAGGCTGACAGGAAGGGGTAGGAGGACAAAAATTGTTTTGGGGTGTTTTCTAGATGACAGATTTGACAGTTTGAGATCAGCTTCTAGAAAAATCAACTAAGGAAACTAGTCATCAATAACAGGCGAAAAATACTG
This sequence comes from Pinus albicaulis, assembly GCA_034641835.2. Lineage (NCBI taxonomy): Eukaryota > Viridiplantae > Streptophyta > Pinopsida > Pinales > Pinaceae > Pinus > Pinus albicaulis. Next base: position 1,518,458,970 of record CM076580.1, read on the forward strand.
ATGAGTAATAGGTCAAAAGGCTAAAATGAGTGAGGTGATGGGCGAATTTTGAAAATGGGGGCCAAGATGAAATTTTCTAGGAGTGCAATCACTGTTTTGAGGTTTGTTTGATGTCACCCAGCCTCCTTTGGCACATATAATAGTTTTCTTCTTCAAACCCTAACCAAAGGTATTTAAAACTGATTTTTATGCAGCCTAGGTTTTGGTTTAATTAAGCCTTTAAATATGAATTTGCTTAGGAAAATGAAAGCTTGGGAGGCAAGAAAACAAATCACCAACCTTGTGTCTTGAATTTTGCAGAAGCTTTGAAGGCGAAAAACTGAAATTCTGACTCCTTTTAGGAATTTTAGACAAAATCTGTCAATGCATAACACTGGTGGGTAGCGTTGGTGCGTAACAGGAAGGATACAGTCCAGTCCGGCTTTAGGAGCGTAACAGGCAGGAGACGGGCTAGTCGGGCTTTAGGAGCGTAGCGCAGGTGCGTAACAGGAAGTTTGTAGATACTCTACTATGCCTGTGAGTAACACTGGCTCAGGTGCATAGTGTCGAGCCCTGGGTGCATAGCGTAGTGTTAAATAACACTACGACCACCCCTCCTGTGCGTAGCGCTGAGAGCCAGGTGCGTAGTGCCGGCCTCGGTGCGTAATGCGTGGAGATTTCTTCAAATTTTGCTTAAAAACTCTAAAAAACACTTCCAATGGCTCTCTCTTGTCTGCAAGAGTAAATGAAGTGCAAGAGAAGCCGAGGAGACTTTATATTTCTCCTTGAAAATGATTAGATGCCCGAAAACCCACGTTTATAAGGTTTCTTTTTCTTTTATTTTTCTTACTATGTTTTTTACTTCTTTTGGTCCTGTAGGTGGACAAATTGATGAAAAAATGGTTCGTTTTTCATTGCTGGAGGCTTCTTAAGGTTCTCCTTATTTTGAAAATATTCCTGAAGACACTAAGCCCATGCCTCTCAGCCTATACTTTGGAAAGATAACTGTTTTGAACTTTTAACACCTACACACAAAAAACTCATTATTGTTGCCATTTCTCCTTTTGACTGGTATTTTGTATTTGAAACATTCTTTCCTTTGACCTTGAAACCATCTGCTATGATGAAGGAGGTTTCTTTGTCACTATTTTGACCATTTTTTTCTATCTTCCCAAGATTTTGAGTCTTTAGGGATGTTAAAAAAAACAAATAGTGCTATCTTCTGAGTTGTAAAAAATACACTTATCAAAATCACTATTTTATGTCTAAAGCCTTCAATGATCCTTTGAAGGGTTTTAGGTGTCCTTTGCCTTTGGAGCCTTATCATTTCTCTATTACTTGGTCAAAACAGTCATGAATATTAATTCCCAACAAACACACACCTTGTTGCTTTATTCTAGGTTGTGAATGGTCTTCTCATGATGATCCTCCCTTTTTACCTTATCTCATGGCTAATATGACAACTTCTTGGTCCTTTTTGCAAGAATATAGGAAAAGGGTAGCTGTCCCTCTACCAGTTTCATGCTTGAGGCCAAACATCCTTTAAACATATTTTTGATTTATGTACAACATTGCTTATGTGCCACTGTCTTTCGGGACCTACATGGACCTTTTGGTGGGTAGCACCTCATAACAATCTCTTATGAGATCATGATATTCCTTGTAAACTTAAACCTTCTATATTCTTACTATCAACTATGAATGCCTTTAGTTTTTTAGGCCTCCTTCTTTGACTTTGCTCTACTGTTGACCATTTACAAAACATTTATGTAGAAATTCTTGGACATGGTAAATTGCTCCTCTGCAGGCTTACTACTTGATCAAGAGGATATCTTTGGAGGTCTTTGATGTTCTTTGGACAATGACAAGCCTCATCCTTTTGTTCTCTTGAATTCACATTAGAATAATTGTGGAAGTAATGCATTTAGAACCATGATAGTGCATAACATAGGTGATTCTATTTGACTTATGGTAATGCTCTTGGAATAGGTTTTTGGACTGAAAACTTCAAACAGGGTTTGGATGAGGAGGTAGGGTTTTTGACACTCTATTATGCACAACCATCCTAGACAACTAGAAAAACTTGTTTTACTTCAAAGATCTTTTAGACAGGGAGTTTTGAAATCACCATTGCTTGAGGCATTTGGTGAGTAGGAGAAAAGTTTAGTTTACTTGGCGAAATAAGGTATGAAAAATAGATGGTTTAGGCAAACAGAGACATAGTGTTATAGGAAGAGGTGGCAAACATAGTGAAAGTGTGGGACATTAGTCCAGGATTTGGTCTTGTCTGGGTGATAGATTGGCCATGCTTTGACAAGGAGGTGGGATAGTGAATTTTTTTTTTTTTATCTTTGATGGGATTTCTAGAACTCATATGATTCTTGAATTCTATTTCTAGAAATCTTGGACAAAGCATTTAGTAATCTAAATAGGTAAAAATTACTGATGACTAACAGTGATTCCTACTCCCTTCTTACTAAAGCATGAAATTATCACATTTACTTCTCATCTTCCTCTAAGGAAGTGGATAAGATGAAAGAAACATGGACTCAAGGCTTAAATTTATAGGAAAAAATCAAACTGAGAGTAGAAAAAACAAAATAAAAGAATGCTTAGATTGTCAAAGGGGGGGTTTTTTGAATGGCTATTAAAGAAAACTTATATAGTTCTAATGTTTGATAGGGCTTAAAAAATCAATGTTATGGTGGCAAAAACTATGGGTTAATATATTATCTCGAAGCAAAAAGTGAAATTTCATATTCTTGGGGTTTGGGTTTAACCTCAAACAATCAAGCAAAAGCATATAACCTTTATCAAGGCCTACTTCAAGCACTATCATTGAAGACCACCAAGTTAACTATAATAGGGGATTCTTCTCTCGTCATCTCTTATTTACAAAAAGGATCATTTGTTGATAATTTGAAATTGAAAATTCTCTCTGAAAGAACAATTGGATTGCTTCATAAATTTGAACAATATGAATCCTTTCATATTCTAAGACATAACAACACAAAGGTGGTTTCATTGGGAAATCACAAAGTCAAATTAGAAAAAGGGGACTTGGTGGTTTATAAAAATAAAAATAAATGTTTGATTCCTTGAAGAACTATAATATCATCATGCCCAAAAGCACAAGGGGCCTTTCAAAATTTGAAAACAAGTGGAGTAATTGGTTGGCTACGTGGAGGTTCCTTTGAACTCCAAGAATTCAACATGCCAGTTGAGGAAGGAAATGGACAAGAGGACAAGGACTTATCAACAACATAACATGAAAAACAGACTTGTACCCAAAGAAATATAAATTTTAGTTTTTTGTTAAGAAATCACTAGAACCTTTATTCTTATAGACCAATAGATAATTTTGAATTGTACTATGAAGAAAATTCCCAATTTTAGTTATTATGGTATGTTTGACACTCAAACTCTTTGCCTATATGGCTCATTATGCTCTTTGATGTACATATGTTAGGTATTTTTGCATGCTTTATGCAAATTTTTAAAACAAAAATTTGCAATTACAGTTAAAAAAATATTAAATGTTTTCGTTTGCTTTTTAGTTTTAACAAAAAAAAAAGGGTGTAGCTAATCTTGTAAATTAACAATACTAGCAAGAACTTGTGACTTAGAAAGGATGAAGATGTCTAAAACACTTTGATTAATGATATTTTTGAGGACCCACGCTAAGGGGATGCTTACCCATTGAACCTCATCACAATGTGTCAATATTAATCATCGACTTGTACAAACCCTACCCCCTAGTCCTCCTTTTAGTTTTGAACATATGACTTCCTAGGAGAAAACACATGTTCAACCCACTCAAGTTTACACAAATTAATACTAAATACCAATATAGATCCATCTTAACCATGTATCTAGCAAGCACCAAGAGGGACCAAATCCCTTGATGTGCAAACCTAATGCATGAATGGACTCAACTCCTTAAAATTCCTCTTTAACACTTGGTCCAACAAATATTCACTGAATTTCATACAAAATTAATATAAAAAATACCTAAAAAATGGGCCAAAATGTAAAATAGTGAGACTACTTCAGATGTTTTCACCATAATAATTTAATTTTTTCAATTGTTTTATATAATATACACCTAGGTTTTTTGTTTTGTTTTGTTTTTTAATTTTAACCATATATACTAGCAATTTCCCCTAAAGGTGCAAAGATACACCAAAGGAATTGAACATGCCTATGATATTACTGCGAAAATGTTGAAACAAAGGAAATATAACAACTTAAAGGGTGGAGGATGGAGGGGAGGAAATGCATTCAGACTTGCAATAGTCTCACACTTGTGCTGATGTTTGTCTGATAGATGTTGCTCGAACCACCTGGCTAAATCATTTTTTTCCAGTCATACCACTATGTAAAAATATTGTATACATATTATATCCAAGCTATAACATGCAAGGTTGTTACACCATTTTTTGGTCATCTAACCTATTATCATTAGATGGACCCAAGTACACCATGTAAGACCAGTTTTACCCTAAGTAAAACTGCTTTCACTATGTTAAAACAGGAAACCCCAAAAGGAAATATTAAACAAACCTATATTTGTTTGATTTTCCTCATGGAATAATTAATTAAACCATAATTTAATTATCCTCTACTATGTTTAACTCAAAATCAAAGAAATTAATTAGATAAACCTTATTTATCTTATTATTTTCTAGGAATAATTATTTAAACCTTATTTAGATGATATTCCTTGTTAAATATGACCAAATCACCCACAAATAATTAAATAAATCACTATTTATTTAATTATCTTTCAACCACTTCTTAAATAATTAAATAAATCATTATTTATTTAATTACCATTCAACCACCTCCTTAAAATAATAAATAAATCATTTATTTATTTATTATTTACAAATAAAGGGATTTGACCCAAGTCAAATACCTTTCCCTCCAACAAATATAATAAAATATTCCATAAAAGGTGGATCTAGATTTGGTTAACGTTATTTTAATCATGCACCAAGATCTAGAATGACCCAATATTTTGTTATAAATAGGAGGGTTTTCCCTACCATTCTTCACCTTTGGTTGCCTATTGGATCACTGATCTATACACTTGGTCACCATTTTCTACCATTTGGTGCATTTGGTGGTGGGAGCTCCCTTGAGTTCCATTCTTTTGTGTGGGTTTTCTACACCAACAAGAGAGAGAAAGCTTAGATCTGAAGTGCTGAGGACTACAAAGAACCCATCCCATTGAGGAGAGCTGGATACACCTTCTTGTTTTCCTCCCAGGTGCCCTGTAATATAAAATTCTTTCAAAAAAATCGTGTTCTTGTCTTGTCTGTTGGATGCATGGAGCAAACCCTTTACTTTACTGCTTAATATCTTTCCATTTATAGATCTGTTTGTTGCAGCATTTTAATCACTAATCGCAGATCTGAAGATGTTTGGCAGCCTCTATTGTTGTTAGGGCTATTAGTTATGCGTAGCCAAAGTGGTTCTTTTTCGTACACCTCGACGAAGAATTCATACTAACAAATGGCGACTCCACACGGGTTTTAAATTACGACCGCTGTCGTTTTTCATATTCCTGCATATCCAGCTACTTCAGGCCCTAGGGCTTCTTTTTTAGCTGCTTAGTTTTTCTCTTTTCATGTCATTTTTCTCACATAAAAGCCTAAAACATTAAAATTTTTAACTTCCGTGTGTTTCTGGCCCTATTGCGCAGGTAAGCGACATCAGCCGCAACTGAGACGGCAACTTTTCCGAAAATCTGCCGCCGAGACAACCGGAACGGGAGGTCACACTTTTCAGCCCAAAAAGTGCGACCTGGACCTCCAGGTCGCACTTTTCTCGCTCTCTCTTTTCTGCGTGGCATCCGCACCGAAAATGTGTCGAAACCGCGACCCCGCCGCCTTTTCGGATTTTCTCGCACCTTCTCCGGGGTTCCCGCCGCAACTTCGTCATGGTTTTCTGCCCTCCGTTCCTGCCCGCCACCGGTTCAGACAGTTTTTACTCATTATAAGTGGGAACCTAGCCCCCTAGGGCTTTAGTACCCTCCACTTTTTGTGGAAGAGTTTTAGCTGTTTCAGCCGTCTGTTCTTCAGAGCTTCAGCCTCCTTTTTTCCAAATCTGTTACCTCCCTTTCAGATCCATTGAAATCAGCTCTTCTACCTCTCAAATCACCTCCTGAAGATTTTTTTGGATCTACTTTTAGGGCCTCCACCTTGCCCCCTCCGTATTTTGCTGATTTCCTTTCTTTTTCCAGCCACCTTGCCTCTGTCTTTTGGCTATGATCTGCACCTCTTTTCAGCAGCTTTATCCTTTAGATCCCTATCCCTTTTGATCTTAGATCTATTGGCCTCTTTTCCGTGCGTTTTGCCTAGATTTTTTCCTTTTCTTTTCAGATTAGTTTTGAGAGGCCCACCTTCTTGGGTTAGATAGATGCACAAGTAGCTGTTATTTTTCTGTTATTTCACCATTATATACTGTTCTCTGTAGGTTTATTTTCAGTTACGCAGCATACTCTTTTCTTGCTCTCAAAACGGAAAGGGTTTAAAAATTAAAATTAACGCATGCCACACACTGACCCTAAGCGAAGAAGCGCCTGGTTAACACCGCCTGGCAAAGACTCTAAAATCAATTGTCACTGCACCTTTTCTGCCCTTGACCTCAATTGATTTTGTCCCTTTCTGCCTCTGTCGGTTTCCTTCTTCCTGTCGTCATTGCGCCCCCAAGGCGCCTTTCCCGGAGACTTCTTGGCCTTCACCCTCAGTTTCCGGTTGATCGACCTGCTCCGACCCGCCGTCGTCGAGCCAGTCCTCCTCCGATTCCGCACTCCGACTCCTCTCCTGATTCATCGGGTTCCCCTTCTCCTCCTGGTTCTCCCCCTACCACCATGTTTGTTCTAAGGCCTAACGCTAGCGGTTCTCCCGGCCCTAATGCCGGCCCGACTACTAGCGGAACCGCCACAGGAACGACCCCGGCCACCCCCTTGCTGCCGTACATTGCAGGCCTCAGCCTCCCCGATTTCAATCAGTTGATCAACGACCCTATCCGCCATGATGTTGGTTGGCCTGCCATGCCAACCAAGCTCCCTTCCGACATCCCTAAATTCGAAGGCCAAGCTGGAGAAGATCCAACCAATCATGTCCAATCTTTCCACATGTGGTGTTCCTCCAATTCCATTACCGATGACTCCATCTGTCTTCGTTTTTTCCAACGCACGCTTACCGGCGAAGCTTCTAAATGGTATGTTGAACAAGCCACCTCTTCCCATACCACCTTTGCGACCCTTGCTCAGGACTTTTTGTCCTATTTCCAGCTCCCTCTCCGATACGAAACTGGCACGGAGCTCTTAACTTCCTTCAAGCAATCCTCTTCAACCCGCCTTTCCGCCCATGTTCAGGAATGGCGAAGAAGACGGAGCTTATGTCGAGCCCCTCCCTTCGAAGATTGGGTTTATATGGACTGGTTCCTTCGCACCCTTCCGGCTCCCATCGGCAAGGATGTCGCCTCCCATTTTCCTCAAACTGAAGAAGCCGCCCTCCAAGTATCCTTAAAATATGACCTGATCTACGCTCAATCTGGTTATGTTTATACCGTTCTTCCTGACCTCCCCAGGCCCGGTGGCGCTAACACCCCGGGGGCATCTCATTCCGCCAACGGTATTGTTGGAGCCCTTTCCCATATGTACGCTCAACCTCCTATGGGCTATGGTCTCCCTCAGGGAGGGGCCAGCTCCTCCAGCACTCTCCCCCCTCCCGGTAGCATGTATCCAGGATACGGCATGCCTTCTCCTTTTTCCCAACCTCCTGCTTACCTCAATGTTGCCCAACCTAATCACTACCTTTATCCGCAACCTAGTGCGCCAACTCCTCCAGCATATGCGCTTCCATCTCCCTTGCCTCCTCAACACCCGCAACAACACTTACAGCCTCCTCCAGGGCAAGTATTTGCACAGCAGGGCGCGACTAATCCCCCTTCTTCTCAAAGAAGGCGGAGAGGCAACCCAAACCCATCTGCCCCTGGTACCCGTGGACCCAATCCTGGTGTGGACCCTAACATTGCCAACCAGCAACAGGGCACTCAGCCCAAGTCGGACAGGCCGCTTCGCACAAATAAGCCTTGTTCGTGTTGCGGTGTTTATGGTCATTACACCCACGATTGTCCCCTCTTACCCCAGATGCGGTAGATGTGGGAGTCTAAAGACACATTGCGCGGACAACATGCCTCCCCTCATGCTCCTCCTAATGTGGCCACTACCCAGCCAGCTGTGTTTACTAATCCTTTCCCTCAACAAGGATTCGTGGCTACGCAACCGCCCGACAGCCAGGTAGCCACCCCCCCTTCCCTTTCTGGTTCCTCTGATTACCAGATCCTTATGATGCACTCCGATCCTAACCCGTCCGTCGATCTTCACCTTCAAACTCGGTCTCGCCAGTACCCCAAGCCTCCTGCTCAGTCTGCCCCCGAGCCTCCTTCTTCAGGTTCTATAGAGCCTCTTTCGACACCCAGTGGCCCCTTACATATCCCTCAACCCAAAGTTGAGGTTCATACCAAGATTCCTAAGGGACCATTACGTCAAAACGCTGCTTCCGGTCAAGCTGCTCATTCGTATAGCATAGTAGATGATTTGGCACAATCTCCTGCCGCCATTTCCACATTGGAACTCCTCCAGTCGTGCCCTTCCCAAAAGAAGGCTCTACTATCTGCCGTGGGCGCTGTAGATCCTGCTGATGACCAAATGATTGTTTTCGACGCCACTCAATCGGACCATCCTCCTCTCCCTCCTTCCGTCGCCTTCCAAATCCCAGTCAAAATCCGGAACGCCAACGTTTCCAGGTGCATAATTGATGAGGGGGCATCCACCTGCGTGATGTCCGCTTCGGTTTGGAAGCAACTCAGATCCCATGAGTTGGCCCCTTCCACGATCAACCTTCGAGCGTGGGACGACCACGCCTACCAGCCCATTGGCCTGTTTCGTAATTGCCCTATCACCCTCGCCGGTAAGACTGTTTGCATTGACGTTGAAGTCATCGACACCCCGCTAGATTACAACATTCTATTGGGGCGAAGCTAAACCTATGCTATGTCTGCTGTCCCATCCACGGTCTTTCGTAAGATGTCTTTCCCCCATAATGGAAAGATAGTCACCATCGACCAGTTGACATATCATGAGCCAAAATCTCAGACCTCCCCTGAGACGACCATCTCTTCTGTAGCCAACAAGCAAACCGTCGATTCCTTGACCAGTGTCTCCCCCGGCGTTTACAAAGATTCCTCCCTGCTTGGAACTTTCCTTAACCTTCCCTCTCCTCCTATCACTGATCCCAGCTTATCGAATGTTTGCATGATGCAATCGTCTCAGGTTGCCCTTACGCGGCCTGCCTCGGCTAGTCAGCAACCTCCCCCTCGCCCTCCGCACCCCGCTCCTAGCCATTCATCTCAGCCAGCCGGACCTCCTCCTTCTGGCCCTCCCCCTACAGCTGGTATCCCTGACCCCCTTTATCCTCCTGGCTCGGTTCCCCCAGGCCTTAACCATCTCAGAGCCGTCCCTCCTGGTCATTACCCTGCTGGGCAGATTCCTTTCCTGGCTCCCCCTCCCGGAGTATTTTCTGTCCCCGTCATGGCCACCCTCTCTCTCCCTAACCTGACCCTCGGTATACCCGTCTGGTACATTGACCCTCCAGCTGCTACCCCTCCCGGTCACACCAAACCTTACCTTGCTTTGACACCGGTTCAACCGGTCCCCCTTACTTCCTCCGGGCCCCCAGCACCTCCACAAGACCCTACCCCTGTGGCGCCAACCCCCAGAAAGAAAGGAAAAGCTTGTAAGGGGGCAACCCATCAGGACCAGGCTGCCCCGACAACCCCTACCCCTCCACGACTGCCAAAACCCGCTATCCAATGCGGTTTGTGCGATATTGTCGGTCACGCCACCCATATGTGTCCTGAATTGCCGCACCTCAAGATTCTGGTTAATGAGACATTTCCTGACTCTGACATCCCCGAAGTCTACGTCACTATCTCGGACTCTATCCCGAAACTCAAAACTTTGCGCACAAACCACCCTTGTGCTTTGTGCGATTTCCACGGCCATTACACCCACCTCTGTCCCCGCCTTGACGAGTATCGTTCCTCTTTGGACATGTACCGCCAATTCAAGGCCACTTCGATAGGACCAGAGGATCTTCCTACTCCCATTCACATTCCTCCTCCCACTATCGAGCCAACAGAGTCGTCAATCACCATTCTATACCTGTCATCATCCTTGCGAGATAGTTCACCTACCCTTCAAACTGTAGATACTCTCGGCTCCTCAGCCGACCTTGGATCTGTTGATATTGCACATCTGAGCCCTTCTCCTCCTGATGACCCGTCACACATCACTACCTCCTTGGGTGACCTCTCCTCCTCCAGTCTTCCCATCTTCCAATCCGATGAAGACATTATGGAGGCCATGACCAACCCGGACTTTCCATGGGACGATATGCACCATCGCGCATACTTCCTCCCACAGCAGTCCCATGACCAATTTGCTGTGGAAACCAAAGAATTCATCCCCAATGCAGTCGATTGGTTCAAAAACCCCATCCCTGCACCTGATGCTTTCGAAGAAGGAAACATGGCCAATATCTCTCCTACCATCAAAATCGACATTTCAGTCACCCCAGGTATCTAGGAATATATCACCTTAGGCGCTCAATGCACCCCGAAAGAAATCGAAGCTTACACCAAGCTTTTCAAAGAATTCCGCGATATTTTCGCCTGGTCCTATTCTGAAATGCCCGAACTCGATCCCGCCATTGTCGAACACCATATCGATACATGGCCTGACGCCAAACCGGTCCGTCAAAAGTTGAGACCCATTCATCCTTCGAGACGTGACGCTATCAAAGAAGAAATCGACAAGCTCAAGCAAGCGGGTTTCATTTACCCCATTGAATACACCACTTGGGTATCCAACCCAGTTCCCATTCTCAAGAAACAAGGCACCATCCGTGTCTGCACGGACTTTCACGACCTAAACCAAGCTTGTCCCAAAGACAACTTCCCCACACCGTTCATTGACCAAGTCATTGACGAGTGTGCGGGGCATGAGGTTCTATCCTTTATGGATGGTTTCTCCGGATACAACCAAATTGCTATCCGTCCTGCCGATCAACTCAAAACCACGTTCATTAGTCCGTGGGGAACTTTTGCTTACTGGGTCATGCCTTTCGGCCTCAAAAATGCCGGCGCCACTTTTCAACGGGCCATGTCTTATTGTTTCCATGACTTAGATCACATTATCCTTGCTTATTTAGACGACCTCACTACATGTTCTAAGCATCGGGCGCAGCACCTCCACGATCTGCGTACCATTTTCCTCCGATGTCGCAAGTATAATATCCGCCTTAACCCGTTGAAATGTGTCTTTTGCATTCCTGCCGCCGTCTCTTAGGCTTCATCGTGTCTAAGGATGGTATCACTCTTGACCCTTTGAAAGTTCAAGCCATTCTTGAACTTCCCATTCCACGTACCCTCCGCCAGCTCCAAAGTCTCCAAGGCAAAGCTAATTTTCTTCGACGGTTCGTCCCTGACTACGCCACCACTGCACATGGGTTCCTTAGACTCCTCCGATCTTCTATCCCTTTAGTTTGGGATTCCTATGCTCACGAGTCTTTCGACGCCCTCAAGTAGGCTCTCACATCCGCTCCCTTGATCCGCCCTCCCGACTTTGATCGAGACTTCATCCTGTATATCTCCACTTCCACCTATTCGGTCACTGGAGTCCTTATCCAGGAAGATGACAATGGTATCGAGCATGTGATCTACTACGTCAGTAAGAACCTTGTAGGGCCCCCTGTTTACTACTCACCTGAAGAAAAATTAGCACTGGCTGTAGTGTTCTCAGTCCAAAAACTTCGTCATTATATCCTCATGCGCTCCACCAAGGTTGTGACTAATTCCAACCCCTTGGCTTTCCTATTGAGTCGTCGTATCCTCACTGGGAAATATGCCCGTTGGGTCGTTATTCTTCAAGAATTCGACCTCGAATTTGTCACACCAAAGAGTAAGAAAGGCTTAGCCCTCGCTGAGCTCATTTCTGAATTACCTACCAGAGCGCAAGACCCCCCAGTTAATGATGATTTTCCTGATGAACACTTATTTTCCATTACTGCCGACGACCCATGGTATGGCGCCATTCTTACTTACTTGCGAACCCAAAAGTTCGCCCTTCACCTTGATCGTGAGGCTCGCCGACGCATCCAACACCAAGCCCCTCGATACCTCCTTATCGGTGACGACCTCTATCGTCGCGGGGTTGATACCGTCCTTCGTCGTTGCCTCACACACGCTGAAGCTGAACAAGTCCTTAATGCCTACCATAGCGGCGCTTGCGGTGGCCACCTCTCCAGCCTTGCTACTGCCCAGAAAGTCATGCGCGCTGGGTATTTTTGGCCTTCTCTCTTTAGTGATTGCATTGAGGCAGTCAAACACTGTCCCAATTGCCAACATTTCACCCCTAAGGCGCGAGCTCCCCCAGCTCCCCTCCATCCGGTTGTCTCAACCGGCCCCTTCTGTAAATGGGCCATCGACTTTATGGAGTGTCGCCCGCCATCCGCTGGTAACCACAAGTATATCATCGTGGCGGTCGACTATTTCACCAAATGGGCCGAGGCCATGCCAAAATTCAACAACATGGCAGCTACCGCGGCCCTCTTTTTCTTTAACCATGTTATAGCTCGATTCGGGGTTCCCAAACAACTGGTCTCTGACCATGGAAAACATTTTGAAGATGAGATATGGCGTGAGCTATCCTCACTGTTGGGTTTTGAGCACCAATATTCCTCCTCATATTACCCCCAAGGTAATGGCCAAGTTGAAACAGTCAACAAAATCCTCAAAACTATGCTTCAACGAATGGTGAATAAGCACAAAACCAACTGGCATCTCATGCTCTTCCCTGCTTTGTGGGCCTATCGAACTTCTGTTAAAACCGCCACTGGGTTTACTCCTTTCCACCTGGTTTTTGGAGAGGAGGCAGTCTTACCGATCGAGTGTGAAATTCCTTCCCTACATCTGGCCGTTGAACTTCTCCCCGATACCCAACCTCTAGAACAACGACTTATCATGCTCGAGCGTGCTTCCGAAGACCACCGTGTTGCCTTGCAAACCATGGAAGCGGCCAAAAAGCGCACCAAAGCTCAGTATGACCGAAAAGTCTAGCCTCGCACTTTTCACGAAGGCGACCTTGTTCTAGTATATGACCAGGCCCATGATGTCCTTGGTCACGGGAAGTTTGACTCATTATGGCTAGGCCCTTACATCATTAGTAAGGATCTCGGTAAGGGGGCATACCTCTTAGAGGATTTCGAAGGCCACCCCCTTCCTAATCCTCGCAATGCACTCTATCTTAAGAAATATTACCCTTAGCATTTCCCTTCTGAAATGCATGTTTTATTTTCTTTTAGATAGCCAGCATCTGTTTTTTCATGTTTATGATTTGCTACTTCACCCGGACCCATTTTGTCCAAGAAGGGCCACTCCACCTCCGCCTTAAATCGAATTTTCTCACTTACAACACTTGTATTTGGGGCATCACTTCGCCCCCATACTTGTCCATGTTCGTGACGATTTTCGTCATGAGTTCCCACCTTGAACTCATGTTTTCATGGTCCCCCATTGGGCCTTTACTGTGTGGCAGCACTATTGCCTTGCCTTTGTTTAGAGCATCCAAGTTGAGTCATCATTGCATCCATGGAGTCTTTACCGCATCCCTTTGTACCCCACTATAGCCCTCCATCCTTCATTGCTTGGTCTCTCTCTTGTGTCGCACATTATGACCTTCAGTCCCACTGTCCCCTGTCCCATATGATATTGTGTCAGTCGCTGCCATGTCATTCATGCCCTTTATGCTCTAAACAAGGGAAGTCGTCCATTCGCTACTCAGTCCTTTCCATTTCACTATCATCATTAGTGTCAGTCTGTCCGTCGCTCTACTGTTTTCTCTCGTGCCTTAGTTGGGGACATCTCACTCCCTCAACTATGGCGGACCTCCTTCTGTCGACATCAACATTTTCATTCCAGAAGCCAGGTCTAGAGGGCGGTGTACCTTGGTTCCAGCTTCCACTCTTGTTCGGTGCCTCGGATCAGGCCAAAGGATCTCTCATTTCCCTTTGACTTGATTGTTTCTCCAACTCCTTTCAGCATGATCGAGATTCGTATACTTGATGGTCCAGTGATCCAACAGCAGCTCTTGATGATTCCCAGGTGTGTGTGAGATGTCTCAACCCTCATAAGGGGGTGGCCCTACAGGTAGCCCCCCACATGCCCGGATGACCTCTTCTTTGCAGCCTTCGATGCAGCTCCAGATATTTGATGATGTTGGCCGTAGCCACTTGCAGCGCCTCTTCAATTTGCATGTATCAGTCAGATTTTGTGAGCCCTTCCCCATTTGCAGGGGGCATTTCGGTTGTATTTGTATCTCATGTACTCAGATATTATTGTACAAGTCCTGGCTGTTATCCCAGGCACAGCATGTATGTGGGATTCCTCATTGTATTTTTATCTGGCTCATGATTACGCCAGCTGTACTTTATGGTTCGGTCCCTTGTTTACCGGACACACTATTCTTTTGTACTTTGTCTCGGCGGGCATAGGTATGCCTCCCCCGCCGCCTTCAGCACAAGTACCCTCTCATAAAAAGAGACTTGTTGCACCTACGAGTCTCATCTCCTCAGGTTCTAGTCCTTCAGCACACTATCTACCTCACATTTCTCTCTCTGACATCCCTTTTGTTGTCTAGTGATTGTGTTCTTACAACGTACTTCGGTCATACGATTTGCTCCTGACACTCGCACGCCGGGGGGCAATCTGTTACACCATTTTTTGGTCATCTAACCTATTATCATTAGATGGACCCAAGTACACCATGTAAGACCAATTTTACCCTAAGTAAAATTGCTTTCACTATGTTAAACAGGAAACCCCAAAAGGAAATATTAAACAAACCTATATTTGTTTGATTTTCCTCATGGAATAATTAATTAAACCATAATTTAATTATTATTCCCAGTCATGTTTAACCTAAAATCAAAGAAATTAATTAGATAAACCTTTATTTATCTTATTATTTTCTAGGAATAATTATTTAAACCTTATTTAGATAATATTCCTTGTTAAATATGACCAAATCACCCACAAATAATTAAATAAATCATTATTTATTTAATTATCTTTCAACCACTTCCTTAAATAATTAAATAAATCATTATTTATTTAATTATATTCTAACCGCTTCCTTAAAAAGATAAATAAATCATTTATTTATTTATTTTTGACAAATTAAGGGATTTGACCCAAGTCAAATACCTTTTCCCTCCAACAAATATAATAAAATATTCCATAAAAAGTGGATCTAGATCTGGTTAACCCATGCACCAAGATCTAGAATGACTCAATATTTTGTTATAAATAGGAGGGTTTTTCCTACCATTCTTCACCTTTGTTGCCTATTAGATCACTCTGGATCTATACACTTGGTCACCATTTTCTGCCATTTGCTGTGTGAGCTCCCTTTGAGTTCCATTCTTTGTGTGGGTTTTCTACACCAACAAGAGAGAGAAATCTTAGATCTGAAGTGCCGAGGACTTCCAAGAACCCATCCCACTGAGGAGAATTGGATACACCTTCTTGTTTTCCTCCCAGGTGCCCCATTAATATAAAAATTCTTTCAAAAAATTGTTCTTGTCTTGTCTATTGGTATATGGAGCAAACCCTTATTTTTTCTGCTTAATGTCTTTCCATGCATAGATATGGTTTTTTGCAACTCTTTTATGTCTAACTAACCGCAGATCTGAAGATATTGGCAGCCACTTTTGTTGTTAGGGCTATTAGTTATGCGTAGCTAAAGTGGTCCTTTTTCGTACACTTCGACAAAGGATTCATACTAACAAAGGTAATGAGGAGAAACATTACCATAGATCCTCGTGGGCATTGGCGCAAAAAAAATGCAATTTCACGGAGGAAATGACTAAAATCAGTGTGTGTTGATAATGAGATTAAATAAAGAGCATAGTTCATTGGAGCAACAACACCTCTGGGCTCAATAAGGTAAAAAATATTTCCCTATTGCTCTGGGTGAAACTTTCCCTTTCATTCCTTGATCAGAGGGTGTGTTGTTTGAAGACCTGGTCGGTTCTAGGCATTGATGTTTTGGGCCTACGTGGATTCTTGATTTGGAATTCCAGGTGGTGGTTCTTTGTTTGTCTCTGCAAGGTGTCTATTTCTTTTATAAGTGGCATTCAGGCTTCTAGTGGTGGCGATTTTTCTTGAGCGTAGGTTTTAGTGCTGGTGTTGTTTGGGCTCTCTGGCTTAGGCATTACCTGAATTTTCCTTCCTTGGGCTGTTGATAGAAGAATTTCCTTCGGTGAAGCCTGGATGATTTGGTTTCAGTTGGGTTTCTGGGAGCCTCAAATTCTAGTTCTTCTTGTGCACAACTAGGAGGTGTCCTTCTAGCTTTTCCAAGCGAGGTATTTTTGGCAAGTTCTAGCCTGGATTTGTGATTGTTTCACGACAATTTTGGGTCGAGGTGATCAACGACATTGGGTTACCTTGAATTCTTTGTCTCTTGTGTGGAATGCTGGGTTTCTAGTGGAGGGTGGCCGATTGGTAGTGTGAGTAATTTTTGGGTGTGTGGTGATCGGTTTGATTAGGTGGTCCTTGGTATGGATTGGGGTTAGCCTTAGGGGTTTAGGATTTGACACAGAAACCAACATGAATCCAATTCCGCGTTCCTTGCATGCCCCTGTTTAAGTGAAAGTGAAAGTGTCCCGTCTTAGGGAGGTATAAATTGTGTTGGATAAATCTCGAGGTGGCGGTGTGAGAGAATATGGTGATAAATAGCAGCCAGGGTGCCAGAATTGTGTGCAACTTTGGGCGTGGAGGTTGTGAGCAAGTGGTGGGCGAAGGCCTTTGGTCGGTCCTATGATTGGCAGGGGTAGCAAGATCCTAGCTCATAGCGACCGTGGAGAAGGCAACAAGCATAGGGGAATAGGTCGTGGCCAAGTCTCAAGCACATGGGGGTGGAGAAACAATCCAAGTGGTGTGGGGTCAGTTGGACGCACATCTGCTAGGCGTGCTGGGAGAGCTACGATGCTCCAGGTAATGGTCCAATCTATTAAAGATATGTTTGAATCTCATGATAGGGTTCGAAGGGAGGAACACGAGGCATTTATGGCCAAGCTATAGCAAATCAATTATTTTCAATGCCATGTCCGCGAAAGAATTGTGGTTGTCTGGCAGGGGCAGAATCTGTTGATTGAGAAGATCGAAAAGTTGGAAGCTTGGCTGGCTCACTTTGGGAAACATGTCAACTATGTTTACCATCATCCTCCTCCTCCAGGGACGAGGCCATATAATCCTACTTAAATCACTTTTGATGACTGATTATGGTAACCAATGTCTTTCTAGTTTTTTTGTTTTCTCGTATGTAAGGCCTTTAAGGTTGTGGGTCTCTCCGTTGGGAATTTTTCTTTATGTATGTAGTATGGTAATAACATTGGTCAACAAACCTATTCGGTGTGATACCACATGCCTTTTGACATCTTTGTATATGCTTTTTGAGTAATGAAAAAACTTCGAATTACAGAAAAAAAAAAATATAACACATTTTTTAAAATGGAAATATCTATTTTAAATGAAAGTGAGTTATTTAATCGATGTGATAATTTTTCCATCACTTGAATGCCAACATTGTTAAAATTTTTGTTATTATGCTTTATTTTTCTTTAATAATGAGTGAGTAAATATTTCCCCCATTTTTAATTTGAAGTAATAAGTAAACACTCCTCACTCTTGATTTGAAGGAGTACCTACTAAGTATATGATATGCATTTACAGTTTGGAAAATTTTCATATCATTGAATTGTTTATTTTGCATATATTTGTTTTGTATATGGAATGGAGAAATTATAAATCTCAATTTCATATTAACAAAGTATAAATATAAATGAGAGAAATATATATATATATATATATATATATATATCAACTGTTAAGAGTATGTGTTTCTTTGGTAAAATGTTATAGGTTCAAATTCAAAAATGATTAAAATATATATACCTTTATAATCTTTAAATGAAAAAATATCATATATCAATTTAATATCTAATTTAGCCATAATCTTAAAAATAAATTATCATTATCATTATTATTCTTTTTCAAAAACATTAAAAATAAATAAATATCAAACTTAATTTTAATTTGGATATTAAAAATTAATTAAATATATTTATCCCTACTTTATCGTGGAGATTTTTAATTTGTAAATAAGCTTTGTTATAAGCCATTACTATGGCTTATCAATACTACATGCCCAAAAAACCATAACTCATTTCATATGACACTTGTTCATATAACATTTTTCTAATTAATTAATTTAATTAAAAAGATAAAAAATACATAACTACTTTGGAGATAAATATCAATCATTGATTTGTGTATACTACTATGGAAATTCTAGAATATTTCATGGAGGTTAAATTCTTACCATCCACCTAATAATTATTGATAAGAATTCATAACTAGTTAATGTGCACCTCCAACAAACCCACTGTGAGAACATGGGTGCCTTGAATTTGGGGTTTATTTCTTCTTATGTTTTTTTGTTTCTATTTCACTTTTAGCTCGACGTGTGTATCTTTGTATGTTGATACGTCTTAAGATCTTATGTGTTATTAAACTCATATATGAAAATGGATATATGTATTCTTCTTTCAGCATAAGCTTATATACATATGCACTTATTTATGTATGTAAAATTATGCCTTCATGAGCAACGTGGTGAAATGTTTATCAATTGCTGTAGTGTATTACAAAGTTTGTTAGGTTGCATTGACTTTTAATAAATTTAAAAAATTATATTGGTGCTTAGTGACTCCCTGCCCACCAATTTCCTAGGGATTTGAGATTATTCCAATTCTAATGTGTTCCTCAATGATAAATTCCTCATTGTTATTTTTAACATTCATTTATATATAAGAAAATTTTATTTAGCAAAATGGTCCATTAATTTTAATAAATTTAAAAAATTAGATTCCTGTCACATGGCTCCCCACCCACCAATTTCCTAGAGATTTGAGATTATTCCAATTCTAATAACTTCCTCCATTATAAGTTCCTCATTATTATTTACAACATTCATTTATATAAGCAAATTTTATTTAGCAAAATGGTCCATTACTTTTAATAAATTAAAAAAATTACATGTGGCTCCCTACCCACCAATTCCTAGGGATTTGAGATTATTCCAATTCTAATAAGTTCCTCATTATTATTTATAACATTCATTTATATATAAGCAAATTTTATTTAGAAAAATGCTCCATTTTACAATAAGATGTGTAATTCTTTTTTTATTAAGTTAAAGTTGACCCATGTCAAAACAATAAGGGGACGAATGTGAAATAGAGATGAAAAAGGTAGACAATTCCTAGCCTGAACAATTTTAAAAAGGGAGCCACTGGCTCCCCACCCATCAATTTCCTAGGGATTTGAGATTATTTCAATTCTAATAAGTTCATTCATGATAAGTTCCTCATTATTCTTTATAACATTGATATTTTTAATTTTAATTTTAATTTTGTTTATTTATTTTTATTTATTTATTTTATTTTTATTTTTATTTATTTATTTTTTCCGAGGAAAAAATTCGTAATTTTTCATTAATGATAAGAAAAATTACATGTTGCATTTTCAACATATCATCTATGCAGTGATCAAGTATAACATTAATTGTTCAAACTTATACATTGTTCATTCATAGCATATAAGCTATCATCTATCACTATCTAGTATCATTATATACAATTTACAAGAAGTACATAAAATAAATAAAAGCCGCCACTATGATAGTGTCAAAAACCAAAAATTTGCAGTCAACAATACTATTGTTGGATCCTCCAAGTCTTTGATAAATGGCCTATGACAGTACTGATAAATCTGGGAGCCCGTATGTTCAGTAATGTGCCATCTACGCCAGTCTAACTACGAGGCTTCTTTGGATAATTGATCAACCACCTGATTTCTCTACCTGTAAATGTGAGAGAGAGTAATATGATCAAAATATGCTTTAAGTGTAAAGACCTCATCCAACGGAGCTCTAAGAATGTGTATATGACAGTGTGATTTTAGATTGAACCAATCAATAATGATTTTAGAATCCCAAAATATTTATATCCTATTGCATTCATGTTCCTGAACAAAAAGAAGAAGTAGTCTAAGGCTATTAAGGTCCGCATAATTATTGGTGCCTAGGCCAAGGTCCATCTTGAGGTGGAAATAATGTAGATTTTTTATGTGTAGAACTGTACCCCCACCACATCCCAGATTATTGGCTGCTCCATCAAAATATGCCCATGGATAATTATGATCAATCAGTTCTAGAATAATAGTTCTGATGTTGTTATCGATTTCATCATTAGGAATCATTAGGTAAATGGTGGTATTGAGCCTACTAATGTGTTCCCAATCCACGACCATATTCTTGAAAATGATCTGGTTCTAAGCCATCCAAATACCCCAAGCAATGAGCAATGGGAGGTTTCGGAATTTTGATGGGCGAGATTCCTTCCACCAGCTATCCCAAGCCTCCCGAACAGAATTACCCCGCCAAGAAATAGAAAATCCCACTGTTGCGCTTGTGATTTGCCAAAGAGGTATGATGGCTGAGCATTCAAGGAATAGGTGATTCACATCTTCAGCATGAGAAAGGCACAAACTGCATCTGGATGGACCATAATAAGAACGACGGGTGAGGTTGTCTTTCGTCGGGGTGCAGTTTGAAAGAATGCACCACATCAATAATCTCGTTTTAGGTGGTGCCTTCAATTTCCATAATAGTTTCCTTCACCATTGTGTAGCTTGAGGATCCATGGTGTGACAAAGCGAAGTGTAGCCAACTTTGGGAGTATAGAGACCACTGGGGGAAATTGCCCAAATAATTTCGTCCTCCCGGAGAGAGAAGCAGATATTAGTGATTCTGAGTGTACATATGTAGCGATTCCAATCCAACCACCAATGTTAAGGGATGAAAAGAGTTTGTGCAAATAGCCAAGCTTGTGAGTCCCAAGTAGTATTGGGGGGATCAATAATCTGTGATAAGAAGAAAATACCTGATCTTGCCAAATGCTGGGAGATACCATCCGACAATCTGATGTTGTTACCACTCCCCGACCAGGCATCCACCCCAATCTTGACCTTTTCCTCGGAGCCAATGCACCATGCCAGTCTATTTTTGATGATATGGATGGATCTGGAGATGGCCTTCCAAATAATAGATGAGCTGTGTGGAGGCAGTGTACGCCCTCTGAACTAGTCCATAGTAGAAAATTGTGCAATGTATTTAGAATAGGTAACCCATTGCCACAAACTATTTCTGATGAGGAGATGTCATCCCATCTTAGCCACAAGAGTAGTTTCAAAGTGGATAAGATCCTTGAGTCCCCAACCACCCCAAGCTTTTGGTTTTGTAATCTTTCTCCAAGCAATCCAAGCATAGGGACATCCTTCCTTTTTTCCTCTCCATAAAAACCGTCTACAGATCATTTGAATTCTTGAAGTCACCCCTTTGGGAATCCAAGCCAATGCCATCCAATATACAAGGATTGCTTCTAGGACTGATTTAATAAGAACCAATCTGCTAGCTCTGGAAAGCCATATTTGTTAACAAATGTTGATCCTATAATCAACTTTAGCGATGAGAAAATTCCAGTCTTTGATGCAATAGTCATTTGGCAGAAGATGGAAACCAAGGTAATTCAAACCATCTTCCAGGTGCTTGCGCTCAAAGTGAAAGAGTCCTAGATCCTGTATGTGTTCGTTCATTGTACAAAAAACCATAATAATGGTGGACTTCTGATGATTAAGGCTCATACTAGTCGCTTTACTGAATAATTTGAGGATATTATGAAATTTTGAGTTATCCTGGCAAGAACCATCCAGAAAGATTATAACATCATCAACAAAAAATAAATGAGTCATTTGTACCAAATCATTAATAATGATCCAATGGATAGAACCTTCATCTTTGGCCTTGTTCAGAATGGAAGATAATCCTTCCATAATAATAATAAAAAGCAGTGGGGAGAGAGGGTAGCCTTGCCTGAGACCCCTCCCAGCATGAAAGAAATCAGTAGCAGCCCATTGATCAGAATACTAAATGAGGCATTGGTGATGCAACCCATAATCCAATTTGTGAAAGCAGGAGGAAATCCAATATGAAGAAGTATAAGGTTCAAATAATCCCAGTTGACACAATCAAAGGCTTTGGCCAAATTAATCTTGAGGATGGTAGTTTTGATAGTCTTGAGTTTTATGGAATATAGAGGCTCCTGAGCAGTGCCAATGGCATCATGGATTTGTCTATGATGAAGGAAAGAAATTTTTTCTTGTCCAATGTCGGTTGAGAGGATGGGTTTAATGCGATTTGCAATTACTTTGGATATAATCTTGTATATGCAGTTACAAAGAGAGATTGGTCTGAAGTCATGAAAAGAAAGGGGTTTCTCTGCCTTGGGGATAAGGGCTAAGAAAGTGGCATTAAATCCATCATAGATCTGGCCAGTGGTCCTACTATGTTCTATGACTTGAAGAAGGTCCATGCCAATGAGATCAAATAAATATAGATAAAATTCAATTGGCCATATGTTGGGCTTGAGAATTTTGTCCTTCTTAAACCATTTTAGTACCCCTTCAACCTCTCCCAATATGACCAGTACACTGAGTTCCTTCATCTGATCCACATCAACAAATCTATGCAAAGTCCTGGAAATCTCTATAATTTCCAATATATTGGCATTCTCTGGAGCCCTGTACAGTTTAGAGAAATGATCAATACCCATTTCAGCTAGTTGGGTGTGTATATGCGCCACTCGACCATTGTTATCCGATAGGTCCCAAATGGTATTAACAATTCGACGACCCTTGGCACATTGCTAGAAAAACTTGGTATTATCATCCCCATCCTGTAGCCATATGACCCTGCTTTTGAGCTTCCACCCCTCCTCCTGAGCACGAAGAATTTAGTTCTTTCCATTTCTAATGCAATTTATCTGTCTTTTGCTTCTAATGAGCTGAAACCGGTAAGGTCCGGTCCAGTTAAAAAGCCAATCTCCTGCTCGATGTTCTCAAGTGATTCTTTCTCTCTAATTTTCTTATGTCTTTCCCCAGATAATGGTATGATATTTAAGTCGAGTCAAGTTGTCGTAGAGTACTCTCGCAGGCTCCTGTGTAGGAGGGTGAGCACAATGGATCCAATCTTTAATTACCATAGTCTGAAACTCCTGTTCTTCCAACCAAGCAGAGTTGAATTAGAAGGGAGAATGAGGCTTTTGCATACCCTTCAAAAATTCAAAATAAATAGGCGAATGGTCTGAGGATCCCCTAGTACCAACCTATTGCCGTGACGAATCAAAATTTTCTACTAATTGATCTGAAAATGACCTGAGTTACTTAGCTCTATTTCAGAGATTGGCTATAGGGGCATTTACTAGATATGTCACCCTTAAGGAAAGGATGAGATCCAGAGGCTACCTGGCCCTCTACAGACTCTGTCTATAGAACTTTATAGAGATTAACACTCAGGTTATTAAAATGCGGAATTTACCAAGATCTTTCCTAGTCCTTGAAAAAAATGTGAATGGTAGTATTACTGAACAATTATTATATGCATTAACCGTTTAGACATGAAATCATCTATGTATGTTTAGATTGAACAATTTCACATCAATCACATAAGAAATACCATAAGACAAAGAAGTTTGTGACGAAGTTCATCCCTCTTGGACCACGTCTCCGGGTCCACCTCAGAATTGTGCGTTCGTTGTATTCTTCAAGCCAAGAGAAATATGCTACAATGAATCATCAGATGCACTACTGATGTTGCATATATGGACCATCCCTTGAATATGCTAACTGATAAAAAATATTTTCTTTCAACAATTAAGAAAAGACATGGATGATTTGCACACTAACAAAATTGAGGAACTGAAGCTTTATGGACCTTTGACTGGATGGTGGCTAAAAGAGTTTTAGAAAGTCGAAGTTGATCTTGTTAATCATCAATGTACTTTGATATTGACTTCATGCAAGTAGGATGGCCTTTGCTCCTTCAATAAATCTGCAACAAGAAACTCTCCACCAATTATATCTTCTGCCTTATTAAGAGTGCCTACTTCTTCTTGAAGTAGGGAAAACTCTCCTCAACACTCCTCTCTTGAGGTCTCTCCTTTCCTTTTGAGGTGTCTCCTCTCAAGGTGACCTTTTTACAAAGAAACATACTTTCATTTATATATTAGGAGTACATAATTTCATGGCTTCACAAAGCTAACTTGAATCACTGTTTGTTGTAATTAGTAATTTGTCGGAGATAATTTGGTGATGAAGTCTTCGAATCAAACTTCATTAATGCACCTATGGATAAGTTGCATTAACATATCGCTGAAATAAATGTTCAAAACCCAAATTTTAACTTTATAATGAATTCTTAGCGACAACGTTATCTAATCGGGCGCGCTTGTATAGCCGCCGCACGTGAACATCTCTCTTTGGCTACTGTTGCGGTCGGATCCCGGTGGTTTGGCTTAACAACTGGCGGTTCCACATTACACCTATCACATGGCATTAAATTTTTGACACAGTCTCTATAGTTTACAACATTGCAATTCTCCACCGATTACACCTGGCAGCCACGGTTTACAATCCTATTACATGGCTTTAATTCACAACTCCGACGCGGTTTAGAGTTTAACATTGTGGGTGTGTTTTATATAACCCAAACCATTTTCACTATGGTTTTATTACCGTATCACCCGAACCTTGTTTACAAAGGTTTATGGCAATGTTTAACCGAACCTTTGAATAAAGGTTTTACAACTTCTTTCGAACCTTACATTAAGGTTTATGAAAAGGTTTAAACCCGACTTCCTAACTTTATACATAGTCCAAAACCCTTACATAAGGTTTTTTTACAACATATTATTAACCCAACCTTAATACTAAGACTTTATATCATGGGTTTCCTACCCATCATACAAACCTTAATAAAAAAAAGGTTTATGGTTTAAAAATTGTGCTAGGAGGTTTAAGTCCATAAGTTTATGAAACCTAGGAATAGGACTTTAAGACCATAGAATTTATGCTAGGAATTTGATTAACATTTAGAACTAGGAATAGATTTAGTCCTTTACAACAAATTAAGTGTATTTTCATTTGATACTTAGTGCTAGTCCTTAGGACTTAAACCTAGGACTTAGGACTTAAACTTAAACTTACTCCTTTTTACATCAGGATATTTTTTATCCATTAAGGTTTACAAAGAATAGTATAAACATTTTTGACCTTTACAATTAAGACTTAGGACAAGTTTTATTACATAAGTCTTTAACAAACTTTGTTGTTTCTATCGTAGGTCAACTTGAAGATGTCTTGATTGGCACTTTTGAAATATATTTGCTAGAGTAGCATCTGAAGTCGATGTCGATCGATGTCGAACATTTTAACTCACAAATTTGTTGACCATCCTGATCAATACCTGAATTATTACATAATCTATAATTACCAAATTACAAATAACCATCTTGGTCGTTTGGGTAATTTCGATACAATTTTAATAATTCTAAAATTGGATCACACCTCCACACTAAAAGAACCTTTGGTTCTCCAAAAATTATATTACAATGCTTTTGAAAAAAAAATTCAATTCTAGAACCTAGTTACAACTTTACTAGATCTAGATATTACAAAATCTTTTAAGCATAAGGCATGAAGTCTGCCCAATTCCATTCAGTACTTTTTTGTTCTCCAGCAGGTGACTTGGATTCTTCCTAGGCTGCTGGTGTCGATACTGTTTCCTTTGGAAGCATTGGACAATTTTCTTTGACATGCCCATCTTGTACCTGCAAAGAACTAGCTGCTCTGATACCACTTGATATGAAAATGACCTGAGTTACTTAGCTCTATTTTAGAGATTGGCTATAGGGGAATTTACTGGATATGTCACCCTTAAAGAAAGGATGAGATCCAGAGGCTACCTGGCCCTCTACAGACTCTATCTATAGAACTTTATAGAGAGTAACACTTATTAAAATGCAGAATTTAGCAAGATCTTTCCTAGTCCTTGTAAAAAATGTGAATGGCAGTATTACTGAACAGTTATTATATGCATTAACTGTTTAGACATGAAATAATATATGTATGTTTAGATTGAACAATTTCACATCAATCACATAAGCAATACCATAAGGCCAAAAAGTTTGTGACGGAGTTCGTCCCTCCTGGACTACGTCTCTGGGTCCGCCTCAGAATTGTGCGTACGTTGTATTCTTCAAGCCAAGAGAAATATGCTACAATGATTCATCAATTTCACTACTGATGTTGCAGATATGGACCATTCCTTGAATACGCTAACTGATACAAACTCTTTTCTTTCAACAATTAAGAAAAGACATGGATGATTTGCACACTAACAAAACTGAGGAACTGAAGCTTTATGGACCTTTGACTGGATGGTGGTTGAAAGAGTTTTAGAAAGTCGAAGTTGATCTCGTCGATCATCAATGTACTTCGATATTGACTTCATGCAAGTAGGATGGCCTTTGCTCCTTCAATAAACCTCCAACAAGAAACTCTCCACCAATTATAACTTCTACCTTCTTAAGAGTGCCTACTTCTTCTTGAAGTAGGGAAAACTCTCCTCAACACTCCTCTCTTGAGGTCTCTCCTTTCCTTTTGAGGTGTCTCCTCTCAAGGTGACCTTTTTACAAAGAAACATACTTTCCTTTATATATTAGGAGTACATAATTTCATGGCTTCACAAAGCTGCCTCGAATCACTGTTTCCTGTAATTAGCTATTTGTTGGAGATAATTTGGTGATGAAGTATTCTAATCAAACTTCTTTCATGCACCTATGGATAAGTTGCATTACCATAGCGCTGAAATAAATGTTCAAAACCCAAATTTGAACTTTATAATAAAGTCTTAGCCACAACTTTATCTAACTGGGTGCACTTGTATAGCCGTCGCATGTGAACAACTCTCTTTTTCTACTGTTGTGGTCGGATCCCGGCGGTTCGGCTTAAAAATTGGTGGTTCCGCATTACACATGTCACATGACATTAAATTTATGACACAGTCTCTATAGTTTACAACATTTCAATTCTTTGTCGATTACACCTGGTAGCCATAGTTTACAAGCCTATCACATGGCTTTACTTCACATTTCCGATGTGGTTTAGAGTTTAACACTGTGGGTGTGTTTTATATAACCCAAACCATTTGCATTATGGTTTTATTACCATATCACCCGAACATTGTTTACAATGGTTTATGGCAATGTTTAACCGAACCTTTGAATAAAGGTTTTACAACTTATTTTGAACCTTACATTAAGGTTTATGAAAAGGTTTAAACTCGACTTCTGAACTTTATACATAGTCCAAAACCCTTACATAAGGTTTTTTTACAACATAGTATTAACCCAACCTTAATACTAAGACTTTATATCATGGGTTTCCTACCCATCATCCAAACCTTAATAAACAAAAGGTTTATGGTTTAAAAATTGCACTAGGAGGTTTAAGTCCATAAGTTTATGAAACTTAGGAATAGGACTTTAAGACCATAGAATTTATGCTAGGACTCGATTGAAATTTAGTCCTAGGAATAGATTTAGGCCTTTACAACAAATTAAGTGTATTTTCATTTGATACTTAGCACTAGTCCTTAGGACTTAAACTTAGGACTTAGGATTTAAACTTAAACTTAGTCATTTTTACCTTAGGATATTTTTTATCCATTAAGGTTTACAAAGCGGACTATAAACATTTTCGACCTTTACAATTAAGAATTAGGACAAGTTTTATTACATAAGTCTTTAACAAACTTTTTTGTTTCTGTCACAGGTCAACTTGAAGATCTCTTGATTGGCGCTTTTGAAACATATTTGCTGGAGTAGAATATGAAGTCAATGTCGATCGATGTCAAACATTTGAACTCACAAATTTGTAGACCATCTTGATCAATACCTGAATTATTACATAATTGATAATTACCAAATTACAAATAACCATTTTGGTCGTTTGGGTAATTTCGATACAATTTTAATAATTCTAAAATTGGATCACACCTACACACTAAAAGAACTTTTGGTTCTCCAAAAGTTTTATTACAATGCTTTTGAAAAACAAATTCAATTCTAGAACCTAGTTACAACTTTACTAGATCTAGATATTACAAAATCTTTTAAGCATAAGGCATGAAGTCTACCCAATTCCATTCAACACTTTTTTGTTTTCCAGCAGGTGACTTGGATTCTTCTTGGGCTGATGGTGTCGATAATATTTCCTTTGGAAGCATTGGACAATTTTCTTTGACATGCCCATCTTGTACCTGCAAAGAACTAGCTGCTCTGATACCACTTGATCTGAAAATGACTTGAGTTACCTAGCTCTATTTCAGAGATTGGCTGTAGGGTCATTTACTAGATATGTGACCCTTAAAGAAAGGATGAGATCCAGAGGCTCCTGACCCTCTACAGACTCTGTCTATAGAACTTTATAGAGATTAACACTCAGGTTATTAAAATGCGGAATTTACCAAGATCTTTCCTAGTCCTTGTACAAAATGTGAATGGAAGTATTACTGAACAATTATTATATGCATTAACTGCTTAGACATGAAATAATCTATGTATGTTTAGATTGAACAATTTCACATGAATCACATACGCAATACCATAAGACAAATAAGTTTGTGACGGAGTTTGTCCCTCCTAGAATACGTCTCCGGGTCTGCCTCAGAATTGTGCGTCCGTTGTATTCTTCAAGCCAAGAGAAATATGCTACAATGAATCATCAGTTGAACTACTGATGTTGCAGATATGGACCATCCCTTGAATATGCTAACTGATACAATCTCGTTTCTTTCAACAATTAAGAAAAGACATGGATGATTTGCACACTAACAAAACTGAGGAACTGAAGCTTTATGGACCTTTGACTGGATGGTGGCTGAAAGAATTTTAGAAAGTTGAAGTTGATCTCGTCAATCATCAACGTACTTCGATACTGACTTCATGCAAGTAGGATGGCCTTTGCTCCTTCAGTAAACCTGCAATAAGAAACTCTCCACCAATTATATCTTCTGCCTTCCTAAGAGTGGCTACTTATTCTTGAATTAGGGAAAACTCTCCCCAACACTCCTCTCTTGAGGTCTCTCCTTTCCTTTTGAGGTCTCTCCTCTCAATGTGACCTTTTTAAAAAGAATCATACTTTGCTTTATATATTAGGAGTACATAATTTCATGGCTTCACAAAGCTGCCTCGAATCACTGTTTGCTGTAATTAGCAATTTGTTGGAGATAATTTGGTGATGAAGTCTTCAAATCAAACTTCATTCATGCACCCATGGATAAGTTGCATTACCATAGCGCTGAAATAAATGTTCAAAACCCAAATTTGAACTTTATAATAAAGTCTTGGCCACAACGTTATCTAACTGGGCGCGCTTGTATCGCTGCCGCATGTCAACAACTCTCTTTGGTTACTGATGCGGTTGGATCTCGGTGGTTCGGTTTAACAACTGGCGGTTCCGCATTACACCTGTCACATGGCATTAAATTTCTGACACAGTCTCTACAGTTTACAACATTGCAATTCTCCGCCGATTACACCTGGAAACCATGGTTTACAAGCCTATCACATGGCTTTACTTCACAGCTCCGACACGGTTTAGAGTTTAACACCATGGGTGTGTTTTATATAACCCAAACCATTTTCACTATGGTTTTATTACCATATCACCCAAACCTTGTTTACAAAGGTTTATGGCAATGTTTAGCCGAATTAACTAAACCATCCTCCACTATCCCCTAATGGTTTAACTAAATGATGACGTTTATAGTCCAACCTCTTGGGCCTTAAGAAACTTCCACTAGTATTTAAAGAAATAATAAGAAGTCTCTGGTTTCTAATGTTAATTAACTTATTCTTGTATACTAAGTATTTGATTGGAATTTGGTAGGTTAATTTAAATAATTAAGTGTTGTGAATTACAACTAGGAAATCATAAGGTTAAGTCCTTGAACCAATTACCTCTATAAATATTAGGAAATCATGAGAATTAATCCTTGAACAAGTTACCTCTCTAAATATTATAAGTCTCACTTAATATCCATACCATTTACATTGCCCAAACTACAATCAACCAATTTACCTTTGATACTATTATTTAAATAATAAAAAATATTCGATAAATTTCTTTAAAATATGCATTCCATCGTTATAATATAAACACTAGATGAAAAAAAATTGACGTCTTGGAATGAATTGAAACAATAAGATATAATTAAAACGATATTTAATTTTGGTGACCTCAGAGGCAAATATCTAAATCTAACTTGGATTGAGATAGTTCTCTGTCTACTTAAAATGCACCATCTAAATTACTATGATGTTCAGTATATACAGTACACCATTTCAACATCATCTATTTACTAAATAATATCTCAAACACCCTTGATATTTAATATTCTTGTCGCTTTCATATTACACCCATCCTTGTATTTATCGCTATACATTTGTCTTGGTACTTTCCTATTCATCAATATGAACACAACACGGGAGGAAAATGACTCATTTCCACAGTAAGACATGGCTTAGGAACGATGACTCATCACCATTATGGGTTGGTAGGCCAAACAAATCCGAAGTAAGGGTAAATAGTGACATTCGTGAGAATAATTGAAACAAACCGTTCATATGCACAAGACACATCATCGTTGACAATGCAATTACAATGACACGTGTCAAAACCATTTAACAAGTCAGTGCCCATGTCAAACATTTTGGGCCATGTTGAACATTTTTACTCTGGGTGGTTCCTAGGAAAGCTCAATATACCCTTTTAGATTATGAAAAAAATATGTGATGGTGATCCACGGAGAAAATAAATATGGTAGATAAAGTTAAAGGTTGCAATAATGGTAAGGGGAATATTGATAACTAGCAATTGCACCTAATGTTGCAAAGGAAACGCCGTAAGGAAGATGGTAGAAAGAGATCAACTCTAATTAACTTGATGAGTATCTTAAACTGGACAACTCTAACTGGAAATGGAGGGAACTAAAATCTACTTGTCAAGAACCACAAACTCTGTTTTCTAAAAAGTTGTCAGGCACAGGTATATTTTTTTTGGAGTAAGCCTAACTTGCCCTTTATCTTAATGGCTGTCTTAGATTGTTTTTTTTCTCTGACATGCAAAACATTTCCCATGTCAAATAAATTTAAGCTTCCTGCATGTCTTCCACATCCTATCTGTACCTAGTCTTTACCATTTCTGTGCTCAGGTTTGATTGAACATGTTCTCAGATGAAGCAAGAAATTCAATATAATCGCTGCCCATTGTCACAGTGAACTCCAAAAATGATTACAGCTCCAGTGATCTGTCAAATACAATGGCATTTATCCACCAACCTTTAATACTAGAGGGTATGAAGAGTTAGGTCTCAGCGATAAATATGAGACGCAACATTTAATGTGAAATAGAAATCTGGAAGAAGGGAGCTGGCATGTCTGAAATGTTAGGATTGGTGGGAACAAAGGGGCATCTCTGATTGGATGATGTACAAACTAAAGTGCACTAAAATTTGTCAAGAAGATGTTCTAAAATTTACCTTTATAAACCTTGTCAAATTTTAACTAGAAACACCTCCTTATGCGTTATTATGTTAAGAGAAACAACCATACTAAAATAGTGAATATTAGCCATAAAAATTTCATAAATGGCTAGAGGTTCGATTGAATCTGCCCTGAATCATATATCTTCATCATCGATCTTTTAAGTGTTATCATATTCATATCCGAATAGTCAATCTATTTCAAAAAATTAAGGGATTGGGAGGAAGAGACTCACTAACCTCAACAAAATAAACTAAGATATCATGAATTACAATATATTACTAATTTTTTCCTCTTCATACTATGTACATTCCATTCCTTGCAACTGCTAAAACTGCTTCTACTTCTCTCTATGTTGTTGCTTGCTTTCAAAAGGAGCCTTTTGTCTACATCTAACTGACTGCATGCCATGGATAACTTATACAGATTTGGATTTCCTGGACATTTGAGGACAATCCTAGTAAAGAATCTGGACATTTCAGGACAACCCTGGTAAAAAATCAAGTGTGGGCTATTGGTTTAGGCCCTCTCTGAATGATATCAGAATGTAAAATATTACTATAATTTGTTTATTTTTGTTGAATGGAAGTTAATTTCCACCCACCGTAAGTAATTAAGAGGCAATCATCTGAACTATTTTACATCAGAATCTCTTGGTTCAGGTGAGTTTGCATATCATAATCTCTCGGTTCAGGTTTGTTTGCATAAATATTTTGCTTTTGCATGCGAGTTTTATGACCGAATAGTCGGGTTTTTGGTGAACTAGTGGCAGAAGGGGTATCATTTGGGATGACACAACCTTTGGAAATTTGTCTTCCTCCATTTTGATAGGCCTTAACAATCCAACTGATCACCAAAAATATCAAGACTGTGGATAAAGCAACTAGAGATTACCAAACTCTGTTAATAGATGACTTGACAGGGTGGCATTGCTTATTGAGAATGTTGGAAAAGGTGTCCTTCACAAAGGAGCAGTTTTTCAGGCTCTCCAACGCTGGAAAAATGTCCAGCAGATTCTGAACAGATATTTCATATGCTTCTGCTTCATCAAATTGACTCTGTGTTAGGTACTTCCCTTCACTATTGCATTTTGTAGTATCATTTTCTGAACATTTGAAGCTCTCCAGTAACTGCAAGAAGAGGATGTAAGTTTCCACAACACATCAATGCATAGTCAGAATTGGTAAAATGTTCCAGTTACTTACTTGAGGAATAAATCCGATTTGAATGGTACCATTAGAACAGACATCTGGCGTATATTCATACTTGGGTGGTCCAGAAAATGGATCACATACATAAGGAACATTTAGTGACTGGATATTTAGTGCCTGCAACCTAGAGATGTTTTTGTTCAACTGCAAATAACAAAAGATTAAATAAGCAATTGAAGCTTCCAGTAGAGTCAAATAATGTAGAATTCAATGTCCTTGATCATATTAGATCAAAGACTATAGATAATCAAGAAAATGGATAAAAGATGTTTGAAGCTGATAGATGTTATGGTTAACCCAAGGTGTTAACTCAACCGGTTAGTTGCCAGTGTTGTTGGACATTTGGCTGGTTCTATGCCAACAGGGGCTGCTGATTAAAATTAAGAAAGTAGTACATTCCTTTTAAGTTTGAGTTGCCTAGGCTACATTCAAAGATCAAATGTGACTCTGTTTATTAGAGAACCACTTTCTTACCATGGATTAAAAGGTTCACACCTTATTGATCAACATAAAATTAACCATAGCTCGCTTATCATAAGATGTACTTCTTGCCGAACCTCTGCAAGGCTGGAATCTGCTGCTTGCAAATCAACACAAGCAAGAATTGAATTCAAAGTGGTGTTATACGGATTGTTTTGGTAAGCTTTCAAAGCTATGCACGAGTCATCTGCAAATCTGAAAGGGCAGAACAAACATTCCTGAGCAACAAGAAATGAACAGACAAATAGGTATGCTCGTACAAGGTTCCCACAATGGTATTCAATTTGTGGGAGGTGATCACTTACGTATGAATAGCAAAATAGACACCAAAATCTAGCCAAGTGAGAGCTGTCAACAACCAGCAAATGAAAATAACTCTGCACAGGAAAAAAAATTTCAGTTCCAACCATAAGAAACAAAATGCAAAAGATACCATAAAACTTACAAGCTATTTTCCATATTTTCTACCTACAGACCAGTCTCAAGCTCAAATACAATGTTCAAGTATATCTCTGTTTTACCCTAGCATAGTCCTATCTTAACCACTGATATATTAAGGACAGAGAGGGTCAAAAAAACCGCAAACTTGCAACATCTACGCTATCATGTATTTATATACAAACAAAGACACTAAGATCTCACCCTCCTCTAGAGTATCATGCTTCTTTTGGTACAAGAACATTTTTTAAGTTCGATCAATGGCTTGCTAAATTTTATTATTAACGCTACTTAAGACCATCTGTCATGACATGAAATGTAATTGCAGAAGTGTTGTTGTACAGGCTGTCAAGTGACTTACAAAAAAAATACATGATGCCAATGCAGGAGAAGTATAGCTGTATCAAAAGAAATTGTGTTGGCCTGTTAGTTAAAACATATTGAATTATTATATCTTAGAAAACAGGATAGGCAATATATACTACTTTGAGTTTAGACATAGGATTAGTAAATTACACGAGGAGATAATTACCTATTGCCAAAATCACCAGAGCCAAAATGATTGATGCAAGAACAATAGTTACAATATTTCTGCAAAATGAATATACAAATTGTAATTCAATTACATAAAAACATAAATCAAACCATTGGTTTCATTGAAAAGATTCAATTATTTCCTAGGGAAATGGAAATTCAGAAATTTTTTGAAGCTGACAGATGCAAATCCATTTTTTTTTTAAGCTGAGAGAAAAAGAATCTGATAATATTCTTAAGCCAAACCTAAGAACTTTTTGGAGCTGAGAATAAAAGAATCTTACAGTACTCTTACGCCAATATCGATTGCTCGTTTGTTGTGAAAGGCCTTATTATGTATGTTTGCTGCGTCCTTGTTAAGTGTTTCTGCTATTGAATTCAAACGAAGATAAGCATTTTCATCATAAGGTTGCAACCGATCCTGCATTGTCTTCATAGAAGATGTGACATTATAGATCGTGTTGGTGGCCCTTTCAGCAGCCCCTACAATATTTTTCTCCACCCTCTTTGCCCTTGTGTGGAATTTGCTGTTTCCCCCAAGAACAACTCCAGAAGCAATACTGCAGTTTCATCCCTGGTAATTAGCAAGAGAAAAGTACTTCTGCAATAGAAACCTAATCATATGTTCCTTGATCTCCTGAATAAACTATTAAGAAAAATGCAGAAGCAGTAAACCCCTACTCCGACCCCTTCAAATTCATTAAAAATAGAAATATATCTTATATTGATATAAACAGGAGCTACAATACTTAGACTCTTCTCTAAAACAGTTAAGTTCTGTGAAAGCAACGCAAACAATTCCTTTAAGAAGAGAAAATTGTGAAAATGTGTGAACATTTAACTCTTCCGTAAGACCTAACACATTCTCGTTGCAAAATTCAGAAACCCTCTATAAGAGAAACACAAAGACTTTAACAGCAGCTTAAGGGTAATCAGAGATGCAAAGCTTACATGACAGCTATGGTGATAAGGATGACAGCCAAGAATGGCCATACATAGTAGTGACTTGAATGAGGCTCGTATGAACCATTCGTTGTCTTCTTATTGCAGCAGCAATAACTGATTGTTAGGAAAATTCCATAAACCAGACCAAAAAAGATCCATATAGCTGCAATAGCATATCCATATATGCCAGTGAAAATAGTTGACTGCAATCATACAAGAACTGTCATACAAAGGTTCTTTTGTATAGCACATTAATTTAAAGGGAAGCCTATATGCAGTGTATATACTCCAACAGGGCAACTGAAATCTCAAAGCAGTGTATAGATGATAGTTACCCCCCAATAATGCCTGCTCTCAATGTCGTAACCACCCTTGTATCGTTTAAAATGATTAAGAGGGTCAATTCTGTTTCTTGCAACCAAAGGCTCATAGGTTCCATTTTGGCGGTCCTCCCCTATCTGATTGCTCTGTTGTTGCAACAGATTTCTGCCAGTAAAATGGGCTGAAAAATGAAAGAAGAAGACCAAAGTTTAGTAAGTTTAATGGAGAACATCTGTTAAGATTCAAAGCAAGACATGAATTGGACTTGAGTGAAGTTACAGATGGAAATGCAAGAATTTCAAAGAAAAATAGCAGTGTATTGTATATAGGCAACTCAACCCATTGCAAATGTGAGGGGCTCAATCATATTTTTCTATGAAACAAATAATTCAAGAATTAACTTTTGAAAACCAAAACAAAACATTTATAGGGTTATGTCTTTCAAAACATTTTTTATCCTTTTTTTTCCCTTTGGGGGTAATTCCCTGCTAAATTCTATTATGCAAAAATAGCA
Source organism: Pinus albicaulis (assembly GCA_034641835.2). Classification (NCBI taxonomy): domain Eukaryota; kingdom Viridiplantae; phylum Streptophyta; class Pinopsida; order Pinales; family Pinaceae; genus Pinus; species Pinus albicaulis. The sequence goes on from CM076580.1 coordinate 1,518,495,092, forward strand.
TACTGTCAATAAAATAAGAGTCATTTACTCTGACAAAAGCTATCTTCAAAACACTGCAGACACCATTTTAATGTAATATGCAAGATCCATTGTCAGTAATGCGAAAGAACTTGATATTTTAGTCTAAATACTTCGAGAAACTCTCCCTGAGGGGTTACAAGACATAGACAGGTTTTCTTTGGCTTTAGGTGCCAAAAGTCTGAGCGGTAATTTTCTATTAAAATCTTCTGGGACTTGAACCCTGCCAGAAAAATAGTAGTATATCATGATAGGCAGCTCAACCCATTGCAATTGTTAGAGCACTATTCTAATCTACTGTGAAGTCAAGCTTGTTAGCAAATTATGAGAAATACCCAATCTCTAATCCCAAAGGATTAGAGTCAAACTGTAATCCATCTTTGGACTGTAAATGTACTTGTTACTTCCTGTCCAGCCCAAAAAATATAAAATAATACCCCTTGCAGATATCAGTGTGGTCCTTACCACAGTGATTATGCTTCAATGAACTTTCATCATGTATTTCAAGAAATCTCTGAAATTGGGTCCGGACGTTCAATAAATATTGTAAGAAGGTATTAATCATCCTCGATCCACATTTTCTGCGAGTTTCCCAATCTTGCCAGCCAGTTCTGGCGAGAATTTCTTGGTGGGCCTTTTAGTGGGAAAATCTAAGTCCCAAATCTCTCCCAAAGGATTAGAGTCAAACTGTAATCCATCTTTGGACTGTAAATGTACTTGTTACTTCCTGTCCAGCCCAAAAAATATAAAATAATACCCCTTGCAGATATCAGTGTGGTCCTTACCACAGTGATTATGCTTCAATGAACTTTCATCATGTATTTCAAGAAATCTCTGAAATTGGGTCCGGACGTTCAATAAATATTGTAAGAAGGTATTAATCATCCTCGACCCACATTTTCTGCGAGTTTCCCAATCTTGCCAGCCAGTTCTGGCGAGAATTTCTTGGTGGGCCTTTTAGTGGGAAAATCTAAGTCCCAAATCTCTGCAATATCCTGCGAACTCCACCCTGCACTTCTCAGAGAATTTGACACTGAATCTGTTTTCAATAGCAGGCCCTCTAAAATTGTCTTATTGTCCAAACATATATCTTCAGTGCCCAATGGAGAGGATGGGGTCTGAATCATGCCATTGATTTCCTGTTCGTTCCAACTGCCATTTATGAGCAGAGTTGTCAGCTCCTGGAAGTAGTCCATCAACCATCTGGGCTTACAGAAATTAGAACCAGAACGGCCATTATAGTATTGTGGTTCCTTGGCTAAATCTAAATTGAAATTTAAATCAAATTTAGCCTCAGGAGAGGAGATGTGCAGAGAAGAATTGGACCTCTCTTCTGCCAAATCACTCCAAAAATCTATCCACCTTGGAGTTTTTGAGGGCACAGAGGAGGGCACAGTGGAAACACTGGTGAGAATTTTGTTGAGGCACCTTTGCCAAGTTCGCTCTCGCTATTTCAGCTGCATTTTCTCTGTTCCGGGGCTTGTCACCCCATTGTTTGCACCAGAATCGATCCTGGGACACCTCATACGAAAGCCCTGCAATGGGGATTTCAAGTCTCATGCGCAGCTGAGACCCACCGGACCTCCAATCAGGGAACCCAGCTTCCACAGGGACACCCTGCTGCAGAACAGCTCAGGTGGAAAATTGAAGCCAAATGCACCTTCAATTCTCAACAATTCTTCATCTGAGAGACCCTTCTCAATAGTGACCTTGTGTTTTGTCTTCAGATACTGAATAGACTTCCCTGCAAAAACAGATAAATTCACAGGGCATGAAAGTAAAAAGGAAAAAATGCCATAATCGACTATGTAACCTCTGCAAGCGCAATGAAGATGCCCTAAAAATTTTCAACTAATTAAATATTTGCAACTACCATTGCTTTTTCATCGAACGACTGCATTTGTTTCAATCGTCTAACATATAATCTAACGGTTTCACATTATGACACGATGCACATCAGCAAAGTTGTTTTCAAATAATAACGCCTTACGGCGTAATGATATATGGTTATGATATGCATAACATTTATAATTGCAAGTGGAATATTGATAATGATATATGGTTAAGGTATGTAAGAAAATTTTACATTAAATTTGCAGTGTGGAATAATGTTATTAGTTTTTTTGAAAAAGTATTCAAGTAAAATATTATATTTAAAGGTAGTAACTCAAAATATTTGATTTTTGTTTTGTATAAGAAGCTAAATTGTAATTTAATGGATATTAAATTATATATATATATAATATTAAGATTATAGAATTGTGTTTTGTTTTGTTTTGTTTTTTATTTTATTTTTAGAATTTTTAAAATTTTAGTTGATTTTTTATGATTTTTAATTGTGTTTGGTATTGGGAACATTGAGAATTTGGAGGGCTAGAGATTAATACAAATCCTCTTCTTGATAATTACTTGTGAGTTTATTTCAGTTACTTATGTCTTTTCTTCTTTAGCTTATTTAATCTTTCATCAATTTAATTATCAAAATACACGAGACATACAAATTAGGCTCCTATAGCCAGGGCAAAAACTCTCCCTCTTGGAGAGGAAAACCCACGAGAAATTATTCTTATAGATCTTCAAATGAAAAGTACCATGACTCAGACTTAGACCCTTCACCTATAAATGCCTCTAGGACATTTTCTTTACTTCTTTGCTTGCCTTCAACACTGACCCTTCTCTTCTGCTTCAATCTGCACTGGTCTGCACTAGTCTAACCTCTGAACTCAACACCCTTCTATGATCAGCACTTGTCTACTTTTGAAATTCACATTCCATCACTGTTAACATTTCAGAGAAACTCGCATCCTTAAGTACACACTAATGTCTTCTTATAAACCCGCACTAATTGCCACTATATTCTGCACTTTCCTATTGTGTCTCCTTTAGAGAGATCCACACCCCTGTTATAGTAATCCACAACCTTTATCACATCGAGATACCACAGGGCTTGCGTATCTTAACCAAATCTGCAACACTTTAAAAGTCTGCACTGAATCTTGTCGATAATCTGCGTTTCTGTTTCAGATATGACCGAAATTGTTCTCCACATTAATCCGCATCAACAGTCACAAGAACCCAAAATTTTTCTGCAATCTCTTCTATATAACAGTCCACAATTTTTACAGTGAGAATCACAGAAAAATCTGTACATCATTTGATGCACCTCTGCACTGCAGTTGCTGCACCTAAATCTGCACTGCAGTTCAGATAATGTCCGAAAATCTGCGTCTAAATGAGCCACATGATGGTGATGTTTATAGGGATAGATCCACTATCTTAAGGTCGACCATACCTTTATTTTGTAGGCCGACTTGTCACCTGTAGGGAGGCTGACTTGATACATCAATATAGCTTCTCTATCAGTGTTGTATGAGGGATGAATAATAGCCATTATTCCACGGTTTATTGGACTAGGTCTTGGAGCATTTCATGACTGATAGGTTCTTCATATTCATGACAATAAATACACTTATAAACAAAATATAAACCCTAAATAGACATCAAGAAGAAGTCTATTTGTTAGGGTCCCATGATTTGGCAGATTGGTAGACCAAATGACAAGGTAACATGGAACCAATCTTTGGAGTCCTAGGACCTAGCCTTCCTGGACTCAGAGAGGGATCTCTCTATTGGGTGCAAATGATGTGTTCTTTTTGTTTTAGGTAATTGATTTTAGGCTAGTTGTTAAGTATAGGGTTTGTTGATTGTTTTGGTTGGGTAAGATGGTCAAGTGGAATAGGTGGAGTGAGAGGTCTTTGAATCATTGGGCTATGGAGTCAATGAAATTCATGAGTGCCTCAATGATGAATTAGAGTGTGTTGCAGGGCCAATCTAGCAAGGTTAATGGATCCTTAAGGAATGTGCGAGGTGGAGTGAACATCAAATTTAGGAGAAACCAGGAGGTCTTAAATATAGATAGTTAAAAGCTATAACTCATGAGGTAAGGAAAACCATTAAGCTCAATGAACAATACTTAAATTGGTAAATGTCCAAGATAAACATTCCAGTGAAACATAGAAAGCATAAGAGCTTCTAACTTTAGTAAATTCACCTTCAGAATTTGGGAAAAAATATAAGATAACACAAATAACTCAATGTATGAAGAGGAACTCCTAAACATCATATATCAAGCTATAAATAACTCTGAAACAAGTTGATAAGCATGGACAAAGGGCAAGATCGAATGAGACCTCTTTGAATTAACCTAGCAAACAATATTCCAGAGAGTGGTTTCAAGACAGAGTTTGGACAGCTTCAAGTAAGCAGGGCATACCATGAATCATACTTGTAAACTAGCATACTAATCCATATATGAAACAAATCAAGTTTAGGTGGACGTAAGGAGCAATTAAGAATTCCTTAAGATGACCAAACAGAGGAAAAAATCAAAGCTATAACAAATAGGAGGACTGAGGTGCCTCAAAGAGCATGTCTCAACCTATACTTTTTTGATTTATAGCTACGATGCTCCAGGTAATGGTCCAATATATTATAGATATGTTTGAATCTCATGATAGGGTTCGAAGGGAGGAACACGAGGCATTTATGGCCAACCTGTAGCAAATCAATTATTTTCAATGCCATGTCCATGAAAGAATTGTGGTTGTCTGGCATGGGCAGAATATGTTGATTGAGAAGATCGAAAAGTTGGAAGCTTGGCTGGCTCACTTTGAGAAACATGTCAACTACCTTTACCATCATCCTCCTCCTCCAGGAACGAGGCCATATAATCCTACTTAAATCACTTTTGATGACTGATTATGGTAACCAATGTCTTTCTAGTTCTATTTGTTTTCTCGTATGTAAGGCCTATAAGGTTGTGGGTCTCTCCGTTGGGAATTTTTCTTTATGTATGTAGTATGGTAATAACATTGGTCAACAAACCTATTCGGTGTGATACCACATGCATTTTGACATCTTTGTATATGCTTTTTGAGTAATGAAAAAACTTCGAATTACAAAAAAAAATATAATACATTTTTTAAAATGGAAATATCTATTTTAAATGAAAGTGAGTTATTTAATCGATGTGATAATTTTTCCATCACTTGAATGCTAACATTGTTAAATTTTTTTTTATTATGCTTTATTTTTCTTTAATAATGAGTGAGTAAATATTTCCCCCATTTTTAATTTGAAGTAATAAGTAAACAGTCCTCACTCTTGATTTGAAGGAGTACCTACTAAGTATATGATATGCATTTACAGTTTGGAAAATTTTCATATCATTGAATTGTTTATTTTGCATATATTTGTTTTGTATATGGAATGGAGAAATTATAAATCTCAATTTTATATTAACAAAGTATAAATATAAAAGAGAGAAATATATATATATATATATATATATATATATATATATATATATATATATATATATATATATCAACTGTTAAGAGTATGTGTTTCTTTGGTAAAATGTTATAGGTTCAAATTAAAAAATAATTAAAATATATATACCTTTATAATCTTTAAATGAAAAAATATCATATATCAATTTAATATCTAATTTATCCATAATCTTAAAAATAAATTGTCATTATCATTATTATTCTTTTTCAAAAACATTAAAAATAAATAAATATCAAACTTAATTTTAATTTAGATATTAAAAATTAATTAAATATATTTATCCCTACTTTATTGTGGAGATTTTTAATTTGTAAATAAGCTTTGTTATAAGCCATTACTATGGCTTATCAATACTACATGCCCAAAAAACCATAACTCATTTCATATGACACTTGTTCATATAACATTTTTCTAATTAATTAATTTAATTAAAAGGATAAAAAATACATAACTACTTTGGAGATAAATATCAATCATTGATTTGTGTATACTACTATGGAAATTATAGAATATTTCATGGAGGTTAAATTCTTACCATCCACCTAATAATTATTGATAAGAATTCATAACAGTTAATGTGGACCTCCAACAAACCCACTGTGAGAACATGGGTGCCTTGATCTTCGTCAGCACAATATTAAAGCCAAGAAATATCCAACTATTTCATTTATGAATTTGGGGTTGATTTCTTCTTATGTTTTTTTGTTTCTATTTCACTTTTAGCTCGACGTGTGTATCTTTGTATGTTGATAGGTGTTAAGATCTTATGTGTTATTAAACTCATATATGAAAATGGATATATGTATTCTTCTTTAAGCATAAGCTTATATACATATGCACTTATTTATGTATGTAAAATTATGCCTTCATGAGCGACGTGGTGAAATGTTTATCAACTGCTGTAGTGTATTACAAAGTTTGTTAGGTTGCATTGACTTTTAATAAATTTAAAAAATTATATTGGTGCTAAATGACTCCCTGCCCACCAATTTCCTAGGGATTTGAGATTATTCCAATTCTAATGTGTTCCTCAATGATAAATCCCTCATTGTTATTTTTAACATTCATTTATATATAAGAAAATTTTATTTAGCAAAATGGTCCATTAATTTTAATAAATTTAAAAAATTAGATTCCTGTCACATGGCTCCCTACCCACCAATTTCCTAGAGATTTGAGATTATTCCAATTCTAATAACTTCCTCCATTATAAGTTCCTCATTATTATTTACAACATTCATTTATATAAGCAAATTTTATTTATCAAAATGGTCCATTACTTTTAATAAATTAAAAAAATTACGTGTGGCTCCCTACCCGCCAATTCCTAGGGATTTGAGATTATTCCAATTCTAATAAGTTCCTCGTTATTAGTTATAACATTCATTTACATATAAACAAATTTTATGTAGAAAAATGCTCCATTTTACAATAATATGTGTAATTCTTTTTTTTATTAAGTTAAAGTTGACCCATGTCAAAACAATAGAGGGACGAATGTGAAATAGAGATGAAAAAGGTAGACAATTGAGCCACTGGCTCCCCACCCAACAATTTCCTAGGGATTTGAGATTATTTCAATTCTAATAAGTTTATTCATGATAAGTTCCTCATTATTATTTATAACATTGATTTTTTTAATTTTAATTTTAATTATTTATTTATTTTAATTTACTTATTTTATTTTAGTTTTTATTTATTTATTTTTTCGAGGAAAAAATTCGTAATTTTTCATTAATGATAAGAAAAATTACATGTTTCATTTTCAACATATCATCTATGCAGTGATCAAGTATAACAATAATTGTTCAAACTTATACATTGTTCATTCATAGCATATCCGCTATCATCTATCACTATCTAGTATCATTATATACAATTTACAAGAAGTACATAAAATAAATAAAAGCCGCCACTGTGATAGTGTCAAAAACCAAAAATTTGCCGTCAACTAGACTATTGTTGGATCCTCCAAGTCTTCGATAAATGGCCTATGATAGTACTGATAAATCTGGGAGCCCGTATGTTCAGTAATGTGCCATCTGCCGCAGTCTAACTACGAGGCTTCTTTGGATAGTTGATCAACCAACTGATTTCTCTGCCTGTAAATGTGAGAGAGAGTAATATGATCAAAATATGCTTTAAGTGTAAATACCTCATCCAATGGAGCTCTAAGAATGTGTGTATGACAGTGTGATTTCAGATTGAACCAGTCAATAATGATTTTAGAATCCCCAAATATTTATATCCTATTGCATTCATGTTCCCGAACAAAAAGAAGAAGTAGTCTAAGGCTATTAAGCTCCGTTACAATTATTGGTGCTTGGGCCAAGGCCCATCTTGAGGTGGAAATAATGTAGATTGTTTATGTGTAGAACCAACCCCCACCACATCCTAGATTATTGGCCGCCCATCAAAATATGCCTATGGATAATTATGATCAACTTGCTTTGGAATAGTTCGATGTTGTTATTGATTTCATCATTAGGAATCACATGGTAGGGTAAATGGTGTAGCCGAGCCTACTAATGTTCTCAATCCACGACCACATATTCTTGAAAATGATCCGTGTTCCAGCCATCCAAATACCCTATACCCCAAGCAATGAGCAATGAGACTCGGAATTTTGATGGGCGAGATTCTTGCCACCAGTATCCTGTGTTTCCTGAATAGAATTACCCCACCAAGAAATAGAAAATCCCACTGTTGCGCTTGTGATTTTCCAAAGAGGTATGATGGCTGAGCATTCAAGGAATAGGTGATTCACATCTTTAGCATGAGAAAGGCAAAAACTGCATCTGGATGGACCATAATAAGAATGACGGGTGAGTTTGTCTTTCGTCGGGGTGCAGTTTGAAAGAATGCACCACATCAATAATCTCGTTTTAGGTGGTGCCTTCAATTTCCACAATAGTTTCCTTCACCATTGTGTAGCTTGAGGATCCATGGTGTGACAAAGCGAAGTGTAGCCAACTTTGGGGAGTATAGAGTATTCATTGGGGAAATTGCCCAAATAATTTCTGCTCCCAGAAGCAGATATTAGTGATTCTGAGTGTACGGATGTAGCGATTCCAATCCAACCACCAATGTTAAGGGATGACAAGAGTTTGTGAAAATAGCCAAGCTTGTGAGTCCCAAGTAGTATTGGGGGGATCAATAATCTGTGATAAGAAGAAAATACCCGATCTGGCCAAATGCTGGGGGATACCATCCGAAAATCTGAAGTTGTTACCACTCCCCGACGAGGCATCCACCCCAATCTTGACCTTTTCCCTGGAGACAATGCGCCATGCCAGTCTATTTTTGATGATATGGATGGATCTGGAGATGGCCTTCCAAATAATAGATGAGCTGTGTGGAGGCAGTGTACGCCCTCTGATCTAGTCCATAGTAGAAAATTGTGCAATGTATTTAGAATAGGTAACCCATTGCCACAAAATATTTTTGACGAGGAGATGCCATCCCATCTTAGCCACAAGAGTAGTTGCAAAGTGGTTTAGATCCTTGAGTCCCCAACCACCCCAAGCTTTTGGTTTTGTAATCTTTCTCCAAGCGATCCAAGCATAGTGACATCCTTCCTTTTTTCCTCTCCATAAAAAACGTCTACAGATCATTTGAATTCTGGAAGTCACCCCTTTGGGAATCCAAGCCAATGCCATCCAATATACAAGGATTGCTTCCAGGACCGATTTAAGACGAACCAATCTACCAACTCTGGAAAGCCATCTTTGTTAACAAATGTTGATCCTACAATCAACTTTAGCGATAAGCCAATTCCAGTCTTTGATGCGATAGTCATTTGGCAGAAGATGGAAACCAAGGTAAGTCAAACCATCTTCCAGGTGCTTGCGCTCAAAGTGAAAGAGTCCAAGATCCTGTCTGTATTCATTCACTATACAACAAACCATAATAATGGTGCACTTCTGATGATTAGGGCTCATACTAGTCGCTTTACTGAATAATTTGAGGATATTATGAAATTTTGAGTTATCCTGGCAAGAACCATCCAGAAAGATTATAACATCATCAACAAACAATAAATGAGTCAGTTGTACCAAATCATTAATAATGATCCCATGGATAGAACCTTCATCTTTGGCCTTGTTCAGAATGGAAGATAATCCTTCCATAATAATAATAAAAAGCAGTGGGGAGAGAGGGTAGCCTTGCCTGAGACCCCTCCCAGCATGAAAGAAATCAGTAGCAACCCCATTGATCAGAATACTAAATGAGGCATTTGTGATGCAACCCATAATCCAATTTGTGAAAGCAAGAGGAAATCCAATATGAAGAACTATAAGGTTCAAATAATCCCAGTTGACACAATCAACGGCTTTGGCCAAATTAATCTTGAGGATGGTAGTTTTGATATTCTTGAGTTTGATGGAATATAGAGCCTCCTGAGTAGTGCCAATGGCATCATGGATTTTTCTATGATGAAGGAAAGAAAATTTTTCTTGTCCAATGTGTGTTGAGAGGATAAGGGCTAAGAAAGTGGCATTAAATCCATCATAGATCTGGCCAGTGTTCCTACTATGTTCTATGACCTGAAGAAGGTCCATGCCAATGAGATCAAATAAATATAGATAAAATTCAATTGGCCATACGTTGGGCTCGAGAATTTTTTCCTTCTTAAACCATTTTAGTACCCCTTCAACCTCCCCCAATGTGACCAGTACACTGAGTTACTTCATCTGATCCACATCAACAAATCTATGCAAAGTCATGGCAATCTCCATAATTTCCAATATATTGGCATTCTCTGGAGCCCTGTACCGTCTAGAGAAATGATCAATACCCATTTCAGCCAGTTGGGTGTGTATATGCGCCACTCGACCATTGTTATCCGATAGGTCCCAAATGGTATTAACAATCTGACGACCCTTGGCACATTGCTAGAAAAACTTGGTATTATCATCCCCAGCCTGTAGCCATATGACCCTGCTTTTGAGCCTCCACTTCTCCTCCTGAGCACAAAGAATTTAGTTCTTTCCATTTCTAATGCAATCTATCTATCTTTTGCTTCTGATGAGCTAAAAATGGTAAGGTCCGGTCCAGTTAAAAAGCCAATCTCCTACTCGATGTTCTCAAGTGATTCTTTCTCTCTAATTTTCTTATGTCTTGCCCCAGATAATGGTATGATATTTAAGTTGGGTCAAGCTATCGTAGAGTACTCTCGCAGGCTCCTGTGTAGGAAGGTGAGCACAATGGATCCAATCTTTAATTACCATAGTCTGAAACTCCTGTTCTTCCAACCAAGCAGAGTTGAATTTGAAGGGAGAATGAGGCTTTTGCATACCCTTCAAAAATTCAAAATAAATAGGCGAATGGTCTGAGGATCCCCCAGTACCAACCCATTGCCAAGACGAATCAAATTTTTCTACTAATTGATCTGAAAATGACCTAAGTTACTTAGCTCTATTTCAGAGATTGGCTGTAGGGGAATTTACTAGATATGTCACCCTTAAAGAAAGGATGAGATCCAGAGGCTACCTGGCCCTCTACAGACTCTGTCTATAGAAATTTATAGAGATTAACACTTAGGTTATAAAAATGCGGAATTTACCAAGATCTTTCCTAGTCCTTGTACAAAATGTGAATGGCAGTATTACTGAACAATTATTATATGCATTAACTGTTTAGACATGAAATAATCTATGTATGTTTAGATTGAACAATTTCACATCAATCACATAAGAAATACCATAAGACAAAGAAGTTTGTGACAGAGTTCGTCCCTCCTGGACTACGTCTCCGGGTCCACCTCAGAATTGTGTGTCCGTTGTATTCTTCAAGCCAAGAGAAATATGCTACAATGAATCATCAGTTGCACTACTGATGTTGCAGATATGGACCATCCCTTGAATAGGCTAACTGATAAAAAATCTTTTCTTTCAACAATTAAGAAAAGACAAGGATGATTTTCACACTAACAAAACTGAGGAACTGAAGCTTTATGGACCTTTGACTGGATGGTGGCTAAAAGAGTTTTAGAAAGTCGAAGTTGATCTCGTCAATCATCAACGTACTTTGATACTGACTTCATGCAAGTAGGATGGCCTTTTCTACTTCAATAAACCTGCAACAAGAAACTCTCCACCAATTATATCTTCTGCCTTCTTAAGAGTGCCTACTTCTTCTTGAAGTAGGGAAAACTCTCCTCAACACTCCTCTCTTGAGGTCTCTCCTCTCAAGGTGACCTTTTTACAAAGAAACATACTTTCATTTATATATTAGGAGTACATAATTTCATGGCTTCACAAAGCTAACTAGAATCACTGTTTGCTGTAATTAGCAATTTTTTGGAGATAATTTGGTGATGAAGTCTTCGAATCAAACTTCATTAATGCACCTATGGATAAGTTTCATTACCATAGCGCTGAAATAAATGTTCAAAACCCAAATTTGAACTTTATAATGAATTCTTAGCCACAACGTTATCTACCTGGGTGCGCTTGTATAGCCGCCGCATGTGAACAACTCTCTTTGGCTAGTGTTGCGGTCGAATCTCGGTGGTTCAGCTTAACAACTGGCGGTTCTGCATTACACCTATCACATGGCATTAAATTTCTAACACAGTCTCTATAGTTTACAACATTGCAATTCTCCACCGATTACCCCTGGCAACCACGATTTACAAGCCTATTACATGGATTTACTTCACAGCTCCGACGTAGTTTAGAGTTTAACATTGTGGGTGTGTTTTATATAACCCAAACCATTTGCACTATGGTTTTATTACCATATCACTCGAACCTTGTTTACAAAGGTTTATGGAAATGTTTAACCGAACCTTTGAATAAAGGTTTTACAACTTCTTTCAAACCTTACATTAAGTTTTATGAAAAGGTTTAAACTCGACTTCCTAACTTTATACATAGTCCGAAACCCTTACATAAGGTTTTTTTACAACATAGTATTAACCCAACCTTAATACTAAGACTTTATATCATAGGTTTCCTACCCATCATCCGAACCTTAGTAAAAAAAAGGTTTATGGTTTAAAAATTGCGCTAGGAGGTTTAAGTCTATAAGTTTATGAAACTTAGGAATAGGAATTTAAGACCATAGAATTTATGCTAGGACTTTGATTAACATTTAGTCCTAGGAATAGATTTAGGCCTTTACAACAAATTAAGTGTATTTTCATTTGATACTTAGTGCTAGTCCTTAGGACTTAAACCTAGGACTTAGGACTTAAACTTAAACTTAATCCTTTTTACCTTAGGATATTTTTTATCCATTAAGGTTTACAAAGCAGACTATAAACATTTTTGACCTTTACAATTAAGACTTAGGACAAGCTTTATTACATAAGTCTTTAACAAACTTTGTTGTTTCTGTCGCAGGTCAACTTGAATATGTCTTGATTGGCACTTTTGAAACATATTTGCTAGAGTAGAATCTAAAGTCGATGTCAATCGATGTCGAATATTTGAACTCACAAATTTGTTGACCATCCTGATCAATACCTGAATTATTACATAATATATAATTACCAAATTACAAATAACCATCTTGGTTGTTTGGGTAATTTCGATACAATTTTAATAATTATAAAATTGGATCACACCTCCACACTAAAAGAACTTTTGGTTCTCCAAAAGTTATATTACAATGCTTTTGAAAAACAAATTCAATTCTAGAACCTAGTTACAACTTTACTAGATCTAGATATTACAAAATCTTTTAAGCATAAGGCATGAAGTCTGCCCAATTCCATTCAGCACTTTTTTGTTCTCCAGCAGGTGACTTGGATTCTTCCTAGGGTGCTGGTGTCGATATTGTTTCCTTTGGAAGCATTGGACAATTTTCTTTGACATGCCCATCTTGTACCTGCAAAGAACTAGCTGCTATGATACTACTTGATCTGAAAATGACCTGAGTTACTTAGCTCTATTTCAGAGATTGGCTGTAGGGGAATTTACTAGATATGTCACCCTTAAAGAAAGGATGAGATCCAGAGGCTACCTGGCACTCTAAAGACTCTGTCTATAGAAATTTATAGAGATTAACACACAAGTTATTAATATGCAGAATTTACCAAGATCTTTCTTAGTCCTTGTAAAAAATGTGAATGGCAGTATTACTGAACAGTTATTATATGCATTAACTGTTTAGACATGAAATAATATATGTATGTTTAGATTGAACTATTTCACATCAATCACATAAGCAATACCATAAGACAAAAAGCTGTACTTGAGTTCATCCTTCAGATTACCTTCTGGTTCCATTTTTAATTGTATGCCCATTTTTCCATGAAAGAGAAATATGCTACAATGAATCATCAGTTTCACTACTGATGTTGCAGATATAGACCATTCCTTGAATATGCTAACTGATACAAACTCTTTTCTTTCAACAATTAAGAAAAGACATGGATGATTTGCACACTAACAAAACTGAGGAACTGAAGCTTTATGGACCTTTGACTGGATGGTGGCTGAAAGAGTTTTAGAAAGTCAAAGTTTATCTTCTCAATCATCCATGTACTTCGACACTGACTTCATGCAAGTAGGATGGCCTTTGCTCCTTCAATAAACCTGCAATAAGAAACTCCCCACCAATTGTCTCTTCTCAAGGTGACATTTTTACAAAGAAACATACTTTCCTTTATATATTAGGAGTACATAATTTCATGGCTTCACAAAGCTGCCTCAAATCACTGTTTGCTGTAATTAGCAATTTGTTGGAGATAATTTGGTGATGAATTCTTCGAATCAAACTTCTTTCATGCACCTATGGATAAGTTGCATTACCATAGTGCTGAAATAAATGTTCAAAACCCAAACTTGAACTTTATAATAAAGTCTTAGCCACAACGTTATCTAACTGGGTGCACTTGTATAGCCGCCGCATGTGAACAACCCTTTGCCATCATGGCTTGACCCTGCTGTTTCACGAATAATTGGTGGTTCCGCATTACACATGTCACAATGGTATTAAATTCTATGATACTACTGCTAAATATTGCAATTATCACTAATACACTTGGCAACTGCAGTTTACAAGCTCATCACATGGCTTTACTTCAGCATCTATGTGGTTTATTTTAACACCGTTCATGTGTTTTTATAACCCAAACCATTTTCACCACGTTTTATTACCATATCACCCGAACATTGTTTGCAATGGTTTACAATGTTTAACTGAACCTTTAAAGGTTTTACAACTCTTTCGAACTCACATTGCTGCTTATGAAAAGGTTTAAACCCATCAATCCTTACACATAGTCCGAAACCCTCATATAAGTTTTTTACAAAATATAGGCATTAACCCCAACTTTAATACTAAGACTTTTATATCATGGGGTTTCTACCCACCACTTAAACTCTTAATAAAAAAAAAAAAAGTTTATGGTTTAAAAATTGCGCTAGGAGGTTTAAGTCCATAAGTTTATGAAACTTAGGAATAAGACTTTAAGACCATAGACTTTATGCTAGGACTTTGATTGAAATTTATTCCTAGGAATAGATTTAGGCCTTTACAACAAATTAAGTGTAATTTCATTTGATACTTAGCGCTAGTCCTTAGGACTTAAACCTAGGACGTATGACTTAAACTTAAACGTAATCATTTTTACGTTAGGATCTTTTTTATCCATTAAGGTTTTTTCAGAGAGAAAAAATTCGTAAACTTTCATTAAGAGAGATTACATGTTACATATAGTTATCCATTAAGGTTTACAAAGCAGACTATAAACATTTTCGACCTTTACAATTAAGAATTAGGACAAGTTTTATTACATAAGTCTTTAACAAACTTTGTTGTTTCTGTCGCAGGTCAACTTGAAGATGTCTTAATTGGCGCTTTTGAAACATATTTGCTGGAATAGAATATGAAGTCAATGTCGATCGATGTCGAACATTTGCACTCACAAATTTGTTGACCATGTTGATCAATACCTGAACTATTACATAATCGATAATTACCAAATTACAAATAACCATTTTGGTCGTTTGGGTAATTTCGATACAATTTTAATAATTCTAAAATTGGATCACACCTCCACACTAAAAGAACGTTTGGTTCTCCAAAAGTTTTATTACAATGCTTTGGAAAAACAAATTCAATTCTAGAACCTAGTTACAACTTTACTAGATCTAGATATTACAAAATATTTTAAGCATAAGGGATGAAGTCTGCCCAATTCCATTCAACACTTTTTTGTTCTCTAGCAGGTGACTTGGATTCTTCCTGGGCTACTGGTGTCGATACTATTTCCTTTGGAAGCATTGGACAATTTTCTTTGACATGCCCATCTTGTACCTGCAAAGAACTAGCTGCTTTGATACCACTTGATCTGAAAATGACTTGAGTTACCTAGCTCTATTTCAGAGATTGGCTGTAGGGGCATTTACTGGATATGTCACCCTTAAAGAAAGGATGAGATCTAGAGGCTACCTGACCCTCTACAGACTCTGTCTATAGAACTTTATAGAGATTAACACTCAGGTTATTAAAATGCGGAATTTACCAAGATCTTTCCTAGTCCTTGTACAAAATGTGAATGGCAGTATTACTGAACAATTATTATATGCATTAACTGTTTAGACATGAAATAATCTATGTATGTTTAGATTGAACAATTTCACATAAATCACATAAGCAATACCATAAGATAAAGAAGTTTGTGACGGAGTTCATCCCTCCTGGACTACGTCTCCGGGTCCGCCTCAGAATTGTGCGTCCGTTGTATTCTTCAAGCCAAGAGAAATATGCTACAATGAATCATCAGTTTCACTACTGATGTTGCAGATATGGACCATCCCTTGAATATGCTAACTGATACAAACTTGTTTCTTTCAACAGTTAAGAAAAGACATGGATGATTTGCACACTAACAAAACTGAGGAACTGAAGATTTATGGACCTTTGACTGGATGGTGGCTGAAAGAGTTTTAGAAAGTCAAAGTTGATCTTCTCAATCATCAACGTACTTCGATACTGACTTCATGCAAGTAGGATGGCCTTTGCTCCTTCAATAAACCTGCAATAAGAAACTCCCCACCAATTATATCTTCTACCTTCTTAAGAGTGCATACGTCTTCTTGAAGTAGGGAAAACTGTCCTCAACAATCCTCTCTTGAGGTCTCTCCTCTCAAGGTGACCTTTTTAAAAAGAATCATACTTTGCTTTATATATTAGGAGTACATAATTTCATGGCTTCACAAAGCTGCCTCGAATCACCGTTTGCTGTAATTATAAATTTTTTTGAGATAATTTGGTGATGAAGTCTTCAAATCAAACTTCATTCATGCACCTATGGATAAGTTGCATTACCATAGCGCTGAAATAAATGTTCAAAACCCAAATTTGAACTTTGTAATAAAGTCTTAGCTACAACATTATCTAATCGGGCGCGCTTGTATAGCCGCCGCATGTGAACAACTCTCTTTGGCTACTGTTGCGATCGGATCTCGGTGGTTCGGCTTAACAACTGGCGGTTCCGCATTACACCTGTCACATGGCATTAAATTTCTGACACAGTCTCTACAATTTACAACATTGCAATTCTCCACCGATTACACCTGGCAGCCACGGTTTACAAGCCTATCACATGGATTTACTTCACAGCTCCGACGCGGTTTAGAGTTTAACACTGTGGGTGTGTTTAATATAATCCAAACCATTTGCACTATGGTTTTATTACCATATCACCCAAACCTTATTTACAAAGGTTTATGGCAATGTTTAACCGAACCTTTGAATAAAGTTTGTACAACTTCTTTCGAACCTTACATTAAGGTTTATGAAAAGGTTTAAACCCGACTTCCTAACTTTATACATAGTCCGAAACCCTTACATAAGGTTTTTTTACAACATAGTATTAACCCAACCTTAATACAAAGACTTTATATCATGGGTTTCCTACCCATCATCCGAACCTTAATAAAAAAAAGGTTTATGGTTTAAAAATTGCGCTAGGAGGTTTAAGTCCATAAGTTTATGAAACTTAGGAATAGGACTTTAAGACCATAGACTTTATGCTAGGAATTTGATTGACATTTAGTCCTAGGAATAGATTTAGGCCTTTACAAAAAATTGAGTGTATTTTCATTTGATACTTAGCGCTAGTCCTTAGGACTTAAACCTAGGACTTAGGAATTAAAATTAAACTTAGTCCTTTTTACCTTAGGATCTTTTTTATCCATTAAGGTTTACAAAGCGGACTATAAACATTTTTGAACTTTACAATTAAGACTTAGGACAAGTTTTATTACATAAGTATTTAACAAACTTTGTTGTTTCTGTCGCAGGTCAACTTGAAGATGTCTTGATTGGCACTTTTGAAACATATTTGCTGGAGTAGAATATGAAGTCAATGTCGATCGATGTCGAACATTTGAACTCACAAATTTTTTGACCATCTTGATCAGTACCTGAATTATTACATAATCGATAATTACCAAATTACAAATAACCATCTTTGTTGTTTGGGTAATTTCGATACAATTTTAATAATTTTAAAATTGCATAGCACCTTCACACTAAAAGAACTTTTGGTTCTCCAAATTTTTTATTAAAATGATTTTGAAAAACAAATTCAATTCTAGAACCTAGTTACAACTTTACTAGATCTAGATATTACAAAATCTTTTAAGCATAAGGCATGAAGTCTGCCCAATTCCATTCAGCACTTTTTTGTTCTCCAGTGGGTGACTTTGATTCTTCCTAGGTTGCTGGTGTCGATACTGTTTCCTTTGGAAGCATTGGACAATTTTCTTTGACATGCCCATCTTGTACCTGCAAAGAACTAGCTGCTCTGATACCACTTGATCTGAAAATGACCTGAGTTACTTAGCTCTATTTCAGAGATTGGCTGTAGGGGAATTTACTGGATATGTCACCCTTAAAGAAAGGATGAGATCTAGAGTCTACCTGGCCCTCTACAGACTCTGTATATAGAACTTTATAGAGATTAACACTCAGGTTATTAAAATGCAGAATTTACCAAGATCTTTCCTAGTCCTTGTAAAAAATGTGAATGGCAGTATTACTGAACAGTTATTATATGCATTAACTGTTTAGACATGAAATAATATATGTATGTTTAGATTGAACAATTTCACATCAATCACATAAGGAATACCATAAGACAAAGAAGTTTGTGACAGAGTTCGTCCCTCCTGGACTACGTCTCTGGGTCCGTCTCAGAATTGTGCGTCCATTGTATTCTTCAAGCCAAGAGAAATATGCTACAATGAATCATCAGTTTCACTACTGATGTTGCAGATATGGACCGTTCCTTGAATACACTAATTAATACAAACACTTTTCTTTCAACAATTAAGAAAAGACATGGATGATTTGCACACTAACAAAACTGAGGAACTGAAGATTTATGGACCTTTGACTGGATGGTGGCTGAAAGAGTTTTAAAAAGTTGAAGTTGATATCGTCAATCATCAATGTACTTCGATATTGACATCATGCAAGTAGGATGGCCTTTGCTCCTTCAATAAACCTGCAACAAGAAACTCTCCACAAATTATATCTTCTGCCTTCTTAAGAGTGCCTACTTCTTCTTGAAGTAGGGAAAACTCTCCTCAACACTCCTCTCTTGAGGTCTCTCCTTTCCTTTTGAGGTGTCTCCTCTCAAGGTGACCTTTTTACAAAGAAACATACTTTCCTTTATATATTAGGAGTACATAATTTCATGGCTTCACAAAGCTGCCTCGAATCACTATTTGATGTAATTAGCAATTTGTTGGAGATAATTTGGTGATGAAGTCTTCGAATCAAACTTCTTTCATGCACCTATGGAAAAGTTGCATTAACATAGCGCTGAAATAAATGTTCAAAACCCAAATTTTAACTTTATAATAAAGTCTTAGCCACAACGTTATCTACCTGGGTGCGCTTGTATAGCCGTCGTTTGTGAACAACTCTCTTTGGCTACTGTTGTGGTCGGATCCCGGCGGTTCGGCTTAACAATTGGCGGTTCCACATTACACATGTCACATGGCATTAAATTTATGACACAGTCTCTACAGTTTACAACATTGCAATTCTTTGCCGATTACACTTGGCAGCCACAGTTTACAAGCCTATCACATGGCTTTAATTCACAGCTCTGACGCAGTTTAGAGTTTAACACTGTGGGTGTGTTTTATATAACCCAAACCATTTGCACTATGGTTTTATTACCATATCACGCGAACATTGTTTACAATGGTTTATGGCAATGTTTAATCGAACCTTTGAATAAAGGTTTTACAACTTCTTTCGAACCTTACATTAAGGTTTATGAAAAGGTTTAAACCCGACTTCCTAACTTTATACATAGTCCGAAACCCTTACATAAGGTTTTTTTCCAACATAGTATTAACCCAACCTTAATACTAAGACTTTATATCATGGGTTTCCTACCCATCATCCAAACCTTAATAAAAAAAAGGTTTATGGTTTAAAAATTGTGCTAGGAGGTTTAAGTCCATAAGTTTATGAAACTTAGGAATAGGACTTTAAGACCATAGACTTTATGCTAGGACTTTGATTGAAATTTAGTCCTAGGAATAGATTTAGGCCTTTACAAAAAATTAAGTGTAATTTCATTTGATACTTAGCGCTAGTCCTTAGGACTTAAACCTAGGACTTAGGACTTAAACTTAAACGTAGTCATTTTTACCTTAGGATATTTTTTATCCATTAAGGTTTACAAAGCGGACTATAAACATTTTCGACCTTTACAATTAAGAATTAGGAAAAGTTTTATTACATAAGTCTTTAACAAACTTTGTTGTTTCTGTCGCAGGTCAACTTGAAGATGTCTTGATTGGCACTTTTGAAACATATTTGCTGGAGTAGAATATGAAGTCAATGTCGATCGATGTCGAACATTTGAACTCACAAATTTGTTGACCGTCTTGATGAATACCTGAATTATTACATAATCGATAATTACCAAATTACAAATAACCATTTTGGTCGTTTGGGTAATTTCGATACAATTTTAATAATTCTAAAATTGGATCACACCTCCACACTAAAAGAAATTTTGGTTCTCCAAAAGTTTTATTACAATGCTTTGGAAAAACAAATTCAATTCTAGAACCTAGTTACAACTTTACTAGATCTAGATATTACAAAATCTTTTAAGCATAAGGCATGAAGTCTGCCCAATTCCATTCAGCACTTTTTTGTTCTCCATCAGGTGACTTGGATTCTTCCTGGGCTACTGGTGTCGATAATATTTTCTTTGGAAGCATTGGACAATTTTCTTTGACATGCCCATCTTGTACCTGCAAAGAACTAGCTGCTCTGATATCACTTGATCTGAAAATGACTTGAGTTACCTAGCTCTATTTCAGAGATTGGCTGTAGGGGAATTTACTAGATATGTCACCCTTAAAGAAAGGATGAGATCTAGAGGCTACCTGACCCTCTACAGACTCTGTCTATAGAAATTTATAGAGATTAACACTCAGGTTATTAAAATGCGGAATTTACCAAGATCTTTCCTAGTCCTTGTACAAAATGTGAATGGCAGTATTACTAAACAATTATTATACGCATTAACTATTTAGACATGAAATAATCTATGTATGTTTAGATTGAACAATTTCACATCAATCACATAAGCAATACCATAAGACAAAGAAGTTTGTGACGGAGTTCGTCCCTCTTGGACTACGTCTCAGGGTCCGCCTCAGAATTGTGTGTCCGTTGTATTCTTCAAGCCAAGAGAAATATGCTACAATGAATCATCAGTTGCACTACTGATGTTGCAGATATGGACCATCCCTTGAATATGATAACTGATACAAACTCGTTTCTTTCAACAATTAAGAAAAGACATGGATGATTTGCACACTAAAAAAACTGAGGAACTGAAGCTTTATGGACCTTTGACTGGATGGTGGCTGAAAGAGTTTTAGAAAGTTGAATTTGATCTTGTCAATCATCAACGTACTTCGATACTGAATTCATGCAAGTAGGATGGCCTTTTCTCCTTCAATAAACCTGCAATAAGAAACTCTCCACCAATTATATCTTCTGCCTTCTTAAGAGTGCCTAGTTCTTCTTGAAGTAGGGAAAACTCTCCTCAACACTCCTCTCTTGAGGTCTCTCCTCTCAAGGTGAACTTTTTAAAAAGAATCATACTTTGCTTTATATATTAGGAGTACATAATTTCATGGCTTCACAAAGCTGCCTCGAATCACTGTTTGCTGTAATTAGCAATTTTTTGGAGATAATTTGGTGATGAAGTCTTCAAATCAAACTTCATTCATGCACCTATGGATAAGTTGCATTACCATAGCGCTGAAATAAATGTTCAAAACCCAAATTTTAACTTTGTAATAAAGTCTTAGCCACAACATTATCTAATCGGGCGCGCTTGTATAGCCGCCGCATGTGAACAACTCTCTTTGGCTACTGTTGCGGTCGGATCTCGGTGGTTCGGCTTAACAACTGGCGGTTCCGCATTACACTTGTCACATGGCATTAAATTTCTGACACATTCTCTACAGTTTACAACATTGCAATTCTCCGCCGATTACACCTGGCAGCCACGGTTTACAATCCTATCACATGGCTTTACTTCACAGCTCCGACGCGGTTTAGAGTTTAACATTGTGGGTGTGTTTTATATAACCCAAACCATTTGCACTATGGTTTTATTACCATATCACCCAAACCTTGTTTACAAAGGTTTATGGCAATGTTTAACCGAACCTTTGAATAAAGTTTTTACAACTTCTTTCGAACCTTACATTAAGGTTTATGAAAAGGTTTAAACCTGACTTCCTAACTTTATACATAGTTCGAAACCCTTACATAATGTTTTTTTACAACATAGTATTAACCCAACCTTAATACTAAGAATTTATATCATGGGTTTCCTACCCATCATCCGAACCTTAATAAAAAAAATGTTTATGGTTTAAAAATTGCGCTAGGAGGGTTAAGTCCATAAGTTTATGAAACTTAGGAATAGGAATTTAAGACCATAGACTTTATGCTAGGAATTTGATTGACATTTAGTCCTAGGAATAGATTTAGGCCTTTACAACAAATTGAGTGTATTTTCATTTGATACTTAGCGCTAGTCCTTAGGAATTAAACCTAGGGCTTAGGAATTAAAATTAAACTTAGTCCTTTTTACCTTAGGATCTTTTTTATCCATTAAGGTTTACAAAGCGGCCTATAAACATTTTTGACCTTTACAATTAAGACTTAGGACAAGTTTTATTACATAAGTATTTAACAAACTTTGTTGTTTCTGTCGCATGTCAACTTGAAGATGTCTTGATTGGCGCTTTTGAAACATATTTGTTGGAGTAGAATCTAAAGTCGATGTCGATCGATGTCGAACATTTGAACTCACAAATTTGTTGACCATCTTGATCAATACTTGAATTATTACATAATCGATAATTACCAAATTACAAATAACCATCTTGGTTATTTGGGTAATTTCGATACAATTTTAATAATTTTCAAATTGGATAGCACCTTCACACTAAAATAACTTTTGGTTCTCCAAAAGTTTTATTACAATTCTTTTGAAAAACAAATTCAATTCTAGAACCTAGTTACACCTTTACTCGATCTAGATATTACAAAATATTTTAAGCATAAGGCATGAAGTCTTACCAATTATATTGAACACTTTTTTGTTCTCCAGCAGGTGACTTGGATTCTTCCTGGGCTGCTGGTGTTGATACTGTTTCCTTTGGAAATATTGGACAATTTTCTTTGACATGCCCATCTTGTACCTACAAAGAACTAGCTGCTCTGATACCACTTGATCTGAAAATGACCTGAGTTACTTAGCTCTATTTCAGAGATTGGATGCACGAGAATTTACTGGATATGTCACCCTTAAAGAAAGGATGAGATCCAGAGGCCACCTGGCCCTCTACAGACTCTGTCTATAGAACTTTATAGAGATTAACACTTAGGTTATTAAAATGCGGAATTTACCAAGATCTTTCCTAGTCCTTGTACAAAATGTGAATGGCAGTATTAATGAACAATTATTATATGAATTAACTGTTTAGACATGAAATAATATATGTATGTTTAGATTGAAAAATTTCACATCAATCACATAAGCAATACCATTAGACAAAAAAGTTTGTGACGGAGTTCGTCCCTCCTGGACTACGTCTCTGGGTCTGCCTCAGAATTGTGCGTCCATTGTATTCTTCAAGCCAAGAGAAATATGATATAATGAATCATCAGTTGCACTACTGATGTTGCAGATATGGACCATCCCTTGAATAGGCTAACTGATACAAACTCGTTTCTTTCAACAATTAAGAAAAGACATGGATTATTTGCACACTAAAAAAACTGAGGAACTGAAGCTTTATGGACCTTTGACTGGATGGTGGCTGAAAGAGTTTTAGAAAGTCAAAGTTGATCTCATCAATCATCAACGTACTTCGATACTGACTTCATGCAAGTAGGATGGCCTTTGCTCCATCAATAAACCTGCAACAAGAAACTCTCCACCAATTATATCTTCTGCCTTCTTAAGAGTGCCCACTTCTTCTTGAAGTAGGGAAAACTCTCCTCAACACTCCTGTCTTGAGGTCTCTCCTTTCCTTTTTAGGTGTCTCCTCTCAAGGTGACCTTTTTACAAAGAAACATACTTTCCTTTATATATTAGGAGTACATAATTTCATGGCTTCACAAAGCTGCCTCGAATCACTGTTTGCTGTAATTAGTAATTTGTTGGAGATAATTTGGTGATGAATTCTTCGAATCAAACTTCTTTCATGCACCTATGGATAAGTTGCATTACCATAGCGCTGAAATAAATGTTCAAAACCCAAATTTGAACTTTATAATAAAGTCTTAGCCACATCGTTATCTAACCGGGCATGCTTGTATAGCCGCCACATGTGAACATCTCTCTTTGGCTACTTTTGTGGTCAAATCCTGGTGGTTCGGCTTAACAACTGGCGGTTCCGCATTACACCTGTCACATGGCATTAAATTTCTGACACAGGCTCTACAGTTTACAACATTGCAATTCTCCGCCGATTACACCTGACAGCCACAATTTACGAGCCTATCACATGGCTTTACTTCACAGCTCCGACGCGGTTTATAGTTTAACACTGTGGGTGTGTTTTATATAACCCAAACCATTTGCACTATGGTTTTATTACCATATCACCCGAACCTTGTTTACAAAGGTTTATGGCAATGTTTAACCGAACCTTTGAATAAAGGTTTTACAACTTCTTTCAAACCATACATTAAGGTTTATGAAAAAGGTTTAAAACTGACTTCCTAACTTTATACATAGTCTGAAACCCTTACATAAGGTTTTTTTACAACATAGTATTAACCCAACCTTAATACTAAGACTTTATATCATGGGTTTCCTACCCATCATCCGAACCTTAATAAAAAAAAGGTTTATGGTTTAAAAATTGTGCTAGGAGGTTTAAGTCCATAAGTTTATGAAACTTAGGAATAGGACTTTAAGACCATAGACTTTATGCTAGGACTTTGATTGAAATTTATTCCTAGGAATAGATTTAGGCCTTTACAAGAAATTAAGTGTATTTTCATTTGATACTTAGCGCTAGTCCTTAGGACTTAAACCTATGAATTAGGACTTAAACTTGAACTTAGTCCTTTTTACCTTAGGATACTTTTTATCCATTAAGGTTTACAAAGTGGACTATAAACATTTTCGACCTTTAAAATTAAGAATTAGGACAAGTTTTATTACATAAGTCTTTAACAAAATTTGTTCTTTCTATCGCAGGTCAACTTGAAGATGTCTTGATTGGCACTTTTGAAACATATTTGCTGGAGTAGAATCTGAAGTCGATGTCGATCGATGTCGAACATTTGAACTCACAAATTTTTTGACCATCTTTATCAATACCTGAATTATTACATAATCGATAATTACCAAATTACAAATAACCGTCTTGGTCGTTTGGGTAATTTCGATACATTTTTAATAATTCTAAAATTGGATCACACCTCCACACTAAAATAACTTTTGGTTCTCCAAAAGTTTTATTACAACTCTTTTGAAAAACAAATTCAATTCTAGAACCTAGTTACAACTTTAATAGCTCTAGATATTACAAAATCTCTTAAGCATAAGGCATGAAGTCTGCCCAATTCCATTCAACACTTTTTTGTTCTCCAGCAGGTGACTTGGATTCTTCCTGGGATGCTGGTGTCGATACTATTTCCTTTGGAAGCATTGGAAAATTTTCTTTGACATGCCCATATGTTACCTGCAAAGAACTAACTGCTCTGATACCACTTGATCTGAAAATGATTGAGTTACTTAGCTCTATTTCAGAGATTGGCTATAGGGGAATTTACTAGATATGTCACCATTGTAGAAATTTTAATAACTGATATATTATTCACCGAGATTCTCCTAATCACACACTATTTTAGCTTCATGCATAATACAGAATCTCTTGTACCATTGATCATCACATGCGGAAATAAAATCAATTGCATGCACACATTAAAACCATAAACAATCACACATATGAACACAGTATTTCATGGGAAAGCTTAAAGCTGAAAACCCCAACTATACGCTATATTATATGTCATGGAGATCATGTAACAATCATAGTACAAAATCTCCTCACAAGCTCTCATGCACACCCTCAATTGCTACACACTATCAAGCTAGATCTATTGAAAACACATGCTCCAATATTTTCCACTTGATAGCCGGCCTCTATTGCGTTTTCAATGCTATAGGACAAACTCATTAAATAGATAACCACACAGTCTGACTGCCCTTGATCCTCCTTGGGCCAATCCCACCTATCTGTGTCTTTAAATGTATACTCAATATAGTCACAATTTGATAGTTAACTTTCTCTTTCTTTTATTCACCTTACTGGTCTCCCGAAAATGTCATACCTTTGAAGTTAGCTGATGCATTCTTTAGTTGATTAATGAGTATATAATTAGTGAATTAATTAATATTTAATTCACACCATGCTCACTTACTAATTGTATCACACGGTTAAGCAGGTCTATCATCTAACTTCTCCCAATCAACTCCACCAAACTCTGCCACATGAGTTCTAACTGAAGTCAACCATGAAATAGCTCAACTAAACCCTAGGAATAGCGTAATTCCTTCTGTCAACTGCATGTGCCACATCCGTAGCTCGAACTGAAGTGCTCCAAGAGGATAAGATAATGTTTATAGTCCAAATATTATTAATAGCTAATAATATTTGACTGATCTATTTTTAGACTGGCAGTCTAAAAATAGACTCCGCCCAGTATGTCTAAAAATAGAGGTCCATCTATTTTTACCAACTTGACCAACCATCCACAAATAGCATCCTGCCACTCATAGACCATGATCCATATGTCTAAAAATAGACATAGTCTAAAAATAGACTTTGCGCCAAAAAATAGCCTGCGGGCCCAATTAGTGAAGGCGACTTCTTTTCACTAAGCTCCATCATCTTGTTGCATTTTCAACACTCCCTCTCAACAAGATATGGATTATCTGCAACCCCTATCCTGCCTCTGTGGTATTCGAATTTGCTCCTGGTGAGCGCCTTCGTGAAGATATCAGCATCCTGATCCTCCCTGGTAGGAATGTATGAAAGTAACATGATCTTAATTTTTTACCTGATCTGCGATATGATGATATTGATGCAACCCTTTGCGGCCTCAACTCATCCTCCCTGTTTTGCTCCTGCATGATCCATATCTAGATGTGCCTCACTGAGATATATACCTCTGAGATATCTCAATACATACTTTGCCTTCCATAAGAGCTTAGTAGGCTTAACCACTTGTGAAAGCTGGTTCACATCTTAGCATATGTCGGGTCATGTATTGACCGGATACATGAGTGACCCCACCAACACGGTGGGCATCCACTACCTCACGCTGATAGCATCCTCCTTCCTCCGGACACCGGGAAGAGGAGTATCAACGGAGCTTGCAACCATGCATGTTGAACTTCTCCGGTATCTCACAGAACACACGAGAAACAAACGGTCCACCATTCGCATTTGCCAAATTTCCAATCTGGAAATAATAGAAGGAGGCCCAAGTCCTTCATCTCAAACTCCTTTGCAAGATCAGCCTTGCATGAGTGTATCAACAGTTCATCACCTGTCAAAATAAAATCATCTACATAAAGTGCAATGATCAGCAACTTACCCTCCACCACAATCTGGTATAGGTTCAGATCTGCCTCACTCTTGGAGAATCCAAGTCCGGTGAAATAACTATCTATCTGTGTGTACCAAGCATGAGGTGCTTGTTTCAACCCATACAAAGCTCTCTTGAGCCTGCACACATGCTGTAGAAATTTGCTAAATAATGATTAATTATCCACCGAGACTATCATGATCACATACAATTCGAATTTATATGCAACACATAATCTCTTCCACTCAGATCATCACACATGCGGAAAATAAAACAAGCGATAACACATCAAATCATCATACACATTAACATAGTATGTATGGGGAAAGCTTATAGCTGAAAACCCCGCAGCTATTGTGTATATTGTAATGGAGAAATCATGTAACAAACTCAGTACAATACTCCTCACAAGTACTCAGTACTTTCTCATAAAGTTACACACAAACTAGCTTGGTTTTGAACAGGTTACTGGTTCAAAACTCACCGCCAATTGCCTTGCCTCTATTGCGCAATCCAGGCCTATCTATATAGAGATCCAAGGTTCGAATCTCCTTGGCTTGACAGCACAATCATCATGGGAAATTCCTCCAAGTGTGGTGCAAATCTCATGCACAACTGATGTCGCCACTGATAGCTAACTCCACCCTTTCATCTACCTCTTTCACTGGTCTCCACTGAACTGATCATGCACTGTAGTGAACTGATGTGTTCTTGAGTTGAATAATGAGTTAGTAATTAATGAATTAAATAATATTTAATTCACTCCACTCATAACTAATTGATTAGCTAGTTAAACTAATCTCAACTAGTTCAACTAAAATAAAGAGAACACAACTCCACTATCTGTCTCATTAACTCCTCCAAACTTCTGCCACTGAAGTCCAACTGAAGTCAACCATGCATGATGCCATCAAACCCTTGGGAACCATGTGATTCCTTTGTCAGATGCATGAGCCACTTCTGTAGCTCGAACTGAAGTGCTCCAAGAGAGTAAACTGTTGTTTATAGTCTAAATATTATTAAGGGTAAATAATATTTGACTTCCCTGTTTTAAGGAGAGGCAGTCTAAAAATAGACTTCGACCTCTTTGACCTCAAAAATAGAGTCTCATCTATTTTACCAACATGACACATACTTCAAGAATCTCAAACTGGAATCCCCGAACCATGCTCCATATGTCTAAAAATAGACATAGTCTAAAAATAGATTTTGCGCCAGAATTTGCCTGCGGGCCCACTTAGTGAAGGCGACTTCATTTCAATAAGCTCCATCATCTTGTTGCATTTTCAACACATGCGACTTGCTGCTGAAGATCTTGAAACCTTTAGGCTGCTCTATGTACACCTCCTCCTCAATGACTCCGTTGAGGAACGAAGTCTTCACATCCATCTGATGAATGTGCCACCCCATCTGCGCTGAGAGAGCAAGAATCGTCTGTATGGAAGAATACCTTGCGACAGGTGCAAAGGTCTCCTCATAATCGATCCCCTCTATCTGTGAAAAGCCTCGGGCAACAAATCTTTCCTTGTACTTCTCCACACTCCCGTCAGCTACCTGCTTCACTTTGTAGATCCATCTCGAACCCACCACTGATTTCCCTTTCGGCCTTGGGACAATCTCCCATGCACTGTTTCTGACAATCGAATCATACTCTTCCACCATGGCATCTACCCATGCGGGGTCCTCCACATCTTCCTCGAAAGAGGATGGCTCTGTCACGATACACTTGCTCATAAGAGCCATGTATCCAGTATACCGGTCAGGTGACTGTCTCTGTCTGCGCTGTGATGTAGGTGCTCCTACAACCTTCTCTGCATCTTGAGCCAGTCGCTCAGCTTCTGTAGTGCGCTTCCGCCCTCTGATGGTTGGCGCTGCATGAGTGGTATCTTCCACTCCATGAACCTCCTCTTGTGGCTGATCCACATCCTGAGGCTCATCCTTAGGAACTAATAGCTCCTCATCTGCATGCAAGTGTGGCTCCCTCTCAAGCAAACACTTCATGGCTTTCTCCTCCTGAAATTTTATATCCCGTCGCACAAAAATCTTGCGTCTGTCTGGAAAATACACACGATAGTTGTGGGGCATATCAGTGTACCCCACAAATATCCCAACCTCCGCAGTCGGCTCCAACTTCTTCCTGGCATCTTTCGTCACATGAATGTAAACAGGTGAACCAAAAATCGTCAAATGGGAAATATCAGGCCTCTTACCAGAAAACGCCTCCTTGGGTGTACTCATGCCAAGTATCCTGTGAGGACAACGGTTCTGTACATATACTGCAGTATTGCATGCCTCCGCCCACAAGTGAATGGGTAGGCCCTGATCATGCAACATCGCTCGTGCAACACCCACGATCGTTCTGTTCTTCAGCTCAGCAACCCCGTTCTGCTGTGGGTTATGAGGTGCTATGAGCTCTCTTCGAATTCCTTCTGTGCTGCAAAAGTCCTTGAATTTTCCAGAGATGAATTCACCACCATTTTCGCTCCTCAGAGCCTTCACCTGCTTCCCCGATTCTTTCTCAACCAGTGCCTTGAACTCACAGAACTTTGAGTATGTCTCACTCTTCTTCTGCATGAAGAATATCCAACACTTACG
This sequence comes from Pinus albicaulis, assembly GCA_034641835.2. NCBI lineage: Eukaryota > Viridiplantae > Streptophyta > Pinopsida > Pinales > Pinaceae > Pinus > Pinus albicaulis. Next base: position 1,518,525,194 of record CM076580.1, read on the forward strand.
AGAAAAATCATCAACAAATATCACATAATACATGTTCTTTGCTGTCGAAGCTGCTGAGAAAGGTCCACACACATCTGTGTGAATTCTCTCAAGGATCGTCGTGGCGCGACTATCCTTCTCGTGAAAGGTGGCTTTCACAAATTTTCCCAAGGCACACCTTACCTTGATCATTGTGCAAAGATACCCTTTGGAAGCCAGTAGAAATCTCTTTAGCGATTATCTTCAAAGCTCCATGGTGAAGGTGGCTAATCTCCGGTGCCACAGCTCGCCATCATCACGACTCACCACTCATACACTTGCCACTACATTGCTGCACGATTCCTACACCTTGCAATTGATAATGGTTCTTAACTCAAACCCCTATCCTCAGGGTCTACGGTGCCCCTTCTTGTATGGAAAAACACTTTCCTTCCGCTAAAAAACAACATCATATCCCTTGTCTTCTAACATCGCCACGAGATAAGATTCTTCTTCAATCTGGAACATGCATCACTTCCTTGATACGAAGGGTTCCCCACTCCGAACTCCTCTCGAAAGGAAATGGTCAACGTCTGGGTACTTGTTGTATCTACCATCATCGCCCATCTCGATGTGCACTCCAAGATATTTCCATCTAGATCCACATTCAAACAAATCTCGATCTCCTGTCATGTGAAAAGACGCACCACTGTCAAGAAACCACACTGATCCCGCCACACTTGAGACCAAGCATGCGATCAGCGAAAAATCCAGCTCAAACTGCGAGGCTAAGGCCTCTCCAGCTACAGTCCTAGCAGCCTACTTATTTTTATTCTTCTGCAGACAATTTATGGCATAATGTCCGTGTTGGTGACAGTGAAAGCACTTCACCTTGGACATGTCCCGTTTCTTGCCTTTCGCACCGGAATGAGAAGCTTTCTTGCTCTTCCCCTTCTTTGCTTTGGCAGCCAAAGTGAAATTCTCTTCATCAGAGTTCTTTGATGAAGATTCGTCCCTGGTACTCTGCCTTATCTCCTCTTGCACAAGATCCGGCCAAAGTCGCTCCCATCCTGGCAATTTCTCCCGAGCATTGACAGTGTCCTAATAGGAATGCCAAATCTTCGGAAGCCTAAGGAGAGACAAGCTCACCAAGTCCTCATCATCAACAGTCACCCCCACACTTCCCAGCTTATCCCTGCATTGGATGAAATTCGTGAGGTACTTGGGCATACTGTCGCCTTTCTCCATCTTTATGTTCCTGAGTTTTTCCTTGAGCGCCAACTTCCTCTGGTCGATCTTGCTTTGGAATAAATCTGTCAAGGCTTTAAACATCAAGAATGGAGAAGCCTTATCATGAAGGCTAGACACTATGTGATCCTTCACACCCTCCAACAGAATCCTTCGATACTTTGCTGTCTTCTTTTGCCATGCATTAAGTACGACAGCATCAGTAGAAGTAGGCTTTGGGACTTCAGCATCTATGAACTCCTTCAACCCATTGTCATCTAGCACCGCCTCCATCATGTTTTTCCATGCAATATAATTCGAGCTTCCCTCAAGGGCATACTCCAATCGCAATCCTTTGAAATACATCTCAACTTCAACACCAAGAAAACACTGCTGCAAATTCGAATTCCACCAGCACAAAACTCAACCGCTTCAATGTTTTGAAATTTCTCCAATGATCAATATCGCTCTGATACCATGTAGAAATTTGAATAACTGATATATTATTCATCGATATTCTCCCGATCACACACTATTTTAGCTTCATGCATAATACATAATCTCTTCTACCATTGATCATCACATGCGGAAATAAAATAAATTGCATGCACACATTAAAACCATAAACAATCACACATATGAACACAGTATTTCGGGGGAAAGCTTAAAGCTGAAAACCCCAACTATCTGTATATTATAGTCATGGAGATCATGTAAAAATCATAGTAAAAAATCTCCTCACAAGCTCTCATGCACACCCTCAATTGCTACACACTATCAAGCTAGATCTAGCAAAACACATGCTCCAATCTTTTGCCACTTGATAGCCAGCCTCTATTGCGTTTTCAATGCTATGGGATGGCTTCATTAAATAGATAACCACTTGGTCTGAACTGCGCAATCCTCATGGGCTTACTCCACCTATTTGTGTGTTGCAAATAGCAACATTATAGTCACAACTGATAGTTAACCGGCTCTTTCACCTATTCCTGCACTGGTCTCCACTGAAACTGTCCATGCACTGAAGTTAACTGATGCATTATTTAGTTGATTAATGAGTATATAATTAGTGAATTAATTAATAATTAATTCACACCACTCTCACTAATTGTATCAATTAGTTAAACTGAATACAACTCCACTAACTTCCTTAATCAACTCCACCAAACTCTGTCACATGAGTTCTAACTGAAGTCTTCATGCAATAGCTTCACTTAAACCCTAGGAAAAGCGTATTTCCTTCTGTCAGCTGCATGTGCCACATCCAGGCATCAAACTGAAGTGCTCCAAGAGAATAAGATAATGTTTAGAGTCCAAATATTATTAAGAGCTAATAATATTCGACATATCTATTTTTAGACTGGCAATCTAAAAATAGATTCCGCCCAATATGTCTAAAAATAGAAGTCCATCTATTTTTTCCGACTTGACCAACCATCCACAAATAGCATCCTGCAACTCATAGAACATGATCCATATGTCTAAAAATAGACATAGTCTATAAATAGACTTTGCGCCAAAAATACCCTGCGGGCCCACTTAGTGAAGGCGACTCCTTTCCAATAAGCTCATCATCTTGTTGCAATCTCAACAACCCTTAAGGAAAGGATGAGATCCAGAGGCTACCTGGCCCTCTACAGACTCTGTCTATAGAAATTTATAGAGATCAACACTCAGGTTATTAAAATGCAGAATTTACCAAGATCTTTCCTAGTCCTTGTACAAAATGTGAATGGCAGTATTACTGAACAGTTATTATATGCATTAACTGTTTAGACATGAAATGATCTATGTATGTTTAGATTGAACAATTTCACATCAATCACATAAGAAATACCATAAGACAAAGAATTTTGTGACAAAGTTCTTCCCTCCTGGACTACGTCTCCGGGTCCACCTCAGAATTGTGCGTCCGTTGTATTCTTCAAGCCAAGAGAAATATACTACAATGAATCATTAGTTGCACTACTGATGTTGCAGATATGGACCATCCATTTAATATGCTAACTGATACAAACTCGTTCTTTCAACAATTAAGAAAAGACATGGATGATTTGCACACTAAAAAAACTGAGGAACTGAAGCTTTATGGACCTTTGACTGGATGGTGGCTGAAAGAGTTTTAGAAATTTGAAGTTGATCTCGTCAATCATCAACGTACTTCGATACAGACTTCATGCAAGTAGGATGGCGTTTGCTCCTTCAATAAACCTGCAACAAGAAACTCTCCACCAATTATATCTTCTGCCTTCTTAAGAGTGCCTACTTCTTCTTGAAGTAGGGAAAACTCTCCTCAAGACTCCTCTCTTGAGGTCTCTCCTTTCCTTTTGAGGTCTCTCCTCTCAAGGTGACCTTTTACAAAGAAACATATTTTCCTTTATATATTAGGAGTACATAATTTCATGGCTTCACAAAGCTGCCTCGAATCACTATTTGCTGTAATTAGCAATTTGTTTGATATAATTTGGTGATGAAGTCTTCGAATCAAACTTCATTCATGCACCTATGGATAAGTTTCATTACCATAGCGCTGAAATAAATGTTCAAAACCCAAATTTGAGCTTTATAATAAAGTCTTAGCCACAACGTTATCTAACCGGGCGCGCTTGTATAGCTACCGCATGTGAACAACTCTCTTTGGCTACTGTTGTGGTCGAATACCAGCAATTCGGCTTAACAACTGGCGGTTCTGCATTACACCTGTCACATGGCATTAAATTTCTGACACAGTCTCTATAGTTTACAACATTGCAATTCTCTGCCGATTACACCTGGAAGCCACGGTTTACAAGCCTATCACATGGCTTTAGTTCACAGCTCCAACGTGGTTTAGAGTTTAACACTATGGGTGTGTTTTATATAACCCAAACCATTTGCACTATGGTTTTATTGCCATATCACCCGAACCTTGTTTACAAAGGTTTATGGCAATGTTTAACTGAACCTTTGAATAAAGGTTTTACAACTTCTTTTGAACCTTACATTAAGGTTTATGAAAATGTTTAAACCCGACTTCTGAACTTTATACATAGTCTGAAACCCTTACATAAGGTTTTTTTACAACATAGTATTAACCCAACCTTAATACTAAGACTTTATATCACGGGTTTTCTACCCATCAGCCGAACCTTAATAAAAAAAAGGTTTATGGTTTAAAAATTGCGCTAGGAGGTTTAATTCCATAAGTTTATGAAACTTAGGAATAGGACTTTAAGACCATAGACTTTATGCTAGGACTTTGATTGACATTTAGTCCTAGGAATAGATTTAGGCCTTTACAAAAAATTAAGTGTATTTTCATTTTATACTTAGCGCTAGTCCTTAGGACTTAAACCTATGACTTAGGACTTAAACTTCAACTTAGTACTTTTTACCTTAGGATATTTTTTATCCATTAAGGTTTACAAAGCGGACTATTTCGACCTTTACAATTAAGAATTAGGTCAAGTTTTATTACATAAGTCTTTAACAAACTTTGTTGTTTCTGTCGCAGGTCAACTTGAAGATGTCTTGATTGGCGCTTTTGAAACATATTTGTTGGAGTAGAATCTGAAGTCGATGTCGATCAATGTCGAACATTTGAACTCACAATTTTGGTGACCATCTTGATCAATACCTGAATTATTACATAATCGATAATTACCAAATTACAAATAACTATCTTGGTCGTTTGGGTAATTTCGATACAATTTTAATAATTCTAAAATTGGATCACTAATGATGATTTGATAAGGAATCTATCGTCTCCTGGCCAGGGCCACATTGCCCGTCCTCCTATTCCTCCAAGTCGGGCATTTATTAGGCATAGCCAGGTCCAGTAGGTCAGAAACAACAATGAGATTTAGAAAGTGATCAGATAGAGAATCCAGGATGGCACTCAGACCCTAGGACTCAAAGAGCCCAATGGAGAAATTGAGATCCCCCCCATAATGATGTTGTCTCTCTGCATGATGGAGCTATGCATTTAGTCCTCCCAGAAAGCCTCCCGGTGATTGCAATGTCCATAGATATTGATCAGAGTGATCATACTATCAGAATCCCTTGTGGTAATATTAGCTCCAAGAATACCATCACTTCCCCAGCATCCATGAACAATAATCGATCTGTTATATAGCCCAATGGCACACCCACCAGATCTCCCCCTAACATCGATCGTCTGGAAGGTCCAATTGGGCAAGATAGCATGAATGGTTTGGGATACAAAATATCCAACTCCAAGGGTTTCTTGTAGGAATAAAACATCAATCTTAACATGCTCCAATAGAGATCTTAGGGCCAGTTTTTTATCAGGGCTGGCTAAACCCCGACAATTAAAGGAGAGGAAAATCATGGATCATCTCTGCCACGGGTGTTATTTGCTCTAAGAACCCGCTAAATATATTATTGAGTTCCCGCCACAACCTCCAGTCCGGATTTTCGAATGGCTTTGGTCAATGAAGAGGGTTTCCCTCGCAAAGATCTCTGGCAGTAACCCCTAGAATCCTCCCCAAGCCCAGATGACTGCAATTCAAGAGTGCGGGAAGACGATATGAGATTGTAAGGATGCCCCCCAAAAATACCGTCGGATGAATGAGTCGAATGGTGAGATAAATCATCAGACAAGGTTATGGGAGCCGGGCGAGGAAAATATGGAGGGGAAAATGCAACAGGACAGTTTAGGGGATTCATTGTACAGTTTACAGAGGCAATACCATGATGTGATACGGAACATTCAATGCGAGAAGTAAAAAGCAATGAATTAACATTTGATTTAGAGACAGAACATTCAATGCCAAAAGTAAAAATCAATGAATTAACATTTGATTTAGAGAGTGTGGTAGAAATACCCAGTGGCGTACTCTAAAGATGAGGTGAAAGTGTGGTGGCTCCTTGAGTTAGCGGGCGAGAGATGGGGGAAAAGAGTGTCCAGTAGGTGCAGAGCCACCCTACAAATGATTTGGGTCGGCTCGGTTCTTCGCTTCTCCACCATATTCAGTATGAGTGGCCATATGAACCAGAATCTTTGGAGGAGTCGATGGCGCTTCAATAAGAGGACACTCTTTAAATAAGTGCCTGACTGCATGACACCTTCGACATCTGAAGGGTACCCCTTCATAATCCAGAATTTGCAACCTCATCGTATTGTTTAAATGAATACTATATGCTTCAAAGAGTCCATCCCTTGTGTCCAGAAAAACAAGGATCCTCACCATTGAAATATTTCCAGAGTCTAGGTAGGACCTGTCGTGGTCTAGGTAATTTCCCAGAACATACCCAATGGATTTGAAGAGAGATTTGTTCCAGAAATGGAGAGGGAGTCCTGGTAGTCTAACCCAGATAGGACCCACCCCTGATTTCTCCTTATCTGGGTCAAATAAGGGCATCCAACGCTTCAAAAAAACTGGGTTCATATCTATGTGCCAGTATTTGGATATCACCCACTCCACCATGTTTGCCCGTGGAAAGATAAGGGAAAACCAACCCCTGTTCATCGTGAGTACCCGCGGAAGCAGTGGTAGATAGTTTCCCCATATCTCTATTGTCCATATCTTAAGTCTAGCACTGGTGTAGCTTCTACCGCGGACTCTTCCTACCAGTACAGTCTAAGATTTGTGCACAAACTCCTCCATACTCACTTCTTGGCTGATGAAGAAATCCTTCTTAGTCCGACTCCGCGTACACCTCTGTTTCCTCTTTCCACAATGAGGATATCTAGTAAGCAAGGTCTGCATCGGTTCGAATGCTTCGTTAGAGTCTGAAACTCTTGATTCATCCTGTGGTTGAGTCAAGGTTGGAATACCTTTGAAGCAACCTGAGGTGACTGTCGGTATTTCCTGATAAGTAGAGGGCGGAATCCCGCTTTGAAGAATGAGTATTTCGATACCAAGTGAATCTCCTTGTGTGAAGGAGCAACCCCAATTCACAGCAGAATACCTAGGAGTAACAAAGGGTTCCAACGTTTCCTGAGCTTGTTGCTCCCAAGCTCTCAAAACAGATGGTGAGGGGATGGAAAAAATCGGAGAGGTCGCATTTTGTAGGAGGGGTTCCGAACCCAATGTCGAATTCTGCGAGATGTCCATCGACAGTGGAGGTATAACATCCGACCCACAATTCTCTGCCTCCACGTCTTCCTTATCAGAGTCCACCGTGTCCTCCAGCTTCGCGTCAACGGGAGAACGCTGAGTGAAAATCTGGACATGTTCCAAAGGGTCCTCCAAGTAGTTCACTTCATTGTCCGACATGGTCGAGCTCTAGCAAAGCAAAATAAAATGCCCAAAAACCGTTAAGCCAATTTCATTGTTTGCAGGTCAGTTAGGGTAAACAGGTTCACAAAGGAAAATGAGAGAGGGATATGCCCTCTGCCACTAGTATATTATAAAGCGTCGACGATAACGATATTGTCGGTGCAGGTCGAATGGACCCCCCAAGATTTGAAGGGTCGGTGAAAGGCGTAGATTCGTAGAGTCACAGATTGCTCGTGAGCCAAACCTTAAGAGTAATAAACCCCTGCCCGAAAATAATGGAGGAACCGAGGTCAGATAATAAACCTGGTAGATAGAGAAAGCCAAGGATGGTCACGAGGTGGTGGCCTGCATGGCCACCCAGAGCACATCCCGAAACTCATTCTAGTGTGAGTGCACCGACAAGGAGAGTGTAGGTCACCATAGCTAGGGTTTCACCCTTTATAACATTTATTTATATATAAACAGATTTTATTTAGCAAAACGGTCCATTTTACAATAAGATGTGTAATTCCTTTTTCTCTTCTTCTTAAATTAAATTTGACCCATGTCAAAACAATATGAAAAAGGTAGACAATGTCTAGCTTGACCAATTTAAAAAAGGGACACCTTTGCTATAATAAATATATACATAGTTGAGAGTGAAATATTTACTTAACATGTACATTGAAATATTTTATCTATATAACACATTGTCCACATTGAAATGTTTCTTTATTATTAATTTAAATTTAAATACACATCAATATTATTTAATTCTGCATACTATAATATTTTATTTATGACTCACAATGATTTTTGTATACTACTATGGAAATTATAGAATATTTCATGGAGGTTAAATCCTTACCATCCACCTAATTATTATTGATAAGAATTCATAACTAGTTAATGTGGATCTCCAACCTACCCATTGTGAGAACATGGGTGCCTTTATCTTCGTAGGCACAATATTAAAGCTAAGAAATATCCAACTATTTCATTTATGAATTTGGGGTTGATTTATTCTTATGTTTTTATTTTTATTTTTTTATTCACTTTTAGCTGGGCTTGTGTATCTTTTTATGCTGATCTGTGTTAAGATCTTATGTGCTATTTAACTCATATATGAAAATGGATATATGTATTCTTCTTTCTGCATAAGATTATATACATATGCACTTATTTATGTATGTAAACTTATGCCTTCATGAGTGACATGGTGAAATGTTTATCAACTATTACAGAGTTTGTTAGGTTGCACTGACTTTAAATAAATTTAAAAAATTAGATTCCTAGCAAGTGGCTCCCTGCCCACCAATTTCCTAGGGATTTGAGATTATTCCAATTCAATAAGTTCCTCATTGTTATTTATAACATTCATTTATATATAAACAAATTTTATTTAGCAAAATAGTCCATTAATTTTAATAAATTTAAAAATTTAGATTCATGTCACATGGCTCCCCACCCACCAATTTCCTAGACATTTGAGATTATTCCACTTCTAATAACTCCATTCATGATAAGTTCCTCGATTCATTTATATAAGAAAATTTTATTTAGCAAAATGGTCCATTACTTTTGATAAATTAAAAAAATTATATGTGGCTCCCCACCCACCAATTTCCTAGGGATTTGAGATTATTTCAATTCTAATAAGTTCCTTCATGATAGGTTCCTCATTATTATTTATAACATTGATTTATATATAAACAAATTTTATTTAGAAAAATGGCCATTTTTTTTTGGTAAGTTAGACTATTCTATTAATTCGAAAATAGAGAAATTACATATGCTACACGTTGGGTTGTCAAGCTACGCTTAGCCCATCCCAACCTTAGTTACTCGGTTTTGGGGCTGCCTCAGAGGAGGAAACCAATCCGAACAAAGCTTAAAACAAAAAATTACATTATGCGCAGTAGCGCTGATGTATCTAAGTAGCACAAAGTATGCAGAAGCAAAAAAGCATTGATGGAAAGCTTGAAAAAAACATGGAAGAGCTGTGCAGCTGCGCAAGCCTCACTTTTTGTCTTCATCATTGTTGTTGGGGACCTCCTCCTTAATGGGGCAAGCAGATGCCTTCGCAGCGGCTTCCTCCGAATCTGCCACTGTACGCCTGGGTTTGTGGATCGGTGCACAGAGGATGGGGGAGTGCTGATCTACACAGTTAGGGACACGCGTCTAGTTGCCATCGGAATCCATCACCCAGACATGCGAATCATCATCATCCTTTTCCTAAACCGGTAGTGGGTTTGTCTTGTGGTATTGGGGGTCAATCTGGAGAGTGATGGTGGACTTCTGCGGGCCGTGCCTACCTCTCTGCGTAGCTTGCCCAGGGGTTACTTCCTCATGGTCGAGATTGGGGCTCTGACATGAAAAAGTGACGGAGGAGGAGCCTTCCATCGACTCTAGTCGATTGTCCTCGCCATGGTGATAATGACCAAGGAGAGCCCCTCTCTGTCCTCCTCGGATAGTTCTCTGGCGAAGTCTGGGGACCATTGTGCGATGAGGCAGGGGGGAGGTGTCCAAGGAGGGATACACATCAGGGTAAGCAGCACTAGGGCTCAGGGGGTCAAAATAGTTGGGGGAGTGGTGCACAGAAAGGGATGCAGCAGCCGAGAAGGGACTGCGCAACGCGACACTGAGAATAGGGCTTCACAGCCTTCTGAGGTCAGGGAAATGCCAGAGTAAAGGTAAAGAAGCGAAAGGCAAAGATAAAATACTGTGGGTTGATCGAGGTTGAGAGTTCATCTCTTTAAAGGGGCTAGGATGTGAGCGAGGAGGATATCAATGAGTAGGCCTTGCACGCAGCTGCGTGCCATGATCGATCACCTGAGCAGGCTTAAGGGAAGGGGGATGGCTGCTATACGGGTTAATCATGATGATCATTTATGGTGGTAGATGTGTAGGGATGCCTTGGATAGGGTGACACATTTCCCATTGTCTCATCATCATTCCTGATTTTGTGAGTCTCATGCGAATGGCTAACGGTTTGAGGATCTGCAGCAAGTGAGGCTCTGCCCAAAAGATCTTCGTCCTCCAGGGTGTGTGAGATGTGATTGTCATGCGTGTTAGTTCTGTCACTCGCATCTGGGGAGAAAAATGGTCATTTTACAATAAGACGTGTAATTCCTTTTTTTTTTCTTAAATTGAAGTTGACCCATGTCAAAAAAGTAGAGGGAAAATTGTCAAATGGAGATGAAAAAGGTAGACAATGTCTAGCGTGACCAATTTCAAAATGGGACACCTTCGGTGTAATAAATATATACATAGTTGACATTGAAATATTTTACTTAACATGGGCATTGAAATATTTTATCTATATAACATATTGTCCACATTAAAATGTTTCTTTATTATTAATTTAAATTTAAATACCCAGTAATATTATTTAATTATGCATATTATAATATTTTATTTATGACTCACATTGATTTTTTTATTAATATTTTTTATAAGCTAGATATCAATTTTATATTAAGAATTGAATGAATTACATATCTCCCTCTCAGTAAAAAATATTGAATTTTTAACTTTTAATATATATTTTTATTTATTTATTTAGACAAATATTTTAGTATGATTAATATTAATTTTCCTTCTCTCTTTATACTAGTTAGCATACTACTTAACTAGTTGATATTCAAATATACTAGTTAACATGTATATTCAAATAATTTATTTAAGTCTTTTACTCAGAATATATATTTAAAAAAAAAAATACAATAATTATGATCTTGATATTTAAAAGTGAAAATATTTTTTCAATTTTTAGATATCTATCACTCTAAAATTGTTATAAAATTATGTTACTTAACATAAACATAAAAATATTTTATTTCTGAGTGAGAGTGAAATATTTTTATCAAATCTATTTCATACTAAGATATAATATTTAACTAGAATGTAACATTTAATGATGACATTTTATTGATATATAAATTTATATCCAATTTGATTATGTATGGTTTTTAATTTTATATTTAAATTTAGTTATATGTTGTTTTCAATATATTCATGAGATTAATATATTAATATTTAGTTCAATAATGTAGGGGATAAAAGGAAAATTGAAATTTTACAATTTTAAAAATATTTTGCTATTAGTATTTATATTTTTATGAATAAAAAAATAAAATAAAATATAAAGTAAATCAATTATTATTAAATCTTGTCAAATTTTTTGATTTGACAATGTTTTTATATATCTTTCCAATTTCTATAGCCAAAAACAACATAAAGAGAAGATAATATATCTTAATCATATAGTTTATATATTCCATTATGATCTATGTTTTAGATTTCTATTATTTTTAACATAACTTTGGATTTAGATTTCTATATACAAAATCATTTAGATTTTATGTACCATTACTCACGCACATACATTCAAAGAATTTATGGACCACTTTTATATTTAAGTTGTTAAATCATATGGAAATATATGACTAGCATTGAAATTAAGTAATTTTAAATGTATATATCATATTTGGGTTTAATATATATATATATATATATATATATAATTTTTTTTAAAAGAGGTTTATTAGTAAAAAAATATAGGTCATTTCATTTTGATCAGATTTGTTGACTATCGCTATCAACATATGATAATGAAACAAAAAAACAATAAGAGACAATTCACAACTTAAGAGGCCATAACCACTAGTAAACATATATAACATATAAAAGACCCATATCCATGCTAGTCATTAGAAGTGATGGAGTTTGGGTTTTCTAGAGTTGTTGCAAGAGGCGACGAAGGATGGAATGAGCATTGGACATGCTCCTCGAAATGGGCCATCCAGGCCTCCAGCTTCTTAAATTTTTTAGATAACAAATTCTAGCCTCACTAGACCACCACTACATGCTCCCGGACATGGCAATAGAAGTAATACATTTTGTTCAAAGTGGCATTCAATTCAACATGCTCCTCCTGCCTTACCTACTTCGTGGTGTCCAGGAGTTCGAACACTGATTGGATCAAATCTCGGCATCTCTCAACAAAACACTCTTTTCGCTGTCCACGACCACCATGATATGTCAACACTCGATGCCCTAAAACGTCGCGACGAGCCGACCCCCACATTGCTAACCTGGAGGGGTGTGGCTTCCACTACCCATCGCCGAGCCCCCATGCCAACCACCTCGAGCTACATACCGTGCATGCCCTAAGCACCCTAACCGACCACCACATGCTTCCACCTGTTACGCACGAATCGAATGACCACCCTGCTGACCACCCTACTCCGGGCCATCACTACCAATCACCATCTCTGACCGAGACAAGGACACGCCACCCACAAAGCTGTCGAATTGGGCTTCACCTTAACGGAGGAGCACCCTGAGCGAGGAATATAACACATGGTTTTCTCCTCGACACCACTGGAACGATCAAAGGACCACCCGCCCGAAACCTCTCTAGCTTCCCACATAGAAAAAAGCACCACCTACAACATCTTAACCGCCACCCACTAGCACACAGTGAACACGAAAAACACAGAACTAACACCCGCCACAAGCCAAACGCCTTCCCATCTCCTAAGAAGAATTCTCGCAAACCCCACTAGCCATATACTAAAAGATTCACTCCACTGACTCCTCCCAACATCACAAAAGCCCGTGAAAGGGTCAAAGAAGTGCACAATTATACACTCGCTCCAAAAATACTGATGACAACCAGTTTGATACTGAAACCACGCAAAATTAAACAAAAAAAGAAAAGCACCACCCCAACCATGCGACCATACCCTATTTTCCCTACAAATGTACTGAATCAAAGACCAATCCAACAATTGATAAATATTCTCACCCGAAAGCAGTGGAGGGAACACTGACGACGAGGTCGCCCCCTCTCCCAGACCGGGAAACCTCTGTAACGACTGCCTCTCCTCACAAATCCCATACCATAGACATCATAGATCACACACACGGAGAATGACCAGTAAGAACCCTCACCACCCTCCATAAATTCAATTGATCGCCACCACCCTCGAGACCCAAGGCAACATGAAATTTCACACACTGATCATAAATCCCTCCCGTACTCAAGGTGTAATGGAAGGGCGGGAAGGCCGACCCACCCATCTATGGCCACATGCTTACCATGGGTGCCCACGCATTCCCTTGGGAACGCCATCCTCATTGTTCCTCGCCCCCATCAGAGATTGTGCTTATATAATGTCTTTTTCCAAAGGAATATGGAGTTTAGTGTTATTGTAAATGTTTTGAAAATTAAACCCAACACCTTAGTAGTTCACACAATAGAAGAGAAATTGTTTTTCAACTTCTACACATATACGCTTCTTATATATTGCCTTGTCTCACTATGAAGCTCATGGACATTTATCATTGTCTTTGTAATATTTGTTTTATTTGTTGAACTCGTGACAATGAAAAGATAAGTATATCATCTAACTTTGGGTTTTATGATTTCACTATAATAATTCAATTTTGTCTCTTATTCCCGATCTTTGTAAAATTTCACATTTTCCTTTTAAACCTAATTATGACAAGGCTTGTAATAATGCGCGTGCGCGCACACACACACACACAAACATAGTATGACACCATTCTCCACTATCCCCTAATGGTTTAACTAAATGACGATGTTTATAGTCCAACCTCTTGGGCCTTAAGAAACTTCCACTAATATTTAAAGCAATAATAAGAAGTCTCTTGTTTCTAATGTTAATTAACTTATTCTTGTATACTAAGTATTTTATTGAAATTTGGTGGGTTAATTTAAATAGTTAAATGTTGTGAATTACAACTACGAAATCATAAGATTAAGTCCTTGAACCAATTACCTCTATAAATATTAGGAAATCATGAGATTAAATCCTTGAACAAATTACCTCTCTAAATATTATAAGTCTCACTTAATATCCATACCATTTACATTGCCCAAACTACAATCGACCAATTTACCTTTGATACTGTTATTTAAATAATAAAAAATATTCGATAAATTTCTTTAAAATATGCATTCCATCGTTATAATATAAACACTGCATGAAAAAAAATTGACGTCTTAGAATGAATTGAAACAATAAGATATACTTCAAACGATATTTAATTTTTGTGACCTCAGAGGCAAATATATATACTTGGATTGAGATAGTTCTTTGTCTACTTAAAATGCACCATCTAAATTACTATGATGTTCACTATATACAGTACACCATTTCAACATCATCTATTTACTAAATAATATCTCAAACACCCTTGATATTTAATATTCTTGTCGCTTTCATGTTACACCCATCCTTGAATTTATCGCTATACATTTGTCTTGGTACTTTCCTATTCATCAATTTGAACACAACACGGGAGGAAAATGGCTCATTTCCACAGTAAGACATGGCTTAGGAACGATGACTCATCACCATTATGGGTTGGTAGGCCAAACAAATCCAAAGTAAGGGTAAATAGTGACATTCGTGAGAATAATTGAAACAAACCGTTCATATGCACAAGACACATCATCGTTGACAATGCAATTACAATGACACGTGTCAAAACCTTTTAACAAGTCAGTGCCCATGTCAAACATTTTGGGCCATGTTGAACATTTTTAGTCTGGGTGGTTCCTAGGAGAGCTCAATATACCCTTTTAGATTATGAAAAAAATATGTGATGGTGATCCACGAAGAAAATAAATATGGTAGATAAAGTTAAAGGTTGCAATAATGGTAAGGGGAATATTGATAATGATATATGGTTATGATATGCATAACATTTATAATTGCAAGTGGAATATTGATAATGATATATGGTTAAGGTATGTAAGAACATTTTACATTAAATTTGTAGTGTGGAATAATGTTATTAGTTTTTTTGAAAAATTCTTCAAGTAAAATATTATATTTAAAGGAAGTAATTTAAAATATTTGATTTTTGTTTTGTATAAGAAGCTAAATTGTAATTTAATGGATATTAAATTATATATATATATATATAAAATTAAGATTATAGAATTGTGGTTTTTTTTTTAGTTTAGAATCTTTAAAATTTTAGTTGATTTTTTACGATTTTTAATTGTGTTTGGTATTGGGAATGTTGAGAATTTGGAGGGCTAGAGATTAATACAAATTCTCTTCTTGATAATTATTTGTGAGTTTATTTCAGTTACTTATGTCTTTTCTTCTTTAGCTTATTTAATCTTTCATCAATTTAATTATCAAAATACACGAGACACACAAATTAGGCTCCTAGAGCCAGGGCAAAACCTCTCCCTCTTGGAGAGGAAAACCCACGAGAAATTCTTCTTATAGATCTTCAAATGACAAGTACCATGACCCAGACTTAGACCCTTCACCTATAAATGCCTCTAGGACATTTTCTTTACTTCTTTTCTTGCCTTCAACACTGACCCTTCTCTTCTGCTTCAATTTGCACTGGTTTGCACTAGTCTAACCTCTGAACTCAACACCCTTCTATGATCAGCACTTTTCTACTTCTGAATTTCGCACTCCATCACTGTTAACATTTCAGAGAAACCCGCATCCTTAAGTACGCACTAATGTCTTCTTATAAACCTGCACTGATTGCCACTATATTCTGCACTTTCCTATTGTGTCTCCTTTAGAGAGATCCGCACCCTTGTTATAGTAATCCACAACCTTTATCACATCGAGATACCACAGGGCTTGCGTATCTTAACCAAATATGCAACACTTCAAAAGTCTGCACTGAATCTTGTCGATAATCTGCGTTTCTGTTTCAGATATGACCAAAATTGTTCTCCACATTAATCCGCATCAACAGTCACAAGAACCCAAAACTTTTCTGCAATCTCTTCTATATAACAGTCCACAATTTTTACAGTGAGAATCACAGAAAAATCTGCACATCATTAGATGCACCTCTGCACTGCAGTTTCTGCACCTAAATCCGCACTATAGTTCAGATAATGTTCGAAAATCTGAGTCTAAATGAGCCACATGATGGTGATATTTATAGGGATAGATCCACTATCTTAAGGTCGACCATACCTTTATTTTGTAGGCCGACTTGTCAACTTTAGGGAGGCTGACTTGATACATCAATATAGCTTCTCTATCAGTGTTGTATGAGGGATGAATAATAGCCATTCTTCCACGGTTTATTGGACTAGGTCTTGGAGCATTTCATGACTGATAGGTTCTTCATATTCATGACAATAAATACACTTATAAACAAAATATAAACCCTAAATAGACATCAAGAAGAAGTCTATTTGTTAGGGTCCCATGATTTGGTAGATTGGTAGACCAAATGACAAGGTAACATGGAACCAATCTTTGGAGTCCTAGGACCTAGCCTTCCTGGACTCAGAGAGGGATCTCTCTATTGGGTGCAAAGGATGTGTTCTTTTTGTTTTAGGTAATTGATTTTAGGCTAGTTGTTAAGTGTAGAGTTTGTTGATTGTTTTGGTTGGGTAAGATGGTCAAGTGGAATAGGTGGAGTGAGAGGTCTTTGAATCATTGGGCTATGGATTCAATGAAATTCATGACTGCCTCAATGATGAATCAGAGTGTGTTGCAGGGCCAATCTAGCAAGGTTAATGGATCCTTAAGGAATGTGCGAGGTGGAGTGAACATCAAATTTAGGAGAAACCAAGAGGTCTTAAATATAGATAGTTAAAAGCTATAACTCATGAGGTAAGGCAAACAATTAAGCTCAATGAACAATACTTAAATTGGTAAATATCCAAGATAAACATTCCAGTGAAACATAGAAAGCATAAGAGCTTCTAACTTTAGTAAATTCACCTTCAAAATTTGGGAAAAAATATAAGATAACACAAATAACTCAATGTATGAAGAGGAACTCCTAAACATCATATATCAAGCTATAAATAACTCTGAAACAAGTTGATAAGCATGGACAAAGGGCAAGATCGAATGAGACCTCTTTGAATTAACCTAGCAAACAATATTCCAGAGAGTGGTTTCAAGACAGAGTTTGGACAACTTCAAGTAAGCAGGGCATACCGTGAATCATACTTGTAAACTAGCATACTAATCCATATATGAAACAAAACAAGTTTAGGTGGATGTAAGGAGCAATTAAGAATTCCTTAAGATGACCAAACAAAGGAAAACATCAAAGCTATAACAAATAGGAGGACTGAGGTGCCTCAAAGAGCATGTCTCAACCTATACTTTTTTGATTTATAGCTACGATGCTCCAAGTAATGGTCCAATCTATTATAGATATGTTTGAATCTCATGATAGGGTTCGAAGGGAGGAACACGAGGCATTTATGGCCAAGCTATAGCAAATCAATTATTTTCAATGCCATGTCCGCGAAAGAATTGTGGTTGTTTGGCATGGGCTGAATATGTTGATTGAGAAGATCGAAAAGTTGGAAGCTTGGCTGGCTCACTTTGAGAAACATGTCAACTACCTTTACCATCATCCTCCTCCTCCAGGAACGAGGCCATATAATCCTACTTAAATCACTTTTGATGACTGATTATGGTAACCAATGTCTTTCTAGTTCTATTTGTTTTCTTGTATGTAAGGCCTATAAGGTTGTGGGTCTCTCCGTTAGGAATTTTTCTTTATGTATGTAGTATGGTAATAACATTGGTCAACAAACCTATTTGGTGTGATACCACATGCATTTTGACATATTTGTATATGCTTTTTGAGTAATGAAAAAACTTTGAATTACAAAAAAAAATATAATACATTTTTTAAAATGGAAATATCTATTTTAAATGAAAGTGAGTTATTTAATCGATGTGGTAATTTTTCCATCACTTGAATGATAACATTGTTAAAATTTTTGTTATTATGCTTTATTTTTCTTTAATAATGAGTGAGTAAATATTTCCCCCATTTTTAATTTGAAGTAATAAGTAAACAGTCCTCACTCTTGATTTGAAGGAGTACGTACTAAGTATATGATATGCATTTACAATTTGGAAAATTTTCATATCATTGAATTGTTTATTTTGCATATATTTGTTTTGTATATGGAATGGATAAATTATAAATCTCAATTTCATATTAACAAAGTATAAATATAAAAGAGAGAAATATATATATATATATATATATATATATATATATATATATATCAACTGTTAAGAGTATGTGTTTCTTTGGTAAAATGTTATAGGTTCAAATTCAAAAATGATTAAAATATATATACCTTTATAATCTTTAAATGAAAAAATATCATATATCAATTTAATATCTAATTTAGCCATAATCTTAAAAATAAATTGTCATTATCATTATTATTCTTTTTCAAAAACATTAAAAATAAATAAATATCAAACTTAATTTTAATTTAGATATTAAAAATTAATTAAATATATTTATCCCTACTTTATCGTGGAGATTTTTAATTTGTAAATAAGCTTTGTTATAAGCCATTACTATGGCTTATCAATACTACATGCCCAAAAAACCATAACTCATTTCATATGACACTTGTTCATATAACATTTTTCTAATTAATTAATTTAATTAAAAGGATAAAAAATACATAACTACTTTGGAGATAAATATCAATCATTGATTTGTGTATACTACTATGGAAATTATAGAATATTTCATGGAGGTTAAATTCTTACCATCCACCTAATAATTATTGATAAGAATTCATAACTAGTTAATGTGGACCTCCAACAAACCCACTATGAGAACATGGGTGCCTTGATCTTCGTCAGCACAATATTAAAGCCAAGAAATATCCAACTATTTCATTTATGAATTTGGGGTTGATTTCTTCTTATGTTTTTTTGTTTCTATTTCACTTTTAGCTCGACGTGTGTATCTTTGTATGTTGATAGGTGTTAAGATCTTATGTGTTATTAAACTCATATATGAAAATGGATATATGTATTCTTCTTTAAGCATAAGCTTATATACATATGCACTTATTTATGTATGTAAAATTATGCCTTCATGAGCGACGTGGTGAAATGTTGATCAACTGTTGTAGTGTATTACAAAGTTTGTTAGGTTGCATTGACTTTTAATAAATTTAAAAAATTATATTGGTGCTAAGTGACTCCCTGCCCACCAATTTCCTAGGGATTTGAGATTATTCCAATTCTAATGTGTTCCTCAATGATAAATTCCTCATTGTTATTTTTAACATTCATTTATATATAAGAAAATTTTATTTAGCAAAATGGTCCATTAATTTTAATAAATTAAAAAAATTAGATTCCTGTCACATGGCTCCCTACCCACCAATTTCCTAGAGATTTGAGATTATTCCAATTCTAATAACTTCCTCCATTATAAGTTCCTCATTATTATTTACAACATTCATTTATATAAGAAAAATTTATTTATCAAAATGGTCCATTACTTTTAATAAATTAAAAAAATTACATGTGGCTCCCTACCCGCCAATTCCTAGGGATTTGAGATTATTCCAATTCTAATAAGTTCCTCGTTATTATTTATAACATTCATTTATATATAAACAAATTTTATTTAGAAAAATGCTCCATTTTACAATAAGATGTGTAATTCTTTTTTTTATTAGGTTAAAGTTGACCCATGTCAAAACAATAGAGGGACGAAAGTGAAATAGAGATGAAAAAGGTAGACAATTGAGCCACTGGCTCCCCACCCAACAATTTCCTAGGGATTTGAGATTATTTCAATTCTAATAAGTTCATTCATGATAAGTTCCTCATTATTATTTATAACATTGATTTTTTTAATTTTAATTTTAATTTTTTAATTTATTTTTATTTATTTATTTATTTTTTCTGAGGAAAAAATTCGTAATTTTTCATTAATGATAAGAAAAATTACATGTTGCATTTTCAACATATCATCTATGCAGTGATCAAGTATAACAGTAATTGTTCAAACTTATACATTGTTCATTCATAGCATATCCGCTATCATCTATCACTATCTAGTATCATTATATACAATTTACAAGAAGTACATAAAATAAATAAAAGCCACCACTGTGATAGTGTCAAAAACAAAAAATTTGCAGTCAACTAGACTATTGTTGGATCCTCCAAGTCTTCGATAAATGGCCTATGATAGTACTGATAAATCTGGGAGCTCGTATATTCAGTAATGTGCCATCTGCCCCAGTCTAACTACGAGGCTTCTTTGGATAATTGATTAACCAACTGATTTCTCTGCTTGTAAATGTGAGAGAGAGTAATATGATCAAAATATGCTTTAAGTGTAAATACCTCATCCAACGGAGCTCTAAGAATGTGTGTATGACAGTGTGATTTCAGATTGAACCAATCAATAATGATTTTAGAATCCCAAAATATTTATATCCTATTGCATTCATGTTCCCGAACAAAAAGAAGAAGTAGTCTAAGGCTATTAAGCTCCGCATAATTATTGGTGCCTGGGCCAAGGCCCATCTTGAGGTGGAAATAATGTAGATTGTTTATGTGTAGAACCGTACCCCCACCACATCCCAGATTACTGGCTGCTCCATCAAAACATTCCCATGGATAATTATGATCAATCAGTTCTGGAATAATAGTTCTGATGTTGTTATCGATTTCATCATTAGGAATCATTAGGTAAATGGTGGTATTGAGCCTACTAATGTGTTCTCAATCCACGGCCATATTCTTGAAAATGATCTGGTTCCGAGCCATCCAAATACCCCCAGCAATGAGCAATGGGAGGTTCCGGAATTTTGATGGGCAAGATTCCTTCCACCAGCTATCCCAAGCCTCCTGAATAGAATTACCCCGCCAAGGAATAGAAAATCCCACTGTTGCGCTTGTGATTTTCCAAAGAGGTATGATGGTTGAGCATTCAAGGAATAGGTGATTCACATCTTCAGCATGAGAAAGGCACAAACTGCATCTGGATGGACCATAATAAGAACGACGGGTGAGGTTGTCTTTCATCAGGGTGCAGTTTGAAAGAATGCACCACATCAATAATCTCGTTTTAGGTGGTGCCTTCAATTTCCACAATAGTTTCCTTCACCATTGTGTAGCTTGAGGATCCATGGTGTGACAAAGTGAAGTGTAGCCAACTTTGGGAGTATAGAGACCACTGGGGGAAATTGCCCAAATAATTTCGTCCTCCTGGAGAGAGAAGCGGATATTAGTGATTCTGAGTGTACGGATGTAGCGATTCCAATCCAACCACCAATGTTAAGGGATGACAAGAGTTTGTGAAAATAGCCAAGCTTGTGAGTCCCAAGTAGTATTGGGGGAATCAATAATCTGTGATAAGAAGAAAACCCGATCTGGCCAAATGCTGGGGGATACCATTCGACAATCTGAAGTTGTTACCACTCCCCGACCAGGCATCCACCCCAATCTTGACCTTTTCCCCGGAGCCAATGCACTATGCCAGTCTATTTTTGATGATATGGATGGATCTGGAGATGGCCTTCCAAATAATAGATGAGCTGTGTGGAGGCAGTGTACGCCCTCTGATCTAGTCCATAGTAGAAAATTGTGCAATGTATTTATAATAGGTAACCCATTGCCACAAACTATTTCTAACGAGGAGATGCCATCCCATCTTAGCCACAATAGTAGTTGCAAAGTGGTTTAGATCCTTGAGTCCCCAACCACCCCAAGCTTTTGGTTTTGTAATCTTTCTCCAAGCGATCCAAGCATAGTGACATCCTTCCTTTTTTCCTCTCCATAAAGCACGTCTACATATCATTTGAATTCTGGAAGTCATCCCTTTGGGAATCCAAGCCAATGCCATCCAATATACAAGGATTTCTTCTAGGAACGATTTAAGAAGAACCAATTTGCCAGCTCTGGAAAGCCATCTTTGTTAACAAATGTTGATCCTACAATCAACTTTAGCGATAAGCCAATTCTAGTCTTTGATGCGATAGTCATTTGGAAGAAGATGGAAACCAAGGTAATTCAAACCATCTTCCAGGTGCTTGCGCTCAAAGTGAAAGAGTCCCAAATGCTATCTGTATTCGTTCACTGTACAACAAACCATAATAATGGTGGACTTCTGATGATTAGGGCTCATACTAGTCGCTTTACTGAATAATTTGAGGATATTATGAAATTTTGAGTTATCCTGGCAAGAACCATCCAGAAATATTATAACATCATCAACAAACAATAAATGAGTTAGTTGTATCAAATCATTAATAATGATCCCATGGATAGAACCTGCATCTTTGGCCTTGTTCAGAATGGAAGATAATCCTTCCATAATAATAATAAAAAGCAGTGGGGAGAGAGGGTAGCCTTGCCTGAGACCCCTCCCAGCATGAAAGAAATCAATAGCAGCCCCATTGATCAGAATACTAAATGAGGCATTTGTGATGCAACCCATAATCCAATTTGTGAAAGTAGGAGGAAATCCAATATGAAGAACTATAAGGTTCAAATAATCCCAGTTGACACAATCAAAGGCTTTGGCCAAATTAATCTTGAGGATGGTAGTTTTGATATTCTTGAGTTTGATGGAATATAGAGCCTCCTGAGCAGTGCCAATGGCATCATGGATTTGTCTATGATGAAGGAAAGAAATTTGTTCTTGTCCAATGTGGGTTGAGAGGATGGGTTTAATGCGATTTGCAATTACTTTGGATATAATCTTGTATATGCAGTTACAAAGAGAGATTGGTCTGAAGTCATGAAAAGAAAGGGGTTTCTCTACCTTGGGGATAAGGGCTAAGAAAGTAGCATTAAATCCATCATAGATCTGGCCAGTGTTCCTACTATGTTCTATGACCTGAAGAAGGTCCATGCCAATGAGATCAAATAAATATAGATAAAATTCAATTGGCCATATGTTGGGCTCGAGATTTTTTTCCTTCTTAAACCATTTTAGTACCCCTTCAACCTCCCCGAATGTGACCAGTACACTGAATTCCTTCATCTGATCCACATCAACAAATCTATGCAAAGTCTTGGCAATCTCCATAATTTCCAATATATTGGCATTCTCTGGAGCCCTGTACAATCTAGAGAAATGATCAATACCAATTTCAGCCAGTTGGGTGTGTATATGCGCCACTCGACCATTGTTATCCAATAGGTCCCAAATGGTATTAACAATCCGATGACCCTTGGCACATTGCTAGAAAAACTTGGTATTATCATCCCTAGCTTGTAGCCATATGACCCTGCTTTTGAGCCTCCACTTCTCCTCCTAAGCACGAAGAATTTAGTTCTTTCCATTTCTAATGCAATCTATCTGTCTTTTGCTTCTGATGAGCTGAAACTGGTAAGGTCCGGTCCAGTTAAAAAGCCAATCTCCTGCTCGATGTTCTCAAGTGATTCTTTCTCTCTAATTTTCTTATGTCTTGCCCCAGATAATGGTATGATATTTAAGTCGGGTCAAGTTGTCGTCGAGTACTCTCGCAGGCTCCTGTGTAGGAAGGTGAGCACAATGGATCCAATCTTTAATTACGATAGTCTGAAACTCCTGTTCTTCCAACCAAGCAGAGTTGAATTTGAAGGGAGAATGAGGCTTTTGCATACCCTTCAAAAATTCAAAATAAATAGGTGAATGGTCTGAGGATCCCCCAGTACCAACCCATTTCCAAGACGAATCAAATTTTTCTACTAATTGATCTGAAAATGACCTAAGTTACTTAGCTCTATTTCAGAGATTGGCTGTAGGGGAATTTACTAGATATGTCACCATTAAAGAAAGGATGAGATCCAGAGGTTACCTGGCCCTCTACAGACTCTGTCTATAGAACTTTATAGAGATTAACACTTAGGTTATAAAAATGCGGAATTTACCAAGATCTTTCCTAGTCCTTGTACAAAATGTGAATGGCAGTATTACTGAACAATTATTATATGCATTAATTGTTTAGACATGAAATAATCTATGTATGTTTAGATTGAACAATTTCACATCAATCACATAAGCAATACCATAAGACAAAGAAGTTTGTGACAGAGTTCGTCCCTCCTGGACTACGTCTTCGGGTCCACCTCAGAATTGTGCGTTTGTTGTATTCTTCAAGCCAAGTGAAATATGCTACAATGAATCATCAGTTGCACTACTGATGTTGCAGATATGGACCATCCCTTGAATAGGCTAACTGATAAAAAATCTTTTCTTTCAACAATTAAGAAAAGATAAGGATGATTTGCACACTAAGAAAACTGAGGAATTGAAGCTTTATGGACCTTTGACTGGATGGTGGCTAAAAGAGTTTTATAAAGTTGAAGTTGATCTCGTCAATCATCAACGTACTTTGATACTGACTTCATGCAAGTAGGATGGCCTTTTCTCCTTCAATAAACCTGCAACAAGAAACTCTCCACCAATTATATCTTCTGCCTTCTTAAGAGTGCCTACTTCTTCTTGAAGTAGGGAAAAATCTCCTCAACACTCCTCTCTTGAGGTCTCTCCTTTCCTTTTGAGGTCTCTCCTCTGAAGGTGACCTTTTTACAAAGAAACATACTTTCATTTATATATTAGGAGTACATAATTTCATGGCTTCACAAAGCTAACTAGAATCACCGTTTGCTGGAATTAGCAATTTGTTGGAGATAATTTGGTGATGAAGTCTTCGAATCAAACTTCATTAATGCACCTATGGATAAGTTTCATTACCATAGCGCTGAAATAAATGTTCAAAACCCAAATTTGAACTTTATAATGAATTCTTAGCCACAACGTTATCTAACCGGGTGCGCTTGTATAGTTGCCGCATGTGAACAACTCTCTTTGGCTACTGTTGCGGTTGAATCCTGGTGGTTCAGCTTAACAACTGGTGGTTCTGCATTACACCTATCACATGGCATTAAATTTCTGACACAGTCTCTATAGTTTACAACATTGCAATTCTCCACCGATTACACCTGGTAGCCACGGTTTACAAGCCTATCACATGGATTTACTTCACAGCTCCGACGCAGTTTAGAGTTTAACATTTTGGGTGTGTTTTATATAACCCAAACCATTTGCACTATGGTTTATTACCATATCACCCGAACCTTGTTTACAAAGGTTTATGGCAATGTTTAACCGAACCTTTGAATAAAGGTTTTACAACTTCTTTCGAACCTTACATTAAGTTTTATGAAAAGGTTTAAACTCAACTTCCTAACTTTATACATAGTCCGAAACCCTTACATAAGGTTTTTTTACAACATAGTATTAATCCAACCTTAATACTAAGACTTTATATCATGGGTTTCCTACCCATCATCCGAACCTTAATAAAAAAAAGGTTTATGGTTTAAAAATTGCGCTAGGAGGTTTAAGTCCATAAGTTTATGAAACTTAGGAATAGGAATTTAAGACCATAGACTTTATGCTAGGACTTTGATTAACATTTAGTCCTAGGAATAGATTTAGGCCTTTACAACAAATTAAGTGTATTTTCATTTGATACTTAGTGCTAGTCCTTAGGACTTAAACCTAGGACTTAGGACTTAAACTTAAACTTAGTCCTTTTTACCTTAGGATATTTTTTATCCATTAAGGTTTACAAAGCAGACTATAAACATTTTTGACCTTTACAATTAAGACTTAGGACAAGTTTTATTACATAAGTCTTTAACAAACTTTGTTGTTTCTGTCGCAGGTCAACTTGAAGATGTCTTGATTGGCACTTTTGAAACATATTTGCTAGAGTAGAATCTAAAGTCAATGTCGATTGATGTCGAACATTTGAACTCACAATTTTTTTGACCATCCTGATCAATACCTGAATGATTACATAATATATAATTACCAAATTACAAATAACCATCTTGGTCGTTTAGGTAATTTCGATACAATTTTAATAATTCTAAAATTGGATCACACCTCCACACTAAAAGAACTTTTGGTTCTCCAAAAGTTATATTACAATGCTTTTGAAAAACAAATTCAATTCTAGAACCTAGTTACAACTTTACTAGATCTAGATATTAGAAAATCTTTTAAGCATAAGGCATGAAGTCTGCCCAATTCCATTCAGCACTTTTTTGTTCTCCAGCAGGTGACTTGGATTCTTCCTAGGCTGCTGGTGTCGATACTGTTTCCTTTGTAAGCATTGGAAAATTTTCTTTGACATGCCCATCTTGTACCTACAAAGAACTAGCTGCTCTGATACTACTTGATCTGAAAATGACCTGAGTTACTTAGCTCTATTTCAGAGATTGGCTGTAGGGGAATTTACTGGATATGTCACCCTTAAAGAAAGGATGAGATCTAGAGGCTACCTGGCCCTCTACAGACTCTGTCTATAGAAATTTATAGAGATTAACATTCAGGTTATTAATATGCAGAATTTACCATGATCTTTCCTAGTCCTTGTAAAAAATGTGAATGGCAGTATTACTGAACAATTATTATATGCATTAACTGTTTAGACATGAAATAATATATGTATGTTTAGATTGAAAAATTTCACATCAATCACATAAGCAATACCATAAGACAAAGAAGTTTGTGAGGGAGTTCGTCCCTCTTGGACTACGTCTCCGGGTCCGCCTCAGAATTGTGCATCCGTTGTATTCTTCAAGCCAAGAGAAATATGCTACAATGAATCATCAGTTGCACTACTGATGTTGCAGATATGGACCATCCCTTGAATATGCTAACTGATACAAACTCGTTTCTTTCAACAATTAAGAAAAGACATGGATGATTTGCACACTAACAAAACTGAGGAACTGAAGCTTTATGGACCTTTGACTGGATGGTGGTTGAAAGAGTTTTAGAAAGTCAAAGTTGATCTTGTCAATCATCAACGTACTTCGATACTGACTTCATGCAAGTAGGATGGCCTTTTCTCCTTCAATAAACCTGCAATAAGAAACTCCCCACCAATTATATCTTCTGCCTTCTTAAGAGTGCCTACTTCTTCTTGAAGTAGGGAAAACTCTCCTCAACACTCCTCTCTTGAGGTCTCTCCTCTCAAGGTGACCTTTTTAAAAAGAATCATACTTTGCTTTATATATTAGGAGTACATAATTTCATGGCTTCACAAAGCTGCCACGAATCACTGTTGGCTGTAATTAGCAAATTTTTGGAGATAATTTGGTGATGAAGTCTTCAAATCAAACTCCATTCATGCACCTATGGATAAGTTGCATTACCATAGCGCTGAAATAAATGTTCAAAACCCAAATTTGAACTTTATAATAAAGTCTTAGCCACAAAATTATCTAACTGGGCGCGCTTGTATAGCCGCCGCATGTGAACAACTCTCTTTGGCTACTGTTGCGGTCGGATCTCGGTGGTTCGGCTTAACAATTGGTGGTTCCGCATTACACCTGTCACATGGCATTAAATTTCTGACACAGTCTCTACAATTTACAACATTACAATTCTCCGCTGATTACACCTGGCAGCCACGGTTTACAAGCCTATCACATGGCTTTACTTCACAGCTCCGACGCGGTTTAGAGTTTAACACTGTGGTTGTGTTTTATATAACCCAAAACATTTGCACTATGGTTTTATTACCATATCACCCAAACCTTATTTACAAAGGTTTATGGCAATGTTTAACCGAACCTTTGAATAAAGTTTTTACAACTTCTTTCGAACCTTACATTAAGGTTTATGAAAAGGTTTAAACCCGACTTCCTAACTTTATACATAGTCTGAAACCCTTACATAAGGTTTTTTTACAACATAGTATTAACCCAACCTTAATACTAAGACTTTATATCATGGGTTTCCTACCCATCATCCGAACCTTAATAAAAAATAGGTTTATGGTTTAAAAATTGCGCTAGGAGGTTTAAGTCCATAAGTTTATGAAACTTAGGAATAGGACTTTAAGACCATAGACTTTATGCTAGGACTTTGATTGAAATTTAGTCCTAGGAATAGATTTAGGCCTTTACAACAAATTGAGTGTATTTTCATTTGATACTTAGCGCTAGTCCATAGGACTTAAACCTAGGACTTAGGAATTAAAATTAGACTTAGTCCTTTTTACCTTAGGATCTTTTTTATCCATTAAGGTTTACAAAGCAGACTATAAACATTTTTGAACTTTAAAATTAAGACTTAGGACAAGTTTTATTACATAAGTATTTAACAAACTTTGTTGTTTCTGTCGCAAGTCAACTTGAAGATGTCTTGATTGGCGCTTTTGAAACATATTTGTTGGAGTAGAATCTGAAGTCGATGTCGATTGATGTCGAACATTTGAACTCACAAATTTGTTGACCATCTTGATCAATACCTGAATTATTACATAATCGATAATTACCAAATTACAAATAACCATCTGTGTTGTTTGGGTAATTTCGATACAATTTTAATAATTTTAAAATTGGATAACACCTTCACACTAAAAGAACTTTTGGTTCTCCAAAAGTTTTATTACAATGCTTTTGAAAAACAAATTCAATTCTAGAACCTAGTTACAACTTTACTAGATCTAGATATTACAAAATCTTTTAAGCATAAGGCATGAAGTCTGCCCAATTCCATTCAACACTTTTTTGTTCTCCAACGGGTGACTTGGATTCTTCCTAGGCTGCTGGTGTCGATACTGTTTCCTTTGGAAGCATTGGATAATTTTCTTTGACATGCCCATCTTGTACCTGCAAATAACTAGCTGCTCTGATACCACTTGATCTGAAAATGACCTGAGTTACTTAGCTCTATTTCAGAGATTGGCTGTAGGGGAATTTACTGGATATGTCACCCTTAAAGAAAGGATGAGATCCAGAGGCTACCTGGCCCTCTACAGACTCTGTATATAGAAATTTATAGAGATTAACACTCAGGTTATTAAAATGCATAATTTACCAAGATCTTTCCTAGTCCTTGTAAAAAATGTGAATGGCAGTATTACTGAACAGTTATTATATGCATTAACTGTTTAGACATGAAATAATATATGTATGTTTAGATTGAACAATTTCACATCAATTACATAAGCAATACCATAAGACAAAGAAGTTTGTGATGGAGTTCGTCCCTCCTGGACTACGTCTCTGGGTCCGCCTCAGAATTGTGCGTCCGTTGTATTCTTCAAGCCAAGAGAAATATGCTACAATAAATCATCAGTTTCACTACTGATGTTGCAGATATGGACCATTCCTTGAATACGCTAACTGATACAAACTCTTTTCTTTCAACAATTAAGAAAATACATGGATGATTTGCACACTAACAAAACTGAGGAACTAAAGCTTTATGGACCTTTGACTGGATGGTGGCTGAAAGAGTTTTAGAAAGTCGAAGTTGATCTCGTCAATCATCAATGTACTTCGATATTGACTTCATGCAAGTAGGATGGCCTTTGCTCCTTCAATAAACCTGCAACAAGAAACTCTCCACCAATTATATCTTCTTCCTTCTTAAGAGTGCCTACTTCTTCTTGAAGTAGGGAAAACTCTCCTCAACACTCCTCTCTTGATGTCTCTCCTTTCCTTTTGAGGTGTCTCCTCTCAAGGTGACCTTTTTACAAAGAAACATACTTTCCTTTATATATTAGGAGTACATAATTTCATGGCTTCACAAAGCTGCCTCGAATCACTATTTGCTGTAATTAGTAATTTGTTGGAGATAATTTGGTGATGAAGTCTTCGAATCAAACTTCTTTCATGCACCTATGGATAAGTTGCATTACCATAGCGCTGAAATAAATGTTCAAAACCAAAATTTGAACTTTATAATAAAGTCTTAGCCACAACGTTATCTAACTGGGTGCACTTGTATAGCCGCCGCATGTGAACAACTCTCTTTGGCTACTGTTGTGGTCGGATCCTGGTGGTTCGACTTAAAAATTGGCGGTTCCACATTACACATGTCACATGGCATTAAATTTATGACATAGTCTCTACAGTTTACAACATTGCAATTCTTCGCTGATTACACTTGGCAGCCACAGTTTACAAGCCTATCACATGGCTTTACTTCACATCTCCGACGCAGTTTAGAGTTTAACACTGTGGGTGTGTTTTATATAACCCAAACCATTTGCACTATGGTTTTATTACCATATCACGCGAACATTGTTTACAATGGTTTATGGCAATGTTTAACCGAACCTTTGAATAAAGGTTTTACAACTTCTTTCAAACCTTACATTAAGGTTTATGAAAAGGTTTAAACCCGACTTCTAAACTTTATACATAATCCGAAACCCTTACATAAGGTTTTTTTACAACATAGTATTAACCCAACCTTAATACTAAGAGTTTATATCATGGGTTTCCTATCCATCATCCAAACCTTAATAAAAAAAAGGTTTATGGTTTAAAAATTGTGCTAGGAGGTTTAAGTCCATAAGTTTACGAAACTTAGGAATAGGACTTTAAGACCATAGACTTTATGCTAGGACTTTGATTGAAATTTAGTCCTAGGAATAGATTTAGGCCTTTACAACAAATTAAGTGTAATTTCATTTGATACTTAGCGCTAGTCCTTAAGACTTAAACCTAGGACTTAGGACTTAAACTTAAACGTAGTCATTTTTACCTTAGGATATTTTTTATCCATTAAGGTTTACAAAGCGGACTATAAACATTTTCGACCTTTACAATTAAGAATTAGGACAATTTTTATTACATAAGTCTTTAACAAAATTTGTTGTTTCTGTCGCAGGTCAACTTGAAGATGTCTTGATTGGCGCTTTTGAAACATATTTGCTGGAGTAGAACATGAAGTCAATGTCGATCGATGTCGAACATTTGAACTCACAAATTTGTTGACCGTCTTGATCAATACCTGAATTATTACATAATCGATAATTACCAAATTACAAATAAGCATTTTGGTCGTTTGGGTAATTTCGATACAATTTTAATAATTCTAAAATTGGATCACACCTCCACACTAAAAGAAATTTTGGTTCTCCAAAAGTTTTATTACAATGCTTTGGAAAAACAAATTCAATTCTAGAGCCTAGTTACAACTTTACTAGATCTAGATATTACAAAATCTTTTAAGCATAAGGCATGAAGTCTGCCCAATTCCATTCAACACTTTTTTGTTCTCCAGCAGGTGACTTGGATTCTTCCTGGGCTACTGGTGTCGATACTATTTCCTTTGGAAGCATTGGAAAATTTTCTTTGACATGCCCATCGTGTACCTGCAAAGAACTAGCTGCTCTGATACCACTTGATCTGAAAATGACTTGAGTTACCTAGCTCTATTTCAGATATTGGCTGTAGGGGCATTTACTGGATATGTCACCCTTTAAGAAAGGATGAGATCCAGAGGCCACCTGGCCCTCTACAGACTCTGTCTATAGAACTTTATAGAGATTAACACTTAGGTTATTAAAATGCAGAATTTACCAAGATCTTTCCTAGTCCTTGTACAAAATGTGAATGGCAGTATTACTGAACAATTATTATATGAATTAACTGTTTAGACATGAAATAATCTATGTATGTTTAGATTGAAAAATTTCACATCAATCACATAAGCAATACCATAAGACAAAAAAGTTTGTGACGGAGTTCGTCCCTCCTGGAATATGTCTCTGGGTCTGCCTAAGAATTGTGCGTCCATTGTATTCTTCAAGCCAAGAGAAATATGATACAATGAATCATCAGTTGGACTACTGATGTTTCAGATATGGACCATCCCTTGAATAGGCTAACTGATACAAACTCTTTTCTTTAAACAATTAAGAAAATACATGGATGATTTGCACACTAACAAAACTGAGGAACTGAAGCTTTATGGACCTTTGACTGGATGGTGGCTGAAAGAGTTTTAGAAAGTTGAAGTTGATCTCATCAATCATCAATGTACTTCGATACTCACTTCATGCAAGTAGGATGGCCTTTGCTCCATCAATAAACCTGCAATAAGAAACTCTCCACCAATTATATCTTATGCCTTCTTAAGAGTGCCTACTTCTTCTTGAAGTAGGGAAAACTCTCCTCAAAACTCCTCTCTTGAGGTCTCTCCTTTCCTTTTGAGGTGTCTCCTCTCAAGGTGACCTTTTTACAAAGAAACATACTTTCCTTTATATATTATGAGTACATAATTTCATGGCTTCACAAATCTGCCTCGAATCACTGTTTTCTGTAATTAGTAATTTGTTGGAGCTAATTTGGTGATGAAGTCTTCGAATCAAACTTCTTTCATGCACCTATGGATAATTTTCATTACCATAGCGCTGAAATAAATGTTCAAAACCCAAATTTGAACTTTATAATAAAGTCTTAGCCACATCGTTATCTAACCGGGCGCGCTTGTATAGCCACCACATGTGAACAACTCTCTTTGGCTACTGTTGTGGTCAAATCCCGGTAGTTCGGCTTAACAACTGGCGGTTCCACATTACACCTGTCACATGGCATTAAATTTCTAACACAGGCTCTACAGTTTACAACATTGCAATTCTCCGCCGATTACACCTGATAGCCACAGTTTACAAGCCTATCACATGGCTTTATTTCACAGCTCCGACGCGGTTTATAGTTTAACACTGTGGGTGTGTTTTATATAACCCAAACCATTTGTACTATGGTTTTATTACCATATCACCCGAACCTTGTTTACAAAGGTTTATGGCAATGTTTAACCGAACCTTTGAATAAAGGTTTTACAACTTCTTTCGAACCTTACATTAAAGTTTATGAAAAGGTTTAAAACCTACTTCCTAACTTTATACATAGTCCAAAACCCTTACATAAGGTTTTTTTACAACATAGTATTAACCCAACCTTAATACTAAGACTTTATATCATGGGTTTCCTACCCATCATCCGAACCTTAATAAAAAGAAGGTTTATGGTTTAAAAATTGCGCTAGGAGGTTTAAGTCCATAAGTTTATGAAACTTAGGAATAGGAATTTAAGACCATAGAATTTATGCTAGGAGTTTGATTGAAATTTAGTCCTAGGAATAGATTTAGGCGTTTACAACAAATTAAGTGTATTTTCATTTGATACTTAGCGCTAGTCCTTAGGACTTAAACCTATGACTTAGGACTTAAACTTGAACTTAGTCCTTTTTACCTTAGGATATTTTTTATCCATTAAGGTTTACAAAGTGGACTATAAACATTTTCGACTTTTACAATTAAGAATTAGGACAAGTTTTATTACATAAGTATTTAACAAACTTTGTTGTTTCTGTTGTAGGTCAACTTGAAGATGTCTTGATTGGCGCTTTTGAAACATATTTGTTGGAGTAGAATCTGAAGTCGATGTCGATCGATGTCGAACATTTGAACTTGTAGAAATTTGCTGAATAATGAAGTTTTATTTACTGAGATTATCCTGATCATACACTAATTCGAATTCATGTATAACACATAACCTCTTCTACAATCGATCATCAATATGCGAAAATAGAAACAGTCGCATGCGCACATAAACACAATATGTAATGGGGAAAGATTATAGCTGAAAACCCCCAGCTATTTTGTATATTATAATAGAAGAGAACATGTAAAAATCTCAGTACAATACTCCTCACAAGTACTCAGTACTGTCTCCAAAAGTTACACACAAACTAGCTCAGTTTTGAACAAGTCATAGGTTCAAAACTCATCCACTAATTGCCTGCCTCTACTGCGCAATCCAAGTTGGTTCAATGAGAGATCCAAGTTCGAATCTCCTTGGCTTCAACTGCGCAATCCTCATGGGAAATCTCCTCCAATGCTTGTGCAAGACTCATGCACAACTCATCTCGCAACTAATAGCAAACTCACCCTTTCATCTACCTCTTCCACTGGTCTTCACTGAACTGTCCATGCATTGTAGTAAAATGATGTGTTCTTGAGTTGAATAATGAGTTAATAATTAGTGAATTAAATAATATTTAATTCACTCAACTCATCACTAGTGTATTAGCTAGTTAAACTAAACACAACTAGTTCAACTAAGTTAAACCGAACACAACTCCATCAACTGTCTCATCAACTCCACCAAACTCCGCCACTTGAGTTCTAACTGAAGTCAACCATGCATGAGCTCACCAAAACCCTAGGAATAGTGTAATTCCTTCTGTCAGATGCATGAGCCACATCCGTAGCTCCAACTGAAGTGTTGTAAGAGAATAAACTGAAGTTTATAGTCCAAATATTATTAAGGGATAATAATATTTGACTGACCTATTTTTAGACAGGCAGTCTAAAAATAGACTTCGACCTGTATGTCTAAAAATAGAGGTCCATATATTTTTACTAACTCAACCAATCATCCAAGAATAGCATACTGCAACTCCTAGACCATGCTCCATATGTCTAAAAATAGACATAGTCTAAAAATAGACTTTGCGCCAAAAATAGCCTGCGGGCCCACTTAGTGAAGGTGACTTCATTTCACTAAGCTCCATCATCTTGTTGCATTTTCAACACTCCCTCTCAACAAGATAAGGATTATCTACAACCCCTATTCTGCCTCTGTGGAATTCGAATTTGGTTTTGGTGAGCGCCTTCGTCAAGATGTCAGCATCCTGATCCTCCGTGGGAACATATGAAAGTAACATGATTCTCCGCTGCACACAATATCTGATATGATGGTACCTGATGTCGATGTGTTTGGATCTATCATGAAATATTGGATTAGCCGAGAGTTTAATGCAACTCTGGTTATCACAGTAAATCACTGTAGGCTCCAAATGCAACCCAAACAATCCAACGAGGATCTTCCTCATCCAAATAGCCTCGCATGCAGCCAAGCTTGCTGCCATGTACTCGGCCTCTGCTGAACTGAGTGCCACGGATCTCTGCTTTCTGCTGTACCAGGAAACTGCTGTCGAGCCGATACTGAAAACTCCTCCAGATGTGCTCTTTCGGTCCATTGGGCTCCCTGCCCAATCTGCATCAGTGAAGCCGCTAAGCTTCGCTCCATCCTCCTGTCTGTACCATAGACCATATCTCGATGTGCCACTAAGATAACGCAATACATGCTTTCCTGCCTTCCAGAAGAGCTTGGTAGGCTTAACCATAGCTTGCGAAAGCTGGTTAACAGCATAGCATATATCAGGCCGTGTATTGACCAGATACATAAGCGACCCCACCAACTGTCGATAGACAGTGGCATCCACTACCTCCGCTGAAGTAGCATCCTCCTTCCTCCAACCACCAGGAAGAGGAGTGTCAATAGGCTTGCAGCCATGCATGTTGAACCTCTCCAGTATCTCCCGGGCATACTTACCCTGAGAAACAAACAGTCCTCCACTGCGCTGCCAAATCTCCAATCCCAGGAAATAATGAAGGAGGCCCAAGTCCTTCATCTCAAACTCTCGTGCAAGATCCTCCTTGCATGAAAGTATCAACAGCTCATCACCCGTCAAAATCAGATCATCTACATATAGTACAATGATCAGCAGCTTCCCCTCCACCACAATCTGGTACAAGTTAGGATCCGCCTCACTCTTGGAAAATCCAAGCCCGGTGAAATAACTGTCAATCCGTGTGTACCAAGCACGAGGTGCTTGCTTCAGCCCGTATAGTGCTCTCTTGAGTCGGCACACATGCGACTCACTGCTGAAGATGTCGAAACCTTCAGGCTGCTCTATGTACACCTCCTCCTCAATGACTCCGTTGAGGAACGCAGTCTTCACATCCATCTGATGAATGTGCCACTCCATCTGTGCTGAGAGAGCAAGGATCGTCCGTATGGAAGAGTACCTTGCGACAAGTGCAAAGGTCTCCTCATAGTCAATCCCCTCGATCTGTGAAAAGCCACGGGCAAAAAATCTCGCCTTGTACTTCTCCACACTCCCGTCAGCTGCCTACTTCACTTTGTAGATCCATCGCGAACCCACCACCGATTTCCCCACCGGTCTTGGGACAATCTCCCATGCACTGTTCCTGACGATCGAATCATATTCTTCGATCATGGCATCAACCCATGCGGGTTCCTCCACAGCTTCCTCAAAAGAGGATGGCTCCGTCACAACACATTGACTCACAAGAGCCATGTATGCAGTGTACCGATCCGGTGACTGTCTCTGTCTGCGCTGTGCTGTAGGTGGTCCTACAACCCTCTCTGCATCCCGAGCCAGTCGCTCAGCTTCTGTAGTGCGCATGCACCCTCTGATGGTTGGTGCTGCCTGGGTGGTTTCTTCCACCTCCTGAACCTCCTCTTGTGGCTGATCCACATCCGGAAGCTCCTCCTTAGGAACTAACAACTCCTCATCTGCATGCAAGTGTAGCTCCCTCTCAAGCGAACATTGCATGGATTTCTCCTCCTGAAATTTTATATCCCGTCGCACAACAGTCTTGCGACTGTCTGACAAATACACCCGATAGTTGTGAGGTGTATCAGTGTACCCCACAAATATTCCAACCTCAGCAGTTGGATCCAGCTTCCTTCTCGCATCCTTCGTCACATGCATGTAGACAGTAGAACCAAAAATCCGCAAATGGGAAATATCAGGCCTCTTGCCAGAATAAGCCTCCTCCGGTGTACTCATGCCAAGAACCTTGTGAGGACAACGGTTCTGCACATACACTGCTGTATTGCATGCCTCAGCCCACAAGTGAAGGGGTAGGCCCTGATCATGCAACATCGCTCGTGCAGCACCCACGATCGTTCTGTTCTTCCGCTCAGCCACCCCGTTCTGCTGTGGGTTATGGGGTGCGATGAGCTCTCTCCGAATCCCTTCTGCGCTGCAAAAGTCTTTGAATTCAATAGAGATGAATTCACCACCATTGTCGCTCCTGAGAGCCTTCACATGCTTCCCCGATTCCTTCTCAACCATCGCCTTGAATTCACAGAACTTTGAAAATGTCTCGCTCTTCTTCTGCATGAAGAAGATCCAACACTTCCGAGAGAAATCATCAACAAAGATCACATAGTACTTGTGCTTTGCTGTCGAAGCTACAGAGAAAGGACCACACACGTCTATGTGAACTCTCTCAAGGATTGTCGTGGCACGATTATCCTTCTTGTGAAAGGTGGCTTTCACATACTTTCCCAAGGTACACCCCTTGCACTGATCTTACTGCGCAAGAGTGCCCTTAGGAAGCCCAGTAGAAATCTGCTGCAGTATCTTCAAAGCTCCATGGTGAAGGTGGCCCAATCTCCTGTGCCACAGCTCGCCATCATCATCCCGGCTCACCACTTCTCCCGCCTTGCTTGCCATTGCTGCGCAGCCATCTACTTGCAACTGATAAAGGTTCTTGACTTGAACCCCTATCTTCCGAGTCTCTCCAGTTGTCTTACTGCGCAGGAAAGCCTTTCCTTCGCTGAAGACCACATCATACCCCTTGTCTTCCAACATCGCCACAGAGATCAGATTCTTCATCAATCCTGGAACATGCAATACTTCCTTCAATACGAAGGGTTTACCAGACTCCCTCTCAAAGGAAATGGTGCCGATACTGGTCGCACTGTATCTACCATCATCGCCCATCTCGATGTGCACTCCAAGATCATTTTCCTCCAGATCTCGATCTCTTGTCATGTGAAATGACGCACCACTGCCCAAGAACCATACTGATCCCATCACACTTGAGACCAAGCATGCGATCAGTGAAAAATCCAGTTCAAACTGGGAGGCCAATGCCTCTCCCACTGCAGATCCAGCAGCCTTCTTATTTTTCTTCTTCTGCGGACAATTTGTGGCATAGTGTCCGTGCTGGTGACAGTGAAAACACTTCACCTTGGAAATGTCTTGCTTCTTGCCTTTCACACCAGACTGAGAAGCTTTCTTGCTCTTCCCCGTCTTTGCTTTGGCAGCCAAAGTGCAATTTTCCTCATCAGATGCCTTTGATGAAGATTCGTCCCTGGTAGTCCTCCTTATCTCCTCCTGCATGAGATCCGCCCAAAGTCGCTCCCATCCCGGCAACTTCTTTCGACCATTGACAGAATCCTGATAGGAATGCCAACTCTTCGGAAGACCAAGGAGAGCCAGGTCCACCAAGTCCTCTTCATCGACAGTCACCCCCACACTTCCCAGCTCATCTCTGCATTGAGTGAACTTCGTGAGGTATTTGGCGATACTGTCGCCTTTCTCCATCTTAATGTTTCTGAGTTTATCCTTGAGTGCCAGCTTCCTTTGGTCGCTCTTTCTCTGGAATAGATCTGTCAACACTTTCCACATCAAATATGGAGAAGCTTTTCCATGCAGGTTGGATACAATGTGATCCTTCACGCCCTCCAATAGAATCCTTCGACATTTTGCCATCTTCTTTTGCCAAGCCTTGACTTCAGCAGGATCAGTGGGCTTTTGGACATCCATATCTACAAACTCCTTCACCCATTATCTTCTAATACTGCCTCCATCCGATCTTTCTATGCAACATAATTCCAACTGCCTTCAAGGGCATATTCGAGTCGCAAACTGTTGAAAGACATTTCAACTCCGGCACCAAGAAAACAAGCTACTGCAAAATTCGAATTCCAAACTCAAAAACTCAACTGCTTCTGGATCTGTGAGAACAAATTATTTCTAGCATAGAGATCAACTGTAAGGGCATTTACTGGATATATCACCTTTCAGAGAAAGGATGGATCCATAGGCTACCTAGCCCGTTACAGACTCTGTCTACCGAAATAAAATTGTAATCACTGTAATAGATCCCGATGATCAATTCACTCTGATACCATGTAGAAATTTGCTGAATAATAAAGATTTATTCACTGAGATTATCCTAATCATACACTAATTCGAATTCATGTATAACACATAACCTCTTCTACAATCGATCATCAATATGCGGAAATAGAAACAGTCGCATGCGCACATAAACACAATATGTAATGGGGAAAGCTTATAGCTGAAAACCCCCAGCTATTTTGTATATTATAATAGAAGAGAACATGTAAAAATGTCAGTACAATACTCCTCACAAGTACTCAGTACTGTCTCCAAAAGTTACACACAAACTAGCTCAGTTTTGAACAAGTCACAGGTTCAAAACTCATCCACTAATTGCCTGCCTCTACTGCGCAATCCAAGTTGGTTCAATGAGAGATCCAAGTTCAAATCTCCTTGGCTTCAACTGTGCAATACTCATGGGAAATCTCCTCCAATGCTTGTGCAAGACTCATGCAAAACTCATCTCGCAACTAATAGCAAACTCACCCTTTCATCTACCTCTTCCACTAGTCTTCACTGAACTGTCCATGCACTGTAGTAAAATGATGTGTTCTTGAGTTGAATAATGAGTTAATAATTAGTGAATTAAATAATATTTAATTCACTCAACTCATCACTAGTGTATTAGCTAGTTAAACTAAACACAACTAGTTCAACTAAGTTAAACCGAACACAACTCCACCAACTGTCTCATCAACTCCACCAAACTCTGCCACTGAAGTCCTAACTGAATTCAACCATGCATGAGCTCACCAAACCCCAAGGAATAGCGTAATTCCTTCTGTCAGATGCATGGGCCACATCCGTAGCTCCAATTGAAGTGCTGTAAGAGAATAAACTGAAGTTTAGAGTCCAAATATTATTAAGGGCTAATAATATTTGACTGACCTATTTTTAGACAGGCAGTCTAAAAATAGACTTCGACCTATATGTCTAAAAATAGAGGTCCATCTATTTTTTCCAACTCGACCAACCATCCAAGAATAGCATATTGCAACTCCTAGACCATGCTCCATATGTCTAAAAATAGACATAGTCTAAAAATAGACTTTGCGCCAAAAATAGCCTGCGGGCCCACTTAGTGAAGGCGACTTCATTTCACTAAGCTCCATCATCTTGTTGCATTTTCAACAGAACTCACAAATTTTTTGACCATCTTGATCAATACCTGAATTATTACATAATCGATAATTACCAAATTACAAATAACCATCTTGGTCGTTTGGGTAATTTCGATACAGTTTTAATAATTC
The DNA here is from genome assembly GCA_034641835.2 of Pinus albicaulis. Lineage (NCBI taxonomy): Eukaryota > Viridiplantae > Streptophyta > Pinopsida > Pinales > Pinaceae > Pinus > Pinus albicaulis. The sequence continues at coordinate 1,518,565,221 of CM076580.1, forward strand.
TAAAATTGGATCACACCTCCACACTAAAAGAACTTTTGGTTCTCCAAAAGTTTTATTACAATTCTTTTGAAAAACAGTTTCAATTCTAGAACTTAGTTACAACTTTAATAGATCTAGATATTACAAAATATTTTAAGCATAAGGCATGAAGGCTGCCCAATTCCATTCAACACTTTTTTGTTCTCTAGCAGGTGACTTGGATTCTTCCTGGGATGCTGGTGTCGATACTATTTCCTTTGGAAGCATTGGAAAATTTTATTTGACATGCCCATCTTGTACCTGCAAAGAACTAGCTGCTCTGATACCACTTGATCTGAAAATGACTGAGTTACTTAGCTCTATTTCAGAGATTGGCTATAGGGGCATTTACTAGATATGTCACCCTTGTAGAAATTTGAATAACTGATATATTATTCACCGAGATTCTCCTGATCACACACTATTTCAAATTTTTTCTGATCTAATACGTAACTTTTCTACCTGAGATCATCACATGCGGAAATAAAATCAATTGCATGCACACATTAAAACCATAAACAATCACACATATGAACACAGTATTTCATGGGAAAGCTTAAAGCTGAAAACCCCAACTATATGTATATTATATGTCATGGAGATCATGTAACAATCATAGTACAAAATCTCCTCACAAGCTCTCATGGACACCCTCAATTGCTACACACTATCAAGCTAGATCTAGCAAAACGCATGCTCCAATCTTTTGCCACCCGATAGCCAGCCTCTATTGCATTTTCAATGCTATGAGATGGCTTCATTAAATAGATAACCACCTGGTCTGAACTGCGCAATCCTGGTGTTACACAGTAATTTGTCACCGTCCTTGCCATTCCCCATCCCGCACAATGGAGGACCCATTCTGTGACCTGTGAACATTGTCATGCCTTGAAATCATCATCAATGCATCCCTCTGAACATGAGCTTCATTTTCCCTTGAGACATCTCCTTGCAAAAGTCATGAAAAACATCCCTTTTGGCATTGGCGCGGGCAAGCAGTTCAGTACTCGCGCCAATGGAGAAATTACTGCAAAGGGGTCGCGCCACTTGGCGCTCTGTCATAGAGCCGTAGTCGCGCCACCCAATTTGGGAGTTGTTTTTTAAATATGGATGGCGGGAGTTGAGTTCTAACAAATTCACAAACCATCACCTATCTTGAGTTGGGAGGTTGGCTGCGGGAGTTCTATGGAAGGAAGTGGTTTTGCCACCTCCCATGGAACCTTCCTTGTTGATAGGGCCAATCCCATAATAATAGGGATCCCAACTCCTCCTTCCCCATCTATAAAAGCTTGCTCAGATCAATAGCAAGCTAGTCTTGAAGTGCCTAAGCTCTGAATCTCCATATTCCCAAGAGCCTTTGTGTTGTAAAGCACCCTCTCTTTCCCTTAAGGTTGACTCAAGTAAGGAGACCATTGTCACGAGACTCTGGAGAGCTTTTCCCTTTCCTTGGCAAGCTTTGCGAGACGTGGACGACTGGAAACCCGTCCGAAGGAGACCGCGACGTCAGAACTTGGTTGTAATCTCTCTTCGCTGGTTATTTAATCGATGATTATGATTATGGTTCCACTCCGTTTTCCATCATGTTAATGCGAGTAATGTCCTTTCTGACTGATGTTTAGTTACGTATGCTGGTTTCTATGCTTGTATCTGTTCGTTTCTTCTTTGTGCAGGTGTTCATCCGCAGAGATCGTGGAGGGATTGTGATCTGCCAAAGCTGAGGAACGCAGACGCTTCTTCTTCAGATCCTAGCGTTGGAATCCAGGTAGGCTTCTATCTCCAGCCTTTTATTCGTAATTAGGAACCTGCGTCATGACATTGTTTGTTTGTTGCTAGACCCCTGCTAGGCTAGTAGGGATCGCCTCTGTCCGCAGAGGGGATTTACCTCCTCAACAAATTGGCGACTCCGCTGGGGATCCAGTTTGTTGTTTGCTTGTTGTTTGATTTGTAAACTATAGACGGAGCCTGAAGTACAACCAGATAGCCTTCGAAACGCTTCTGCTTTGCATTAGCGGAGTAGATCAACGCTACTTCAGTCCATCTCCGGTTTGGTTTACGGACTGAACGACTTGGAGTCTTTGTCTTGCCTCGCCGTTTGTATCTTGCTTTTCCTTGCTTGATGAACCTTTTGGGTTGGATTTTTTGTGTGTTTTTGCTTCTTGGATTGCTTAGCTTGCATTGGTCTGTTTCTGGAGTAGCTTATTTTTAATTTTTGCTGAGAAACTCGACTGGCGCGGTTTTTAACCCGACAGTCGCGCCACTTGGCGCATGTTGCCTTTGTTCAACCCGCGCCAATCACTTTCTGGCGCCAGTTTCACACTTACAGTCGCGCCACCCCTGTAGGTTTTTTGAGTTTTCTCATTTTTGAGCTCTCTGAAGTTGATCAGTGTTTTTCTTCTTGATTTTCCGACTGCCTGAGTGTGTTGGAGTCTTGTTTGGCTGGGAATTCACCTCTGTCCTTTGGTTGTTTGCTTCTATCTACCGATTTCACGTTTTAAGCCCTAGGTCATCTAGTGGCTTGGTGTATCGAGCCCTCCCTGGTCGTTTTGGTGTTTGGATTGTCCTGTCAACTATCTGATTGATTCTCCACATTCTCTGAGTAGTTGTTCATTGTTCCATTGCGATTTTTGGGTGATTGTTCATTTCTTCATTCGAAACTCGTTTGGTCTTGCTTTGGACTTGGATCACACGGTCCATTGGAAGCTTTTGAGTCTTTTCTTCGCTTTGAGAGACTTTGGTCGATTTGGGGATCTGATTGCTTGTGTTGTTGAGTGAAATGTGTTTGTTTCGCTCTCTTGAATATCGTTTCTCAAGTTGCTCCATTTGTTTTCAAGTTTGATTAGTGCATATTAGCCATTAAACATTGAAAATCAAAAAAAAAAAAAAATCTCTTTTGCTTTTGTTAATTAGTGCAAATTGTGATCTTTTCCATATCACTAGTGATTAGTGTTTTGAATGAAAAGTTGTCAATTGCGTTAGTTGCATTAGAGATCTTGTTGTTTGTGTTAAAGCTCTCAACTCTTCTCTAATTAGTTTTCATCGAACGAAATGTTGCACTGTGGCATATAGCTTTGCATTTAGGCGACACTACATACGATAGGGCCTGGAAATTGAAACTTAATTGAAGATCAACTGTAAAACTTATTCAATTAACCTAAGGCAGCATTGGAACTTAACGAAACATATTTAGAAGGTCTAGGCTAGAGACGTGTTCCGGCGTCGTTAAACCTAGCAGCTGTCGTTTGCCTGTTGGCTTTAGACAGCGCTAGTACGGACTTGTGCTCCCCGTACCGTCGTGTATATAAAGGGAGACCCCCATAGGTTTTCAATCCTTTATCCACAGGAAGCCGAGTCTGCCGCCCTATACCCGTGATACACCGAACACAGCATTCGGGGAGACTACCTGCACGTACGGAAAGTCCTTGGTCAATTTCTGTTTCATTTTTGAAACCAAGGTGTATATTGCAGTTCACGGATATTTGGTATACCCTTTGTGCCTAGTTTTTTCCTGAGCAGTCATTTGGTCTTTTCTGACTCCCTAAACTTGAAAATACCGTCAAGCGCTTGTCCTTTCACGCTTGTGTCAACTCTGAAAGAGATAGAGTCATCTTTTTATCGTTTCTCGACTCTTGAAACATGAAACGGTAGAATTTCTTACTTTCCAATGTGGTAAAATTAATCGCCCACGATTTCACACCCATTTAGACGTTGCTTGTTGACCGTTTGAGTGTGTGTCTTAACTCGTTTTCAGCCCGTGTGTGTGTGTGCCCTTTTCTTTTAGTCTTTTGTCACAGTGGCGGAACCATCGGTTTCGTCTACTAGTAGTCCTTACACGGACGATTCTTCAGAAGCTTCTGAGCCTTCTGTTGAACCACAGCAGCCTGTTGTTTCCGAGTTTCCTGACGGGGGACCGGTTCTCACCGAGCAACCCTTTGGAGGACCAGTTGAGTTCAATTGGCCCTTTTCGGACCCTGTGTCTGAATTGAGATTAGGATCTGATTTCCTTTCTCTTACATCGGGTTCACGGTTTGTTGCTGTTGTTTTTCCTCCTAGTCCTCGCCGTCTTCTGCGTGATTTAACGGCAGGATCAACCATGAGTGATTCTGGTGAGGAAATTCCGGGGTCTGATGACTATCAGCGCATCCCTCGTAGATTTTTTGAGGGAGACGGTTCCGAGCTGGCTACCACATCGTCAGCCAGTCCTTCTTTACCACAGGGATACAGATCTCTGGGTCAGATCATTTCAGCTGCAGCCTCTATGGGGATATCATCTCCCGCATCGAGACCAGCTGCCACTACACCCGGGGTGTCCCCTTCGATGCTCGTCACTTCTGTTCCCGTTCGGCCCACTGTTTGTGTGGCTGCCTCTTCTGCTGTTGTCTCAGCATCTGCTACTAGGGCTGGGCCAACTCCTGAAGACATTTACCTAGCTACTGCTATACCGGAGAATATCTCTCCGAAGGAGTATCGATTGTTTTTACAGCAGCCGAACGCCGGAGCTGGACAAGTTCCCCAAGATCCTTATCGATCCTTCTTTTCGCACTATGCACAGGATGGCACTCCCGTGTATATGTTCCCAGGTCAGTTTGACGAGCACGGGGAGGTTTTGCGCCTTCCTGCTCCTGAGGCTTATCTATATGCTCAAGGTTTACTATACAACTGTGCTTACAACCCACAGACAACTCCTTTAAGGGCCAACTCGCGGCCACAACATGTTATTTGTATGACTGCAGGTAAGCCCCATCCAGGGCCAATACCTCAAGGGCCAGCAAGGGCCATTGTACAATCCGCAAGGACCATATTATAGCCCTGCTGGTCAACCTGCTCAACCTCAGCTAGGGTATCAACCGGGACAGGCCTATGGTCCTGGGGGCAAATCCAGCCGTCTTTACCAATGCAACCGCGTATCCCGTCAAGCTTAACGCGCACACGCCCACAGACTACCCCATGGTTCTGTCAGTCAAACTGTTTAAGCACCTGGTCCTGCTCCTCCACCAGGCAACCGGCTCATCCGATAGCCGAAGAACCCGCTCTCTGTGCCACCACCCATTCGGTAATAACCCGGGGCTCACTTACAACCGGGTCAGCCTGCGCGACCAGCGCCGCCCCCTCATTCGGGCCAACCTGTTCATTCAGGAGCGCCCCCTCATTCGGGTCAACTTGTTCATTCAGGGCAGCCCTCTCATTCCGTTCACTCTGCTCAGCAGCCTGCTCATTCAATGCCGCAGCCAAATCACCAGTTGCGCCCTACGTACCAGGCTCCGCAGGGTTCCACTTATCAGCAGTCTACTCATCCTCAGAGTGGTTATTATCCTCATGGTCGGGGCCTCAACCGAATTATAATCACTCGAGGCTCGTATCATCTTCCTCCACCCGGCCACCTACGCTCAAAGCACTCAACCAAACGCCGCTATATAGGGCAGACACCCAATCGTGGCCCGAACCTCGGTTATCAAGCCCCACACTATGGTTACTGCCACCAAATCATTCCGGGGTTATACCTAACTATGCCCCCTATAGTCGTAACTCATGATTTAACCCATGGGGGCAGGGATATTCACAACCATCGTGGAACGCAGGTACCGGACCTTATCCTGGGACTGGCATGGTAGTTAACCCTCCATTGCCGTTCCTGGCTACCTTGGAACTACCGGACGTTTCGAAGTTGACCAATGATCCGATTGCTCATAATCCATATTGGCCTCCAGTTCCCACCAAGATACCAGGTGACTATCCCAAGTTTGAGGGCAAAGCTGGAGAAGACCCCCAGGCGCATGTGATGACGTATCACCTCTGGTGCTCGTCTAACTCTTGGACCGACGATTCGATTCGTCTGCGTCTTTTCCAGCGTACTTTAACAGGAGCTGCCGCTAAGTGGTACATAGAGCTATCCCGTGGTATTTTTCAAGATTTCAACTCGTTAGCTATGGCTTTCCTCACGCATTTCCAGTTACCGGTCCGGTATGAGGCCGGGACGCACCTCCTGTCTTCTATGAAGCAGGACACGACCACTCACATCTCGGATCACATCCATGAGTGGCGGCGCCGTCGTCGACTGATCAAGTTTCACATACCTGATCAGATTTTGACCCACTGGTTCACCACCTCCTTTGTCAATAAAATCGCTCAGGATATCGCGATGGGAGCGTGTGTGACGGAGGAACAAGCTATCGCGCGTGCCCAGTACCTGGATCTTGTTTATTCGCAATCTGGCACGCTTTATGACATCTTTCCTGATGCTCCACGGCCCGGAGCCACAAAGGCCCCGCCTACCCCTACGGTGGATGGTGTCATTGGTTCCGTTTCTCAAAATTCGAAGAAGTCTTCGAATGGGAAGCAGAAGGCTAATTCTTCCAACAATACCTCTGCTCATTCCCCCTCATCCGATTCTGGTAAAACCGCGGAGGTGAATGCCGTCCGGGCCAATCCTACGGACAAATCCTCCAAGGGGAAGAAGAAGGGCAAAGGCAAATCAAAATCTGATGCCCCGAAACCAGAATCTAAATCTTGAACTGAGGATGGCTCCCAACGTAAGCCGAAATTCCCTTGCCTCATCTGTGAAGGTGACCATTACACTAAGGATTGTCCACGACGATCCGAAATTAGTCAACTTCTTAAAGGCTCAAAAGGGACTCCGGCTGTTTTAAAAGAGCCATTTCCATCTCAGCAGACCCAGATGGTCGAACAGGCGTCACCATCTGCACCGTTTGGGTCTCAAGTTTTCATGATGAAGACTAATGCACCTATCACTATCGCTACGCGATCGAAGGACTACAACAGTCAGCAGCAGGCACCCGGGAAGGCAGTTGCGGAAGGGCCGCCTCCCCCACCTGTTTCTGGTCCGTTGGAAATCGAGAAGCCGACTCTCGAACCCGTTGTGAAACCACCTCCCAAGGGTGTTCTTCGGAGATCCTCTTACAATCCAAATGCTCGTGCCGCTCAACATTACAGTATCGTTGAGGATCTGGCACAGGCGCCATGTGCCATGTCTGCACTTGAGGTTCTTCAAAGTTGTCCTTCGCAACGGAAGGCTTTACTGTCTGCCATCGGTGGTATCGATCCCGCCGACTCGAGCCTTCTCACCTTTGATCTGGAGAATTTTACTCCCCGGCTTCCACATCAAATCGCTTTGGTCATTCAAGTCGGGATTAACGGTCTCAACATTCAAAGGGCCGTCGTAGATGAGAGTGCATCTACTTGCGTTATGTCCTCCGCCTACTGGAAGGCCATTGGCTCTCCAGCCTTGTCGTCATCTCCCAATGCCCTCGAGGCATTTGATGGTCGGGAGTCTAAACCCCTGGGAGTTCTTGAGAGTCTTGCGATCACATTACAGGGAAAAACTGTCAACGTGGAAGTGGAAGTGGTTGACGCTAAGCTCAACTACAATATACTTCTTGGCCGCAGCTGGACCCATGCCATGCTCTGCGTGCCGTCTACTGTCTTTCGATTCATTAAGTTTCCCCATGAGGGCAAGATTGTCACGGTAGATCAGTTGTCGTTTTTCACCTCTAGCTCTGAGAACAACGTACCATACGTGGATCAAATTCCGAATCCCCCAGACAGCATAGGACCTGGTCTTTTCAAAGACCCTGTTCTCATGGGTATATTCCCCGCACCGCCACCGAATACCGCTCAAGTCAACATGTTGTCCAGGACTGATGACCCCTGGCTTATTCCTACACCTGAGCAGGTATATGAGTTTGGAGAATCCATGCCTTTAACGCCGGTAGAGATCAGCTACTGTGATATTGTTGACGCATCGGACCCTCCACCTCCTCAGCATGCTCCGATGAGCATGGCTCTTGACGTCTACTCACAATCCCCCTGGCTTGGTCAGGCTGATTCGCCTGATCCTCTTAGAGAGACTTTTCCTTCAGATGAGGCTATCATTGAAACTATGTCTCTTGAGGAGCTGCCCTGGGGCGATGGACATCATCGCTCCTCGTTTATGCCCAGCTTGGGGGCAATGACTGATTGTCTGGAGCATTATGCTACTCAGGTTCCTTCCCCTCCTCTTCAAACACCAATCTTAATGCACGAGGTTTTTTCGGAGGGTAATCTGAGTAACATTACTCAAACTGTTCCAATCGACATCTCCGTTAAACCGGGGATTGTTGAGAACATTCATGTGGGTGTGACTTGTTCTCCCGAGGAGATTCAAGTCTATACTGAGCTTTTCAAAGAATTCAGAGATGTTTTCGCATGGTCTTACGAGGAAATGCCGGGAATTGATCCGAGTATTGTCGTGCACGAGATTCCAACCTACCCAGGTGCGAAACCCATGCGCCAACGCTTACGTCCCATGCATCCTCGGAAAGCCGCCGCCATCAAGGCAGAAGTTGAAAAACTTCTGAATGCGGGTTTTATTTATCCTATTCCCCTTACAGAATGGGTGTCCAATATCGTCCCTGTTGATAAAAAGCAGGGTACAATTCGAGTCTGTGTGGATTATCGCGATATCAATCGCGCCTGTCCTAAGGATAATTATCCCACTCCGTTCATCGACCAGATCATCGACGAATGTGCCGGGAGTGAGATGTATTCCTTAATGGACGGTTTCTCAGGCTACAACCAAATCAATATTGCACCTGAGGATCAACATAAGACCACATTCATCTGTCCGTGGGGCACTTTCGCGTACAAAAAACTCCCGTTCGGCTTAAAAAATGCTGGCGCCACGTTCCAGCGCGCGATGTCCTATGATTTTCATGATATTCGCCATATCGTCCAGCCTTATCTGGACGACTTGCCAGCCCATTCGGGTAAGCGAGAGGACCATCCTGAGCATCTCCGCCAGATATTCCTTCGTTGCAGACGCTACAGTTTCAGGCTCAACCCTCATAAGTGCGTCTTCTGCGTCGATTCTGGCCGTCTTTTAGGCTTTATAGTCTCGAAAGACGGAATTCGCCTTGACCCTCTAAAGGTTGAGGCCATCGTAAATCTCCCATCACCCTCCTCCTTGTATCAGTTACAGAGTCTGCAAGGGAAGGCGAATTTTCTTAGGCGCTTTATCCCGAATTATGCCGAGGTGGCCAAAGGATTCACTCGTTTGTTAAAGCAGAATGTTCCCTTTCACTGGGACGAAATTGCTCAGGAATCCTTTGAGAAGCTAAAGACATTGCTAGTCAATGCTCCGCTGCTTCGTCCTCCAGACTACCACCGCGACTTTACTTTGTATCTAGCCGCCGCATTAAGCACCATCGCCATGGTCTTGGTGCAGGATGACGAGAACGGTGACGAACATGTCGTTTATTACCTATCTCGGAACCTTCTCGACCCGGAAACACGTTATGCACATGTCGAGAAGTTGGCCTTAGCAGCAGTACATGCCATACAACGCTTTCGCCATTACATCCTTTTGCGTACGATAACAGTGGTTTCAGACTGCAACCCTATGACGTATATTCTTTCTAGACAATTACTAGGGGACAAGTACTCCAAATGGATCGTCATCCTGCAGGAGTTTGACTTGGAGTTCACCACTGCCAAGTCAACTAAATCACTGGTCTTCGCGGATTTGATATGTTCTCTCCCTACGGACTCTGTTCCTTCACACTCAGAAGATCATATACCGGACGAAACACTGTTTCTTATCGATACTCGTGATCCTTGGTACGGTGACATTATAGTGTATCTTCAGACCGCGACATTTCGGTCTGAGTTGGATAAAACTGCCCGCCGTCGGATTCGGCACCAGTCCCAACCCTACCGTATCGTAGGAGATACCTTATATCGTATTGGAGTAGATTCGGTGCTCCGACGATGCCTTACCTTGGAAGAGGCTGAGAAAGTCTTGAATTACTGCCACAGTGGCGCCTGTGGCGGACACATGTTCGGGTATGCTACTGCCCAGAAGATTCTGCGGGCAGGTTATTTCTGGCCTTCCATATTCAAGGATTGTATCACTGCAGTCCGTAAATGCCATCCATGCCAGATTTTTCAGCGCAAGATGCGCGCGCCGCCATTGCCTTTGCATCCCGTTATCACCGTCGGCCCTTTTGCGAAATGGGGCGTGGATTTTATGACGTGTAACCCTCACTCGGCCGGGGGGCATGCGTATATCATTGTCGCCGTCGACTACTTCACTAAGTGGGCCGAGGCGATGCCTACACTAGCTGCTGACGGGAAAACGGCTGCTTCATTTATATTCAACCACGTTATTGCGCGGTTCGGGGTTCCTCAAGCCATCGTCACTGATCACGATACTCATTTCCGCGATTACATGATGGCGGAGCTGACTTCAGCGTTGGGCCTGCGTCACGACAGCTCAACACCATACTACCCTCAAGTGAATGGTCAGGTTGAAGCGGTGAACAAGGTTTTGGTCACTATGCTTCAGCGAACAGTTGGGATTCATAAATCAAATTGGCATCTCCAACTGTTCTCAGCTCTCTGGGCATACCGAACATCTGCTAAGAGTGCAACCGGATTCACACCATTCCAATTGGTGTACGGTCTGGAAGCTACTCTGCCGGTTGAATGTGAAATTCCTTCGCTTAAATTAGCTGTGGAGCTCTTACCGGATACTTCCCCTGAGGAAGAACGTCTTCTGTATCTCGAACGTTTGGATGAAACCCGTCGTCTAGCTGCTTTGATCATCGAAGCACAGAAGAAGAGGGTCAAATCTCATTTTGATCAATCTGTTTCTCCCCGTTCTTTCATCGAGGGAGACCTCGTCCTCTTGTATGATCAGGCACACGATAAGCTTGGAGCCGGTAAACTCCAGCCTATGTGGCACGGGCCTTATATAGTAAAGCGTGTTTTGAAAAATGGGGCCTACGAGCTTATAGATTACGAAGGAGTTCCATTGGCGCAGCCCAGGAATGGGCTGTACCTTAAAAAATACTATGCCTGAATTGATTTCTTGGTGTGGTGTGTGTACATAGGTGTGTGATTGTCATTTGTGTGCATTGTGTGGTGTGCTTTGTAAACATCTTTCTGCTGATCGGGTCTTCCTGGTTGTGCAGATGTCTATTCATCCATTTGTTGGTTTCGCGGATGGTGCCTCCCGCAGTACCAGGAATCTGTCTTCTGCAGCCTGGGTAATCTACGATCCTGTTGGTGAGTTGATTGACCTGCAAGGTGTGTGTTTAGGACGTACCACGAACAATATCGCGGAATATAGTGCCGTGTTGGAATTATTAACCGAGGCAGTAAACCTTGGTATCCGTGAATTGCTCGTGTATCTAGATTCACAACTTGTAGTGTTACAGCTGAACGGACACTATTCGGTAAGAAACCCATCCATTTTACGTCTGTATCTGCGTATTCGATTACTGGAAAGGAATTTTGACTACATTACATATCAACATATACCCAGACATTTGAATACATTAACAGATGCAGTAGCAAATTTGGTATTAGACAGACATTTGCGCAATTTGTAAATCATCATCACATGTAAAGAAAGACTCATCCAGAAATAGATATGTATATATATAGATATCGAAATGTTTACATAGAGTGTGTCACATAAAACTCAAAAAATATACATAATCGTCTTAGTACATCTTGAGACACTGTGTCTCTCAAAAAATAGGTGTGGCATAAATCCTAAGGACTAATCCGCATGGTGCTCATGGTAGCACGTCACTGCACGCACTAGGCGCCTCAGGATTCGGTGGATCCGGTTCGGAACTCCCACCGTGTGGCGCTGGTATGCCATCGGTACGTCTGATAGTTGGGCATAGTCTGGGATCCCATGGGCAATCCCCTCAAGGTTCTGGATCAGTTCCTCTCCTCCGGTGCCTTCCCCCTGAATCTCAGGGGCGAGTTGTGTCCTCTGGGAGATTGGAGACATCCCGACTGGTCTCTCAGGTCCTACATCTGCATGCATATATAATTGTGTTAAGACGAATGTGTATTAACAAAAAAAACATATAAATATAAAATCAAAAATATGAGGTCTTACCTAGCTCCTCGTCCCAGTCATCTCCTTCTGGTAGTGGGAGATCTGGGTCCCCGGTAAAGTCAGTTCCCGAATAGGGCCAATCTTCCACGACGATCAGTTGGCGCCGTAGCCACCTAAAGAACTCTGGCCTCCAGGACATCTGTTGGCCACCTCCAGATCTGGGCATCAGTTCTGCCCAGCGAGCCTTTCGCGGCTCTCGTGGTATCGGACTCGCCACTGTGGCCCCTTGGCCCTGGAAGATTGGTATGCGTTCCAGAATGAACGATACCAAGATGGAACCATACCCGAACTGCTTCAGTTTCCCCTGTTTGCACTTTGTGAGCTGCCTTTTCATGTTGATGGTTACTGCTTCTACCCAGTTGAACAGTAGGGGACCCATGCATTCTGAGGCTAACAGGAGTTGAGTCTTTGTGGCCTCGTGCGGAGCCTGCGACCCAGCAGCCCGCGTAATGGTGTGGAGAACTACTCTCAGTGCTAGATCAGGGATGGTGGAGATGTATACCTTCTTACTTCCTGATCCTGTCTGTGCCCCTCGGCACACCCGCGCCATTACTTCTTCCATCTTTTCCCCAGATGGTCTGCTCCCAGTCAGTACAGGGATTGGACCTCTGCGGGACAATCCAATAATAAAATAAATGTCAGTGACCTCCAATTCTAACACCTGGTCTCGTAGCATGAACACTTGTTCATTTTCATCCCAGATGCTGATTAGATATTGGAGGAGCTCGGGCTGAGCTCGTAAACATGGCGTGAGGAAGAACTTCTTTAATCCACAGTCTCTAAGTGCGTTCATGCAAGCTTGGCTTTGCATGGCCTATTCATCCTCGTCTCCGTGCTCTCGTTCCTTCCATTCGATTGCCATTTTGAGTGATTATCTGCATTCACATGGTCAAAAACCCCTGATTAGATCTTTGGTGAGCTTCAAATTTCAAGAAATTTGGTTTAAAAGTCGAAATTTTGGGCGGAAATTTAGGTTCGGCCGCTGGCGCGGCTGTTTTGCTAACAGTCGCGCCATGTGGCGCGAGCCCTTTAGTAAAAAGAGCTCATTGGCGCGGGTCCGTGCCCGATACCCGCGCCAATGGGCCCGGCCCTAAAATTTTAAAAATGCCCATGCAAAACTGATTTTTAAGGGAAAATCATTAAAAAATGAATGGAAATGTAGAGCAAGGGAGCGCCTTTTACCTGTGACGGACGAGAAGCTGAATGGTTGCCTGGATTGGTCGCAATCGTCGACGGAAGCTTCTGCTCCAAATGGACCACTGTTGTTTTCTACCAAGGTAAATAGTAAAAGTAATTTTATTTTTACCAATTAGACATATTTATAACTTTTTCGACATTAAATGAGTTTTAAAAGTTATTTTTATCAAATGTCTACATATGTTATGTCGAAAATGGATTTTACGCTTGCTTGGTATGTGCAGCGGCAGGTTTTTGCGACCTAAAAAGATGAACACGAGTTGTATTTTATACTTTTTCGGACTCGGTAAATACACGAAAAAGTCACTCTGGAGTCATCTTTCAGCTCTTTTCTGACTCTCTAAATGTGAAAAGATCGCCGAGGCCCTTGTCGTTTCGATCTCGTTAAAATGGACACGAATCGACATCCACCCAGTATAAGTTTAACCCTTTTTCGGGTTGGGATGGATTGATTACGAAAAAGGAATACCCTAGCCTATTGCGACTAGGAGGTTTTCCCGGATATTGTTTTCTACCTTTTCGGATCTGGGGAACTATTTACGAAAACGGACCTGTGGAGTTTTCTTTTCCGTTGTCTTTTCAAACTCTCTAAACATGAAAAGACGCCGAGTTCTTCCTTTGTCAGACTCGTTAAATCCTGATGACATCGGATCTAGTCGAAATGACGTTCTCTGAGTTTCTCCTTCTTGGGACTCGTTAAATGCACCAGGATGGATTCGCCCGAAGGGCGGACTTATATCGCAAGCATATGCTATCCCCTTCAAGCTTGTTATTAAAAATAATTGGGGTACTCGCCAGAAATGGTGGGGGAAAAATGGAACCATCGTCGTTGTCGTCGGCGGTATGTCGCTCTTGAACATGGCACTTGTCTGCATCCGTGTCGGGTTGAGGACATCTCATCTCGTTGCTTCACTTTGCCTCCATGGGTTTGGGTAATCTCTTTTGACCTCTCATCTGTTCACTGCCTCGTCACCATGACCTCTGATCCGTTGATGTCAAATACTGCCAAGTCCATTGTCGTGCCGTTCATATGTTCAAGAGAAGTTGGCCTCTGCGAATATCAACCTTCCTCTGTTTCTCATATGATCCTAATTCACAACAAAACATTATGTTCCTCTGTCTCGTGTCGATGATGTGGGAATCATTATGGCCCACCCTCGATCAAGATCACTTCCTGTCGACTTCAACTCATTATCCAGGAAGTTGGTCTAGAGACTCCTTATGGTACCTTGGAGCCTGCATGCCTCAATGGCAGGTTCGTCGCATTCGACGAGAGGTTTACATCATTGGCCTCCGATCGAGTGATTCTGCGGGTGTTCGACGTCAACTCATTTATTCGCACGCCGTAGATTGTACCTGTAGTACCTTGGGGACCATTGTCATTATTGGTGCTTTCTCTCGCGTCGGTTAACATCTTTCATCATTGGCTGGTAATCCGACGATGTTCTTGCATGTTCGACTTTAGCTCACATATTCACATGCTTGAACTTGTACTTTTTTGGGTCGAGATGGAGCGCAAGACCCTGGATTGTGTCTGTTGTAATCCAGGCTGCGATTGTGGATTATTATCATTATGTACATGACTCATTGATTAGATGGCTGCGACCATACCTGAGTCTATTTATTTGATCTTAGTTGGATGGCTGCGCCCATACCTTGGATCCGGATTATAGCATACTCTGTTTCGGATGGCTGCGTCCATACCACTTATACATCATGTACTTGAGATATCAGTTGTATCTTTCTGCGCAGGTTTTCCGACGGCGGGCCTTCAATTGAACATGTTCTCGTAAAGCATTTCACCCCTCTCCCTCTCGGGCCTCATACTTTAGGGGGCATCTGTTACACAGTAATTTGTCACCGTCCTTGCCATTCCCCATCCCGCACAATGGAGGACCCATTCTGTGACCTGTGAACATTGTCATGCCTTGAAATCATCATCAATGCATCCCTTCCCGAACACGAGTCATTTGCTCTTGAGACATCTCCTTGAAAAGTCATGAAAACATCCCTTTTGGCATCGGCGCGGCAATGCGCTTTAGTACTCGCGCAAATGGAGAAATTACCGCAAAGGGGTCATGCCACTTGGGCACTCGATACAGAGCCGTAGTCGTGCCTGTACCCATTTTGGGAGTTGTTTTTTAAATAAAGATGGCTGAGGTTGAGTTCTCCCAATCAAATTCAAAAAACCACTCACCTATCTTGAGTTGGGAGGTTGCCGTGGAGTTCTACTGGAGGGAAGTGGTTTTGCCACCTCCCCATGGAAACACTTCCCTCGTTGTCATAGGGCCAATCCCATAACAATAGGGATCCCAACTCCTCTCTTCCCATCTATGTAAAGCTTGCTCAAATCAATGGCAAGCTAGTCTGGAAGTGCCCTAAGCTTCCTCGAATCTCCATATTCCCAAGAGCCTCTGTGTTGTAAAGCACCTCTCTTTCCCTTAAGGCCGACTCAAGTAAGGAGACCATTGTCACGAGACTCGGGAGAGTGTTTTCTCCTTTCCTGGAAAGCTTTCAGCGAGACGTGGACCATCGGAGA
Source organism: Pinus albicaulis (assembly GCA_034641835.2). NCBI lineage: Eukaryota > Viridiplantae > Streptophyta > Pinopsida > Pinales > Pinaceae > Pinus > Pinus albicaulis. The sequence continues at coordinate 1,518,580,883 of CM076580.1, forward strand.
CCCGTTCGATGAGACCACGTATCGCTTTGAATCCTTGGTTGTAATCTTTCTTCGCCGGTTATTTGTAACAGATGATTATGATTATGGTTCCACTCCGTTTTCCACTCACGTTAATGCAAGTAATGTCCTTCCGATCGATGTTTAGTTACATATGTCGGTTTCTTATGCTTGTATCCTGCTTCGTTTCTTCCATGCGTGTGTTCATCCGCGGAGATCGTGAAGGATTGTGATCTCCGCGAAGGTCGTAGAACGGGACGCTTTCTTCTTCGCATCCCACGTTGAAACCTGGTGTAGGCTCCCTATCTCCGGCACTCTTTTCATTCTTAATTAGAACCCTGCGTCATAGACATTGTTTGTTCGCTCACAGACCCCGCCTGCTAGTAGGGATCGCTCCCTCGTCCAAGCAGCAGGGGATTTACACCTCCCTCAACAAATTGAGACCCGCCGGGGGATCCATGCCTTGTTGTTTGATTTAGTAAACTATAGACGGAGTCCGTATAGCCCGCATAGTCTTCTCAAATGCTTCTCGCCCCGCTTGAATTAGCGTAGACGAGATCAACGCCACTCACCAACTCTCCCGGTTTGGTTTGACGTGACCGAACGACTCTTGGAGTCTTTGTCTTGCCTCGCCGTTTGTATCTTGCTTTTCCTTGCTTGATGAACCTTCTCGGGTTGGGTTTTTGTGTGTAGTCATTTCGACTGTTTGATTGCTTATTGCATTGGTCTCTGCTTTCCTCGAGTAGCTTATTTTTAATTTTTGCCGAGAAACTCTGCACTCATGCGCGGTTTTTAACCCGATATGGCAGGCCACTTGGCACACATGTTGCTCTTTTGTACAACCCGCACAATCGCCTTCCAGGTCGCTGCTCACTTGCTACCGCGCCACCCCGTAAGTTTTTTGAGTTTTCTCATTTTTGAGCCTCTCCGAAGTTGATTCGTCAGTGTTTTTCTTTCTTGATTTTTCGAACGCTCGAGTGTGTTTGGAGCTCTTGTTTGGCCGTGGGAATTCACCGTCCTCTTCTTTGGTTGTTTGCTTTTATCTACCGATTTTCACACGTTTTAAGCCCTAGGTCATCTAGTGGCTTGGTGTATCGGAGCAGCCCTCCTTGGGAGTTTTGGGTGTTTCTGATTGTTCTCGTCAACTATCCGTGATTGATTCTCCAAGCATTCTCTCGAGTAGTTGTTCATTGTTTTATTGCTGCATTTTTGGGTGATTGTTCATTTCTTCATTCGAAACTCGTTTGGTCTTGCTTTGGACCCCGGATCACACTTCGTCCATACTGGAAGCTTTTCGAGTCTTCTTCGCTTTGAGAGACTTGTGGTCGATTTGGGGATCTAATTGCTTGTAAGTTGTTGAGTGAAATGTGTTTGTTTCGCTCTTCTTGAATATCATTTCTCAAGTTGCTCCCATTTGTTTTCAAGCTCTGATTAGTGCATATTGAGCCATTAAACAGTTTGAAAATTAAAAAAAATCTCTTATGCTTTTGTTAATTAGTGCAAGTTGTGATCTTTTCCATATCACTAGTGATTAGTGTTCTAAGTGAAAAGTTGTCAATTGCATTAGTTGCATTATAGAGCTCATTGTTTGGTTTCCGTTCGCTTCTGCTTTGTGTAAAAGCTCTCAACTCTTCTCTAATTAGTTTTCATCGAATCTAAATGCTGCAATTCGTGGCATGTAGCTTTGCATTTAGGAGACACTACATACGTATAGGGTCTCTGAAACTGAACCTTAATTGAAGATCAACCGTAAAATTTATTCAATTAACCTAAGCGCTATTGAACTTATCCTAAACATATTTAGAAGGTCTAGGCTGAGAGACGTGTTCCTATCGCTGACGAACCACGTACTGTCATTCGCCTATTGGCTTTAGGGACAAGACTAGCACGCGTACTTGTGCTCCCCGTACCGTCGCGTATATAAAGGGAGATCCCCTTATAGGTTTTCAATCCTTTTATCCTACAGCAGCTGAGTCTGGTCGCCCCATACTCCGTGATAATACACCGAATACAAAGCATTCGGGGGAGACTCACTCAGCACGTACGGAAAGTCCCTTTGGTCAATTTCTCTGCGTTTCATTTTTTGAAACCAAGGTGTATATTATGTGCCTTACTGGATATTTGCACACCCTTTGTGCCTGTAGTTTTTTCCCGGGCAAAGCACCATTTGGTCTTTTCTTCTCGACTTCCCCCTAAACTTGAAAAGACCGTCAAGCGCTTGTCCTTTCACGTACGCTTGTGTCAACTTCCGAAAAGAGATAGAGTCATCTTTTTATCGTTTCTCGACTCTTGAAACATGTAAAACAAGAGAATTTCATACTTTCCAATGTGGTAAAATTAATCGCCCACGATTTTACACCTATTTATGACATCGCTTTGTCGACCATTTGATCGTGTGTCTTAACTCATTTTCAGCCCGTCGTGTGTGTGTGCCTTTTCTTCGAGTCTTCTGCCACGGTGGCGGAATCCCATCGTGTTCGTCTCATCGGTAGTCCTTACACTGAACGATTCTTCGTCAAGCTTCCGAGCTCGTCCGAACGCGCCGTTGTGTCCCGAGTTTCCCCGAGTCGACCGGGGACCGGTTCTCGCCGAGCAACCCTTTTGGAGGACCCAGCTGAGTTCCTAACTTGGCCCCTTTTCGGACCCCGTGTCGAATTGAGATTAGGAGCTGATTTCATCTTTCTCTTACATCGGGTTCACCGTTTGTTGTCGCCGTTTTTCCTCTCCTAGTCCTCGCCGTCTTCTCGCGTGCATTTGAATCTACAGATCAACCATGAGTGATTCCGGTGAGGAAATTCCGGGTCCTGATGACTATCAACGCATCCCTCGTAGAGATTGTTTGAGGGAGACTTTGCTCCGAGCACGGCCACACATCACGCCCACAATTCTTACTCACATAATATGGATAGCGTATCTCTCGGGTCGCATCATTTCAATGCGCAACTCTATGGGGATATCATCTCCCGCATCGAGACCGACCCGCCACCACACCTCGGTGTCCCCTTCGACGCCCGTCACTCGTTGCTCTCGTCTTCGGCCCACCGTTTGCTGTGGTCGCCTTTCCGCCGTTGTCTCGCGCATCTCGCCACTAGGGCTCGGGCACAACTCCCGAAGACATTTACCTAGGCTACCGCTATACCGTAGAATATCTTCTCCGAAGGAGTATCGGTACGCACGCTCGAACGCACGAGCCGGACAAGTTCCTCAAGATCCTTATCGATCCTTCTTTTTCGCACTATGCACAGAGTGATGGCACTCCCGTGTATATGTTCTCGGGTGTCGCTTGACGAGCACGGTGGAGGTTTTGCGCCTTCCCCGCTCCCCGACGGCTTATCTATATGCTCAAGGTTTACCATACAACTAAAGCTATACAACTCCACACGGGACAACCCCTTTTCAGGGCACAACTCCGCGCTGCCACATCTCGCTATTTGTATGACCCAGCACAGGGACAGTACATCATGGCCGTGCCCCTCGCGGGCCGCGGGCGCAAGGGCCATTATACAATCCCGTAAGCGACCATATTATAGCCTTGTCGGTCAACCCTCGCTCAACCTCAGAGCCTAGGGTATCAACCGGGACAGCCTTATGGTCCCTGAAAATCCGCCCGTTTTTACTAATGCAACCGCAAAGATCCTCATCGTCTCTAACGCGCATATCAGCATGACCACCCTATGGTTCTCGCTTTCAGTGTCAAACTCGGTTTCCAGCAAGCACTGTCCTCGTTCTCCCACCAGTGGCAAACCTGTTCATCGACACAGCTCGCAGTCCCGCCTCCAGTGCCACCGACCCCGATCCGGCACAACCTCGGCTCACGTACAACCGGTGTCGTCACCGCGCACGATACACCGCCCGGTCACCCATGCTACCGTCATTCGAAAGCCAGTCCCTCACTCGTGTCAACCTCGCTCATTCATGTGGCAACCCTCTCATTCCATTCACTATGCTCATCACTGCTTCATTCAATGCCGCACAAACAATTAATGCACCGCGCCTCACGTACTGTGCTCCGCAGTGGTTCCACTTATCAAGAAATGACCCATCATCCCTCGTAGTGGTTATTATCCTCATGGTCGGCTCTCAACCGAACTATAATCACTCTTGAGTGCTCTCGATGATCATCCTCCTCCACCCGGTTTCTACTCCACGCCACAGCCCAAATCCAAACGTCACATACAGTGCGTACACCTCAATCGTGGCCCTAACCCCGGTTATCAAGCCCCGCACTGTGGTTACCAGTAGCCAACCGGGTCCAAGCGATACGAACTATGCCCCTAGCATCGTAATCCCCGCGGGACATGAATCCGTGGGCAGTGGATATTCACAACCATCGTGTATGCACATGTGACCGTGACCTTTTATCCTCGGGACCCGGCATGGTAGTTAATCCTCCGTCGCCGTCGTCCCGGCTACTCGGAACCGCCTGACGTTTTCGAAGTCGACCAATGATCCCATTGCATGCATAATCCATATTGGCCTCCCGCCTCCCACCAAGACAGCTGGTGAATGTCCCAAGTTTGGAGGGCAAAGTCGGGAGAATACCCCCGTGCGCATGTGATGACGCATCACCTCCGTGTTCGTCTAACTCTTTGGACCGACGATTCGATCTCGTCCGCGTCTTTTCCATGTGGACTTTAACAGTGAGCCGCCGCTAAGTGGTACATAGAGCTATCCCGTGGTATTTTTCAGATTTCAACTCGTTAGCTATGGCTTTCCCTCACGCATTTCGAAGCGTACGCTCCCAGAGTGAGGTAGGACGCACCTCCGCTGTCTTCAAAGGACACGACCACTCACGATCTCGGATCACATCCATGAGTGGCGGCGTCATTGCCGACCCATCAAGTTTCACATACCCTGATCGATATTTGACTCACCGGGTTCACCGCGCTCCCTTTGTCAATAAAATCGCTGGTGATATTTTCGGCTGGGAGCACGTGTGACGGAGAACAAGCTATCGCGCGTGCTGCAAGACTCCGGATCTTGTTTATTCGCAATCTGGCACGCTTTATGACATCTCTTTCTCGATGCTCTCATGGCCCGAACCACAAAGGTCGCGCCTACCCCCACGGTGGATGCAGTCATTGGTTCGTTTTCTTCGACCCGAAGAAGTCTTCTGCATCGGGGAAGCAGAAGACTAGATTCTTCCAACAATACTCTCCGCTATTTCCCCTTCTCATCCCTGATTCTCGTAAACCAAAGGAGGAATGCTGGGCCCGTACTCAATCCCTACGGACAAATCCTCCAAGGGGAAGAAGAAGGGCAAAGGCAAATCAAAATCTGAGCCCCAAAGTTTAATCTGAAACTCGAACTCGAGGATGGCTCCCCAACGTAAGTCTCGGAAATTCCTTGCCCCATCTGTAGGAAGGTGACCATTACACTAAGGACTGTCCATGTACGGTCCGAAATTAGCTTCAACTCTCCTTAGAAGGCCCTGCAAAAGGTACTCCTACTAGCTTCAAAAGAGCCATTTCCATCTCTGGGCGACCCGATGCGTCTTGAGCAGTGGTCACCATCTCCACCGCTGTCTCCGTGTTTTCTATGATGAAGACTAAACTGCATCTATCACTGCGCGCGATCGGCGATCGAAGGATTACAATAGTCACGCAACAGCACCCCGTAGGCGAGCCTGCGACAGCCGCCTCCCCCACACTCGCTTTCTCGGGTCCGCTGGAGATCGAGAAGCCGACTCTCGAACCCCGTTGTGAAGCCACCTCCCAAGGGTGTTCTTCTTGAGATCCCTCTTATATCTCAAATGCCTGTGCCGCCCAACATTGCGCACGTCGAGGAGCTCCGGCACCAGTGCGCTCATGCCATGTCCGCACTTGAGGTTCTTCGATGTTGTCCCTTCACAACGGAAGGCTTTACCGTCGGCACCATCGTGGTATCGATCCCGCCGTACTTCGAGCCTTCTCACCTTTGATCTCGGAGAAATTTACTCCCCCGCGCTTCACGCATCAAATCGCTTGGTCATTCGAAGTTTCCGGGATTAACTGCCTCAACATTCATAGGGCCGTCAGAGATGAGGGTGCATCTTACTTGCGTTAAGGCCCTCCGCCCGCTCGGAAGCGCGCGTCGTCTCTCCAAACTGATTGTCATCTCCCAATGCCCCGAGGCATTTGATGGCTCGGGAGTCGAAACCCCCGGGGAGTTTCTCGAGAGTCTTGCGATCAGCATTGCAGTGAAAACCTGGCAACGCGTTGGAAGTGAAGTGGACACGCAAACTCAACTACAATATACTTCTCGGTCGCAACTGACCCATGCCATGCTCCTCGCGTGCCGTTCATTGTCTTTCGATTCATTAAGTTCCCCCCAAGAGGGCAAGTAGATTGTCACGCGTAGATCAGACTGTCGTTTTTCACCTCTAGCTCGAGAACAACGTGCCATGTATCGTGGAATCAAATTCCGAATCCCCCCGACGAAAGATAGGGACCCGGTCTTTTCAAAGACCCCCCGTTCTCATGTATATTCCCCGCAGACCGCCACCGAATACCGCTCTCAAGTCAACATGTTGTCCAGGACTCGATGACTCCCCGGCTTATTCCTACACCCGAGCAGTATATGAGTTTGAGAATCCATGCCTTTACACCGTGAGAGCACTCAGGGCCATCGTGAGATTGTCTGACGTGATCGACCCTCCTGACCTCTCAAGCACGTTCGATGAGCATGGCTCCTGACGTCTACTGCACAATCCCTCGGCTTTGGCCGGGCGTCGATTCGCCCGATCCTCTTAGAGAGACTTTTCCTCTTCGTATGAGGCTATCATTGAGACTATGTCTCCGGAGGAGCCGCTCAGGGGCGATGGACATCATCGCTCCTCGTTTATGCCCGCAACTTGGGGGCAGCAATGATCGCATTGTCCGGAGTGCGATGCTACTCTATGTTCCTTCCCTCCCTCTTCAAACACCGATCTTAATGCAGCGAGGTCTTTTTCGTGAGGGTAATCTCGAGTAACATTACTCAACGTTCTAATCGACATCTCCGTTAAACCTGTGGATTGTTGAGAACATTCATGTGGGTGTGACTTGTTCTCCTCAAGGAGATTCAAGTCTATACCGAGCTTTTCAAAGAATCTCGTATATGTTTTCGATGGTCTGTCGACGAGGAAATGCCGGGAATTGATCCGAGCATTGTCGTGCACGAAATTCCAACCTACCTGTGTGCGAAACCCGTGCGCCAGCTCGCTTACGGCCCCATGCATCCTCGAAAAGTCGCTGCCATCGATGCGGTAAGTTGAAAAACTTCGAACGCGGGTTTTATTTATCCTATTCCCGCTAAGCATCGGGTGTCCAGTATCATCCCCCGTTGCATAAAAAGTGTGGTACACCCGAGTCTCAGTGGATTACTCCGATATCAATCGTGCCCGCCTTAAGGATAATTATCCCACTCCGTTCATCGTCTCGCGAGAGATCATCGACGAATGTGCCGGGAGTGAGATCTATTCCTCATATGGACGCGTTTCCTCGTGCTACAACCAAATCAATATTGCACCCCGAGGGATCAACATATAAGACCACATCCATCTGCCCGTGGGGCACTTTCCCGCACAAAAAACTCCCCGTTCGTCGCGTAAAAACTGCGCCACGTGCCACGCGTGCGATGTCCCTCCCGCTGCTCATGATATTTCGCCATATCGTCCGCCTTATCTCGGACGACTGCTGCACCCCTATCTTGCAAGCAGAGGACCATCCCCGGAGCATCTCCGCCAGATATTCCTTCGTTGCAGACGCTACAATATCAGGCTCAACCCTCATAAGTGCGTCTTCTGCGTTGATTTTGGCCGTCTTTTAGGCTTTATAGTCTCGAAAGACGGAATTCGCCTTGACCCTCTAAAGGTTGAGGCCATCGTAAATCTCCCATCACCCTCCTCCCTGTATCAGTTACAGAGTCTACAAGGGAAAGCGAATTTTCTTAGGTGCTTTATCCCGAATTATGCCGAGGTGGCCAAAGGATTCACTCATTTGTTAAAGCAGAATGTTCCCTTTCACTGGGACGAAATTGCTCAGGAATCCTTTGAGAAGCTGAAGACATTGCTAGTCAATGCTCCGTTGCTTCGTCCTCCGGACTACCACCGTGACTTTACTTTGTATCTAGCCGCCGCATTAAGCACCATCGCCATGGTCTTGGTGCATGATGACGAGAACGGTGACGAACATGTCGTTTATTACCTGTCTCGGAACCTTCTCGACCCGGAAACGTGTTATGCACATGTCGAGAAGTTGGCCTTAGCAGCAGTACATGCCGTACAACGCTTTCGCCATTACATCCTTTTGCGTACGATAACAGTGGTTTTAGACTGTAACCCTATGACGTATATTCTTTCTAGACAATTACTAGGGGGCAAGTAATCCAAATGGATCGTGATCCTGTAGGAGTTTGACTTGGAGTTCACCACTGCCAAGTCAACTAAATCACTGGTCTTCACGGATTTGATATGTTCTCTCCCTACAGACTCTGTTCCTTCACACTCAGAAGATCATATACCGGACGAAATGCTGTTTCTTATTGATACTCGTGATCCTTGGTACGGTGACATCATAGTGTATCTTCAGACCGCGACATTTCGGTCTGAGTTGGATAAAACTGCCCGCCGTCGGATTCGGCACCAGTCCCAACCCTACCGTATCGTAGGAGATACCTTGTATCGTATTGGAGTAGATTCGGTGCTCCGACGATGCCTTACCTTGGAAGAAGCTGAGAAAGTCTTGAATGACTGCCACAGTGGCGCCTGTGGCGGACACATGTCCGGGTATGCTACTGCCCAGAAGATTCTGCGGGCAGGTTATTTCTGGCCTTCCATATTCAAAGATTGTATCACTGCAGTCCGTAAATGCCATCCATGCCAGATTTTCCAGCGCAAGATGCGCGCGCCGCCATTGCCTTTGCATCCCGTTATTACCGTTGGCCCTTTTGCGAAATGGGGCGTGGATTTTATGATGTGTAACCCTCACTCGGCCGGGGGGCATGCGTATATCATTGTCGCCGTCGACTACTTCACTAAGTGGGCCGAGGCGATGCTTACACTAGCTGCTGACGGGAAAACGGCTGCTTCATTTATATTCAACCACGTTATCGCATGATTCGGGGTTCCTCAAGCCATCGTCACTGATCATGGTACTCATTTCCGTGATTATATGATGGCGGAGCTGACTTCAACGTTGGGCTTGCGTCACGACAGCTCAACACCATACTACCCTCAAGCGAATGGTCAGGTTGAAGCGGTGAACAAGGTTTTGGTCACCATGCTTCAGCGAATGGTTGGGATTCATAAATCCAGTTGGCATCTCCAACTGTTCTCAGCTCTCTGGGCATACCGAACATCTGCTAAGAGTGCAACCGGGTTCACACCTTTCCAATTGGTGTATGGTCTGGAAGCTACTCTGCCGGTTGAATGCGAGATTCCTTCACTAAAATTAACTGTGGAGCTCTTACCGGATACTTCTGCTGAGGAAGAAAATCTTCTGTATCTCGAACGATTGGATGAAACTCGTCGTCTAGCTGCTTTGATCATCGAAGCACAAAAGAAGAGGGTCAAAACTCATTTTGATCAATCTGTTTCTCCCCGTTCTTTTATCGAAGGAGACCTCGTCCTCCTGTACGATCAAGCACATGATAAGCTTGGAGCCGGTAAGTTCCAGCCTATGTGGCATGGGCCCTATATAGTAAAACGCGTTTTGAAAAACGGGGCCTACGAGCTTATAGATTATGAAGGAGTTCTGCTGACGCAGCCCAGAAATGGGTTGTACCTCAAAAAGTACTATGCCTGAAGTGATTTCTTGGTGTGGTGTGTGTAAATAGGTGTGTGATTTTCATTTGTGTGCATGTATAGTGTGGTGTGCTTTGTAAACATCTTTCTGCTGATCGGGTCTTCCTGGTTGTGCAGATGTCTATTCATCCATTTGTTGGTTTCGCGGATGGTGCCTCCCGCAGTACCAGGAATCTGTCTTCCGCAGCCTGGGTAATCTACGATCCCGCTGGTGAGTTGATTGACCTGCAAGGTGTGTGTTTAGGACGTACCACGAACAACATCGCGGAATATAGCGCCGTGTTGGAATTATTAACCGAGGCAGTAAACCTTGGTATCCGTGAATTTCTCGTGTACCTAGATTCACAACTTGTAGTGTTACAGCTGAACGGACACTATTCGGTAAGGAACCCGTCCATCTTACGTCTGTATTTGCGTATTCGATTACTGGAAAGGAATTTTGACGACATTACATATCATCATATACCCAGGCATTTGAATACATTAACAGATGCAGTAGCAAATTTGGTATTAGACAGACATTTGCGCAATTTATAAATCATCATCACATGTAAAGAAAGACTCATCTAGAAATAGATATGTATATATATAGATATCGAAATGTTTACATAGAGTGTGTCACATAAAACTCAAAAAATATACATAATCGTCTTAGTACATCCTGAGACACTGTGTCTCTCAAAAATGGGTGTGGTATAAATCCTAAGGACTAATCCGCATGATGCTCATGGTAGCACGTCACTGCACGCACTAGGTGCCTCAGGATTCGGTGGATCCGGTTCGGAACTCCCAGCGTGTGGCGCTGGTATTCCATCGGTACGTCTGATAGTCGGGCATAGTCTGGGATCCCATGGGCAATTCCCTCGAGGTTCTGGATCAGTTCCTCTCCTCCGGTGACTTCCCCCTGGATCTCAGGGGCGAGTTCTGTCCTCCGGGAGATTGGAGACATCCCGGCTGGTCTCTCAGGTCCTACATCTGCATGCATATATAATTGTGTTAAGACGAATGTGTATTAAAAAAAAAAAACATATAAACATAAAATCAAAAATATGAGGTCTTACCCAGCTCCTCGTCCCAGTCATCTCCTTCTGGTAGTGGGAGATCTGGGTCCCCGGTAAAGTCAGTTCTCGAATAGGGCCAATCTTCCACGACGATCAGCTGGTGCCGTAACCACCTAAAGAACTCTGGCCTCCAGGACATCTGCTGGCCACCTCCAGATCTGGGCATCAGTGCTGCCCAGCGAGCCATTCGCGGATCTCGTGGTATCGGACTCGCCACTGCGGCCCCTTGGCCATGGAAGATTGGTATGCGTTCGAGAATGAACGATACCAAGACGGAACCATACCCGAACTGCTTCAGTTTCCCCTGTTTTCACTTTGTGAGCTGCCTTTTCATGTTGATGGTTACTGCTTCTGCCCAGTTGAACAGTAGGGGACCCATGCATTCTGAGGCTAACAGGAGTTGAGTCTTCGTGGCCTCGTGCGGAGCCTGCGATCCAGCAGCCCGCGTAATGGTGTGGAGAACTACTCTCAGTGCTAGATCAGGGATGGTGGAGATATCCACCTTCTTGCTTCCTGATCCTGTTTGTGCCCCTCGGCACACCCGTGCCATTACTTGTTCCATCTTTTCCGCGGATGGTCTGCTTCCAGTCAGCACAGGGATTGGACCTCTGCGGAACAATCCGGTAATGAAATAAACATCAGTGACCTCCAATTCTAACACCTGGTCTCGTAGCCTGAACACTTGTTCATTTTCATCCCAGATGCTGATTAGATATTGGAGGAGCTCGGGCTGAGCTCGTAAACATGGCGTGACGAAGAACTTATTCAATCCACAGTGTCTAAGTGTGTTCATGCAAGCTTGGCTTTGCATGGCCTGTTCATCCTCGTCTCCGTGGTCTCGTTCCTTCCATTCGATTGCCATTTTGAGTGATTATCTACATTCACATGGTCAAAAACCCCTGGTTAGATCTTTGGTGAGCTTCAAATTCCAAGAGATTTGGTTTAAATACCGAAATTTTGGGCGAAATTTAAGGTTCGGCCGCTGGCGCGGCTGTTTTGCTAACAGTCGCGCCATGTGGCGTGAACCCTTTACAAAAAAGAGCTCATTGGCACGGGTCCGTGCCCGATACCCGCGCCAATGGGCCCGGCCCTAAAATTTTAAAAATGCCCATGCAAGACTGATTCTTAAGGGGAAATCATTAAAAAATGAGTGAAAATGTAGAGCAAGGGAGCGCCTTTTACCTGTGACAGACGAGAAGCTGAATGGTTGCCTGGATTGGTCGCAATCGTCGACGGAAGTTTCTGCTCCAAATGGACCACTGTTGTTTTCTACCAAGGTAAGTAGTAAAAGTAATTTTATTTTTACCAATTAGACATATTTATAACTTTTTCGACATTAAATGAGTTTTAAAAGTTATTTTTTATCAAATATTTGCATATGTTATGTCGAAAATGGATTTTACGCTTGCTTGGTATGTGCAGCAACAGGTTTTTGCGACTTAAAAGATGGACACGAGTTGTATTTTATACTTTTTCGAACTCGGTAAATACACGAAAAAGTCACTCTGGAGTCATCTTTCAACTCTTTTCTGACTCTCTAAATGTGAAAAGATCGCCGAGGCCCTTGTCGTTTCGATCTCGTTAAAATGGACACGAATCGACATCCACCCAGTATAAGTTTAACCCTTTTTCGGGCTGGGATGGATTGATTACGAAAAGGAATACCCTAGCCTATCGCGACTAGGAGGTTTTCCCGGATATTGTTTTCTACCTTTTCGGATCTGGGGAACTATTTACGAAAAGGGACCTGTGGAGTTTTCTTTTCTGCTGTCTTTTCAAACTCTCTAAACATGAAAAGACGCCGAGTTCTTCCTTTGTCAGACTCGTTAAACCCTGATGACATTGGATCTAGTCGAAATGACGTTCTCCGAGTTCCTCCTTCCTAGGACTCGTTAAATGCACTAGGATGGATTCGCCCGAAGGGCGGACTTATATCACAAGCATATACTATCCCCTTCAAGCTTGTTATCAAAAATAATTGGGGTACTCGCCAGAAATGGTGGGGGAAAAATGGAACCATCGTCGTTGTCGTCGGCAGTATGTCGCTCTTGAACATGGCACTTGTCTGCATTCGTGTCGGGTTGGGGACATCTCATCTCGTTGCTTCACTATGCCTCCATGGGTTTGGGTAATCTCTTTTGACCTCTCATCTGTTCACTGCCTCGTCGCCATGACCTCTGATCCGTTGATGTCAAATACTGCCAAGTCCATTGTCGTGCCGTTCATGTGTTCAAGAGAAGTTGGCCTCTGCAAATATCAACCTTCCTCTGTTTCTCATACGATCTTGATTCACAACAAAAACATCATGTTCCTCTGTCTCGTGTCGATGATGTGGGAAACATTATGGCCCACCTTCGATCAAGGTCACTTCCTGTCGACATCAACTCATTATCCAGGAAGTTGGTCTAGAGACTCCTTATGGTACCTTGGAGCCTGCATGCCTCAATGGCGGGTTCGTCGCATTCGACGAGAGGTTTACATCATTGGCCTCCGATCGAGTGATTCTGCGGGTGTTCGACGTCAGCTCATTTATTCGCACGCCGTAGATTGTACCTGTAGTACCTTGAGGACCATTGTCATTATTGGTGGTTTCTCTCGCGTCGGTTAACATCTTTCATCATTGGCTGGTAATCCAACGATGTTCTTGCATGTTCGACTTCAGCTCACATATTCACATGCTTGAACTTGTACTCTGTTGGGTCGAGATGGAGCGCAAGACCCTGGATTGTGTCTGTTGTAATCCAGGCTGCGATTGTGGATTATTATCATTATGTACATGACTCATTGATTGGATGGCGGCGACCATACCTGAGTCTATTTATTTGATCTTAGTTGGATGGCTGCGCCCATACCCTGGATCCAGATTATAGCATACTCTGTTTCGGATGGCTGCGTCCATACCACTTATACATCATGTACTTGAGATATCGGTTGTATCTTTCTGCGCAGGTTTTCCGACGGCGGGCCTTCAGTTGAACATGTTCTCGTAAAGCATTTCACCCCTCTCCCTCTCGGGCCTCATACTTTAGGGGGCATCTGTTACACAGTAATTTGTCACCGTCCTCACCATTCCCCATCCCGCACAATGGAGGACCCATTCTGTGACCTGTGAACATTGTCATGCCTTGAAATCATCATCAATGCATCCCTCTGAACATGAGCTTCATTTGCCCTTGAGACATCTCCTTGCAAAAGTCATGAAAAACATCCCTTTTCGCATTGGCGCGGGCAAGCAGTTCAGTCCTCGTGCCAATTGAGAAATTACTGCAAAGGGGTCGCACCACCTGGCGCTCTGTCATAGAGCCGTAGTCGCGCCATGCAATTTGGGAGTTGTTTTTTAAATAAGGATGGTGGAAGTTGAGTTCTAACAAATTCACAAACCATCACCTATCTTGAATTGGGAGGTTGGCTGCGGGAGTTCTATGGAGGGAAGTGGTTTTTCCACCTCCCATGGAACCTTCCTTGTTGATAGGGCCAATCCCATAATAATAGGGATCCCAACTCCTCCTTCCCCATCTATAAAAGCTTGCTCAAATCCATGGCAAGCTAGTCTTGAAGTGCCTAAGCTCTGAATCTCCATATTCCCAAGAGCCTTTGTGTTGCAAAGAATCCTCTCTTTCCCTTAAGGCTGACTCAAGTAAGGAGACCATTGTCACGAGACTCTGGAGAGGTTTTCCCTTTCCTTGGCGAGCTTTGTGAGACGTGGACGACTGGAGACCCGTCCGAAGGAGACCGCGACGTCAGAACTTGGTTGTAATCTCTCTTCGCTGGTTATTTAATAGATGATTATGATTATGGTTCCACTCCGTTTTCCATCATGTTAACGCGAGTAATGTCCTTTCTGACTGATGTTTAGTTACGTATCCTGGTTTCTATGCTTGTATCTATTCGTTTCTTCCATGTGCAGGTGTTCATCCGCGGAGATCATGGAGGGATTGTGATCTGCCAAGGCTGAGGAACGGGGACGCTTCTTCTTCAGATCCTAGCGTTGGAATCCAGGTAGGCTTCTATCTCCAGCCTTTTCATTCGTAATTAGGAACCTGCGTCATGACATTGTTTGTTTGTTGCTAGACCCCTGCTGGGCTAGTAGGGATCGCCTCTATCCGCAGAGGGGATTTACCTCGTCAACAAATTGGCGACTCCGTTGGGGATCCAGCTGGTTGTTTGATTTGTAAACTATAGACGGAGCCTGAAGTACAGCCAGATAGCCTTCGAAACGCTTCTACCTTGCATTAGCGGAGTAGATCAATGCTACTTCAGTCAATCTCCGGTTTGGTTTACGGACTGAACGACTTGGAGTCTTTGTCTTGCCTTGCCGTTTGTATCTTGCTTTTCCTTGCTTGATGAACCTTCTGGGTTGGGTTTTTTGTGTGTTTTTGCTTCTTGGATTGCTTAGCTTGCATTGGTCTGTTTCTGGAGTGGCTTGTTTTTAATTTTTAGCTGAGAAACTCAACTGGCGCGGTTTTTAACCCGACAATCGCGCCAATTGGCGCATGTTTCCTTTGTTCAACTCGCGCCAATTGCTTTCTGGCGCCAGTTTCACTCTTACAGTCGCGCCACCCCTGTAAGTTTTTTGAGTTTTCTCATTTTTGAGCTCTCTGGATTTGATCAGTGTTTTTCTTCTTGATTTTCCGACTGCCTGAGTGTGTTGGAGTCTTGTTTGGCTGGGAATTCACCTCTGTCCTTTGGTTGTTTGCTTCTATCTATCGATTTCACGTTTTAAGCCCTAGGTCATCTAGTGGCTTAGTGTATCGAGCCCTCCTTGGGAGTTTTGGTGTTTGGATTGTCCTGTCAACTACCTGATTGATTCTCCACATTCTCTAAGTAGTTGTTCATTGTTTTATTGCAATTTTTGGGTGATTGTTCATTTCTTCATTCGAAACTCGTTTGGTCTTGCTTTGGACCTAGATCACACGGTCCATCGGAAGCTTTTGAGTCTTTTATTCGCTTTGAGAGACTTTGGTCGATTTGGGGATCTGATTGCTTGTGTTGTTGAGTGAAATGTGTTTGTTTCGCTCTCTTCTCAAGTTGCTCCATTTGTTTTCAAGTTTGATTAGTGCGTATTAGCCATTAAACATTGAAAATCAAAAAAAAATCTCTTATACTTTTGTTAATTAGTGCAAATTGTGATCTTTTCCATATCGCTAGTGATTAGTGTGTTGAATGAAAAGTTGTCAATTGCATTAGTTGCATTAGAGATCTCATTGTTTGGTTTCCGTTCATTTCGTTTGTGTAAAAGCTCTCAACTCTTCTCTAATTAGTTTTCATCGAACGAAATGTTGCACTGTGGCATATAGCTTTGCATTTAGGAGACACTACATACGATAGGGCCTGGAAATTGAAACTTAATTGAAGATCAACTATAAAATTTATTCAATTAACCTAAGGCAACATTGGAACTTAACGAAACATATTTAGAAGGTCTAGGCTAGAGACGTGTTCCGGCGTCGTTAAACCTAGCAGCTGTCGTTCGCCTGTTGGCTTTAGACAGCGCTAGTACGGACTTGTGCTCCCCGTACCGTCGCGTATATAAAGGGAGACCCCTATAGGTTTTCAATCCTTTATCCACAGGAAGCCGAGTCTACCGCCCTATACCCGTGATACACCAAACACAGCATTCGGGGAGACTACCTGCACGTACGGAAAGTCCTTGGTCGATTTCTATTTCATTTTTGAAACCAAGGTGTATATTGCAGTTCACGGATATTTGGTACACCCTTTGTGCCTAGTTTTTTCCTGAGCAGTCATTTGGTCTTTTCTGACTCCCTAAACTTGAAAAGGCCGTCAAGCGCTTGTCCTTTCACGCTTGTGTCAACTCTGAAAGAGATAGAGTCATATTTTTATCGTTTCTCGACTCTTGAAACATGAAACGGTATAATTTCTTACTTTCCAATGTGGTAAAATTAATCGCCCACGATTTCACACCTATTTAGACATTGCTTGTTGACCGTTTGATCGTGTGTCTTAGCTCATTTTCAGCCTGTGTGTGTGTTTGCTCTTTTCTTCTAGTCTTTTTCCACAGTGGCGGAACCATCGGTTTCGTCTACTGGTAGTCCTTACACGGACGATTCTTCAGAAGCTTCTCAGCCTTCTGTTGAACCACAGCAGCCTGTTGTTTCCGAGTTTCCCGACGGGGGACCGGTTCTCGCCAAGCAACCCTTTGGAGGACCAGTTGAGTTCAATTGGCCCTTTTCGGACCCTGTGTCGGAATTGAGATTAGGAGCTGATTTCCTTTCTCTTACATCGGGTTCACCGTTTGTTGCTGTTGTTTTTCCTCCTAGTCCTCGCCGTCTTTTGCGTGATTTAACGGCAGGATCAACCATGAGTGATTCTGGTGAGGAAATTTCGGGGTCTGATGACTATCAGCGCATCCCTCGTAGATTGTTTGAGGGAGACGGTTCCGAGCTGGCTACCACATTGTCAGCCAGTCCTTCTTTACCACAGGGATACAAATCTCTGGGTCAGATCATTTCAGCTGCAGCCTCTATGGGGATATCATCTCCGGCGTCGAGACCAGCTGCCACTACACCCGGGGTGTCTCCTTCGACGCCCGTCACTTCTGTTCCCGTTCGGCCCACTGTTTGTGTGGCTGCCTCTTCTTCTGTTGTCTCAGCATCTGCTACTAGGGCTGGGGCGACTCCTGAAGACATTTACCTAGCTACTGCTATACCGGAGAATATCTCTCCGGAGGAGTATCGGTTGTTTTTGCAGCAGCTGAACGCCGGAGCTGGACAAGTTCCCCAAGATCCTTACCGATCCTTCTTTTCGCACTATGCACAGGATGGCACTCCCGTGTATATGTTCCCAGGTCAGTTTGACGAGCACGGGGAGGTTTTGCGCCTTCCTGCTCCTGAGGCTTATCTATATGCTCAAGGTTTACCATACAACCAGGCTTACAACCCGCAGGGACAACCCTTTCAGGGCCAACCTGCGGGCCAACCTGGCTATTTGTATGACCCACAGGGACATCCCATCCAAGGCTACCCTGCAGGCCAGCAAGGGCCATTGTACAATCCGCAAGGACCATATTATAGCCCTGCTGGTCAACCTGCTCAACCTCAACTAGGGTATCAACCAGGACAGGCCTATGGTCCTGGGGGGGAAATCCAGCCGTCTTTACCCATGCAACTGCAGTATCCTGTTGTTTCTAATGTTGCATATCAGCCAGGACCACCCTATGGTTCTGCTTCAGGTCAAACTAGTTTTCAGCAAGCACCTGGTCCTGTTCCTCCACTAGGGCAGCCGGCTCATCCGGTACAGCCCGGTGTCCCGCCTCCAGGCCAGCCGACCCATTCGGCACAACCTAGGGCTCACTTACAACCAGGTCAGCCTGCGCAACCAACACCGCCTGGTCACCCGGGCCAGCCTGGTCATTCAGGCCAGCCCCCTCACTCGGGTCAACCTGTTCATTCAGGGCAGCCCTCTCATTCCGTTCACTCTGCTCAACAGCCTATTCATTCAATGCCGCAGCCAAATCAACAGCTGCGCCCTACGTACCAGGCTCCGCAGGGTTCCACTTATCAGCAGCCTACTCATCCTCAGAGTGGTTATTATCCTCATGGTCAGTCTCAACCAGACTATAATCACTCTAGAGGCTCTCAGCATCATCCTCCTCCACCCGGTTCTACCTACACTCAGCAGTCAAATCCAAACGCTGCTTATACAGGGCAGACACCTAATCAGGGCCCGAACCCTGGTTATCAAGCCCCTCACTATGGTTACCAGCAGCCAAATCAGTCTGGTTATACAAACTATGCCCCCTACGGTCAGAATCCTGCGGGACAGAACCCGTGGGGGCAGGGATATTCACAACCATCGTGGAGCACATACCGGACCTTATCCTGGGACTGGCATGGTAATTAACCCTCCATTGCCGTTCCTGGCTACCTTGGAACTGCCGGACGTTTCGAAGTTGACCAATGATCCGATTGCACATAATCCATATTGGCCTCCGGTTCCCACCAAGATACCAGGTGACTGTCCCAAGTTTGAGGGCAAAGCTGGAGAAGACCCCCAGGCGCATGTGATGACGTATCACCTCTGGTGCTCGTCTAACTCTTGGACCGACGATTCGGTTCGTCTGCGTCTTTTCCAGCGTACTTTAACAGGAGCTGCTGCTAAGTGGTACATAGAATTATCCCGTGGTATTTTTCAGGATTTCAACTCGTTAGCTATGGCTTTCCTCACGCATTTCCAGTTACCGGTCCGGTATGAGACCGGGACGCACCTCCTGTCTTCCCTGAAGCAGGACTCGGCCACTCACATCTCGGATCACATCCACGAGTGGCGGCGCCGTCGTCGACTGATCAAGTTTCACATACCTGATCAGATTTTGACCCACTGGTTCACCACCTCCTTTGTCAATAAAATCGCTCAGGATATCGCGATGGGAGCGTGTGTGACGGAGGAACAAGCTATCGCGCGTGCCCAGTACCTGGATCTTGTTTATTCGCAATCTGGCACGCTTTATGACATCTTGACTGATGCTCCACGGCCCGGAACCACAAAGGCTCCACCTACCCCTACGGTGGATGGTGTTATTGGTTCCGTTTCTCAAAATTTGAAGAAGTCTTCGAATGGGAAGCAGAAGGCTAGTTCTTCCAACCATACCTCTGCTATTGCCCCCTCATCTGATTCTAGTAAAACCGCGGAGGTGAATGCCGTCTAGGCCAATCCTACGGACAAATCCTCCAAGGGGAAGAAGAAGGGCAAAGGCAAATCAAAATCTGATGCCCCGAAACCGGAATCTAAATCTTGAACTGACGATGGCTCCCAACGTAAGCCGAAATTCCCTTGCCTCATCTGTGAAGGTGACCATTATACTAAGGACTGTCCCCGACGGTCCGAAGTTAGTCAACTTCTTAAAGGCTCAAAAGGGACTCCGGCTATTTTAAAAGAGCCATTTCCATCTCAGCAGACCCAGATGGTCGAACAGGCGTCACCATCTGCACCGTTTGGGTCTCAGGTTTTCATGATGAAGACTAATGCAACTATCACTATCGCTATGCGGTCGAAGGATTACAATGAACCACGGCAGGCACCCGGGAAGGCAGTTGCGGAAGGGCCGCCTCCCCCGCCTATCTCCGGTCCATTGGAAATCGAGAAGCCGACTCCTGAAACCGTTGTGAAACCACCTCCCAAGGGTGTTCTTCGAGGATCCTCTTACAATCCAAATGCTCATACCGCTCAACATTACAGTATCATTGAGGATCTGGCATAGGCGCCATGTGCCATGTCTGCACTTGAGGTTCTCCAAATTTGTCCTTCACAACGGAAGGCTTTACTGTCTGCCATCGGTGGTATCGATCCCGTCGACTCGAGCCTTCTCACCTTCGATCTGGAGAATTTTACTCTCCAACTTCCACATCAAATCGCTTTGGTCATTCAAGTCGGGATTAACGGTCTGAACATTCATAGGGCCGTCGTAGATGAGGGTGCATCTACTTGCGTTATGTCCTCCGCTTGCTGGAAAGCCATTGGCTCTCCAGCCTTGTCGTCATCTCCCAATGCCCTCGAGGCATTTGATGGTCGGGAGTCTAAACCCCTGGGAGTTCTTGAGAGTCTTGCAATCACATTACAGGGAAAAAATGTCAACGTGGAAGTGGAAGTGGTTGACGCTAAACTCAACTACAATATACTTCTTGGCCGCAGCTGGACCCATGCCATGCTCTGCGTGCCGTCTACCGTCTTTCGGTTCATTAAGTTCCCTCACGAGGGCAAGATTGTCACGGTAGATCAGTTGTCATTTTTCACCTCTAGCTCTGAGAACAACATGCCATACGTGGATCAAATTCCGAATCCCCCAGACAGCATAGGACCTGGTCTTTTCAAAGACCCGGTTCTCATGGGTATATTCCCCGCACCGCCACCGAATACCGCTCAAGTCAACATGTTGTCCAGGACTGATGACCCCTGGCTTATTCCTACACCTGAGCAGGTATATGAGTTTGGAGAATCCATGCCTTTAACGCCAGTAGAGATCAGCTACTGTGAGATTGTTGCCGCATCGGACCCTCCACCTCCTCAGCATGCTCCGATGAGCATGGCTCTTGACATCTACTCACAATCCCCCTAGCTTGGTCAGGCTGATTCACCTGATCCTCTTAGAGAGACTTTTCCTTCAGATGAGGCTATCATTGAAACTATGTCTCTTGAGGAGCTGCCCTGGGGCGATGGACATCATCGCTCCTCGTTTATGCCCAGCTTGGGGGCAATGACTGATTTTCTGGAGCGTTATGCTACTCGGGTTCCTTCCCCTCCTCTTCAAACACCGATCTTAATGCACGAGGTCTTTTCGGAGGGTAATCTGAGTAACATTACTCAAACTGTTCCAATCGACATCTCTGTTAAACCGGGGATTGTTGAGAACATTCATGTGGGTGTGACTTGTTCTCCCAAGGAGATTCAGGTCTATACTGAGCTTTTCAAAGAATTCAGAGATGTTTTCGCATGGTCTTACGAGGAAATGCCGGGAATTGATTCGAGTATTGTCGTGCACGAGATTCCAACCTACCTAGGTGCGAAACCCGTGCGCCAACGCTTACGTCCCATGCATCCTCGGAAAGCCGCCGCCATCAAGGCAGAAGTTGAAAAACTTCTGAACGCGGGTTTTATTTATCCTATCCCCCTTACAGAATGGGTGTCCAATATCATCCCTGTTGATAAAAAGCAGGGTACAATTCGAGTCTGTGTGGATGATCGCGATATCAATCGCGCCTGTCCTAAGGATAATTATCCCACTCCGTTCATCGACCAGATCATCGACGAATGTGCCGGGAGTGAGATCTATTCCTTAATGGACGGTTTCTCAGGCTACAACCAAATCAATATTGCACCTGAGGATCAACATAAGACCACATTCATCTGTCCGTGGGGCTCTTTCACGTACAAAAAACTTCCGTTCGGCTTAAAAAACGCTGGCGCCACGTTTCAGCGTGCGATGTCCTACGCTTTTCATGATATTCGCCATATTTTCCAGCCTTATCTGGATGACTTGCCAGCCCATTCGGGTAAGCGAGAGGACCATCCTGAGCATCTCCGCCAGATATTTCTTCGTTGCAGATGCTACAACATCAGGCTCAACCCTCATAAGTGCATCTTCTGTGTTGATTCTGGCCGTCTTTTAGGCTTTATAGTCTCGAAAGACGGAATTCTCCTTGACCCGCTAAAGGTTGAGGCCATCGTAAATCTCCCATCAACCTCCTCCCTGTATCAATTACAGAGTCTACAAGGGAAAGCGAATTTTCTTAGGCGCTTTATCCCGAATTATGCCGAGGTGGCCAAAGGATTCACTCGTTTGTTAAAGCAGAATGTTCCCTTTCACTGGGACGAAATTGCTTAGGAATCCTTTGAGAAGCTAAAGACGTTGCTAGTCAATGCTCCATTGCTTCGTCCTCCGGACTACCACCGCGAATTTACTTTGTATCTAGCCGCCGCATTAAGCACCATCGCCATGGTCTTGGTGCAGGAGGACGAGAACGGTGACGAACATGTCGTTTATTACCTGTCTCAGAACCTTCTTGACCCGGAAACGCGTTATGAACATGTCGAGAAGTTGGCCTTAGCAGCAGTACATGTCGTACAACGCTTTCGCCATTACATCCTTTTGCGCACGATAACAGTGATTTCAGACTGTAACCCTATGACGTATATTCTTTCTAGACAATTACTAGGGGGCAAGTACTCCAAATTGATCGTCATCCTGCAGGAGTTTGACTTGGAGTTCACCACTGCCAAGTCAACTAAATCACTAGTTTTCGCGGATTTGATATGTTCTCTCCCTACGGACTCTGTTCCTTCACACTCAGAAGATCATATACCGGACGAAACGTTGTTTCTTATCGATACTCGCGATCCTTGGTATGGTGACATTATAGTGTATCTTCAGACCGCGACATTTCGGTCTGAGTTGGATAAAACTGCCCGCCGTCGGATTCGGCAGCAGTCCCAACCCTACCGTATCGTAGGAGATACCTTATATCGCATTGGAGTAGATTCGGTGCTCCGACGATGCCTTACCTTGGAAGAGGCTGAGAAAGTCTTGAATGACTGCCACAGTGGCGCCTGTGGCGGACACATGTCCGGATATGCTACTGCCCAGAAGATTCTGAGGGCAGGATATTTCTGGCCTTCCATATTCAAGGATTGTATCACTGCAGTCCGTAAATGTCATCCGTGCTAGATTTTTCAGCGCAAGATGCGCGCGCCGCCATTTCCTTTGCATCCCGTTATTACCGTCGGCCCTTTTGCGAAATGGGGCGTGGATTTTATGACGTGTAACCCTCACTCGGCCGGGGGGCATGCGTATATCATTGTCGCCGTCGACTACTTCACTAAGTGGGCCGAGGCGATGCCTACAGTAGCTGCTGACGGAAGAACGGCTGCTTCATTTATATTCAACCACGTTATTGCACGATTCGGGGTTCCTCAAGCCATCGTCACTGATCATGGTACTCATTTCCGTGATTACATGATGACGGAGCTGACTTCAACGTTGGGCTTACGTCACGACAGCTCAACACCATACTACCCTCAAGCGAATGGCCAGGTTGAAGCGGTGAACAAGGTTTTGGTCACCATGCTTCAACGAACAGTTGGGATTCATAAATCCAATTGGCATCTCCAACTGTTCTCAGCTCTCTGGGCATACCGAACATCTGCTAAGAGTGCAACCGGGTTCACACCTTTCCAATTGGTGTATGGTCTGGAAGCTACTCTACCGGTTGAATGTGAAATTCCTTCGCTTAAATTAGCTGTGTAGCTCTTACCGGATACCTCCCCTGAGGAAGAACGTCTTCTGTATCTCGAACGATTGGATGAAACCCGTCGACTAGCTGCTTTGATCATCGAAGCACAAAAGAAGAGGGTCAAATCTCATTTTGATCAAACTGTTTCTCCCCATTCTTTCATCGAAGGAGATCTCGTCCTCTTGTACGATCAGGCACATGATAAGCTTGGAGCCGGTAAACTCCAGCCTATGTGGCACGGTCCCTATATAGTAAAACGCGTTTTGAAAAATGGGGCCTACGAGCTTATAGATTACGAAGGAGTTCCGCTGGCGCAGCCCAGAAATGGGTTGTACCTTAAAAAGTACTACGCTTGAAGTGATTTCTTGGTGTGGTGTGTGTACATAGGTGTGTGATTGTCATTTGTGTGCATAGTGTGGTGTGCTTTGTAAACATCTTTCTGCTGATCGGGTCTTCCTGGTTGTGCAGATGTCTATTCATCCCTTTGTTGGTTTCGCGGATGGTGCCTCCCGCAGTACCAGGAATCTGTCTTCCGCAGCCTGGGTAATCTACGATCCTGCTGGTGAGTTGATTGACCTGCAAGGTGTGTGTTTAGGACATACCACGAACAATATCGCGGAATATAGTGCCGTGTTGGAATTGTTAACCGAGGCAGTAAACCTTGGTATCCGTGAATTGCTCGTGTACCTAGATTCACAACTTGTAGTGTTACAGCTGAACGGACACTATTCGGTAAGGAAACCGTCCATCTTACGTCTGTATTTGCGTATTCGATTACTGGAAAGGAATTTTGACTACATTACATATCATCATATACCCAGGCATTTGAATACATTAACGGATGCAGTAGCAAATTTGGTATTAGACAGACATTTGCGCAATTTATAAATCATCATCACATGTAAAGAAAGACTCATCCAGAAATAGATATGTATATATATAGGTATCGAAATGTTTACATAGAGTGTGTCACATAAAACTCAAAAATATACATAATCGTCTTAGTACATCCTGAGACACTATGTCTCTCAAAAATAGGTGTGGCATAAATCCTAAGGACTAATCCGCATGGTGCTCATGGTAGCACGTCACTGCACGCACTAGGCGCCTCAGGATTCGGTGGATCCGGTTCGGAACTCCCACCGTGTGGCGCTGGTATGCCATCGGTACGTTTGATAGCCGGGCATAGTCTGGGATCCCATGGGCAATCCCCTCGAGGTTCTGGATCAGTTCCTCTCCTCCGGTGCCTTCCCCCTGGATCTCAGGGGCGAGTTGTGTCCTCCGGGAGATTGGAGACATCCCGGCTGGTCTCTCAGGTCCTACATCTGCATACATATATAATTGTGTCAAGACAAATGTGTATTAACAAAAAAAAAACATATAAACATAAAATCAAAAATATGAGGTCTTACCCAGCTCCTCGTCCCAGTCATCTCCTTCTGGTAATGGGAGATCTGGGTCCCCGGTAAAGTCAGTTCCCAAATAGGGCCAATCTTCCACGACGATCAGTTGGCGCCGTAGCCACCTAAAGAACTCTGGCCTCCAGGACATCTGTTGGCCACCTCCAGATCTGGGCATCAGTGCTGCCCAGCGAGCCATTCGTGGCTCTCGTGGTATCGGACTCGCCACTGCGGCCCCTTGGCCCTGGAAGATTGGTATGCATTCCAGAATGAACGATACCAAGATGGAACCATAACCGAACTGTTTCAGTTTCCCCTGTTTGCACCTTGTGAGCTGCCTTTTCATGTTGATAGTTACTGCTTCTGCCCAGTTGAACAGTAGGGGACCCATGCATTTTGAGGCCAGCAGGAGTTGAGTCTTCGTGGCCTCGTGTGGAGCCTACGACCCAGCAGCCCGCGTAATGGTATAGAGAACTACTCTCAGTGCTAGATCAGGGATGGTGGAGATATCCACCTTCTTGCTTCCTGACCCTGTTTGTGCCCCTCGGCACACCCGTGCCATTACTTGTTCCATCTTTTCCGCGGATGGTCTGCTTCCAGTTAGTACAGGGATTGGACCTCTGCGGGACAATCCAGTGATGAAATAAATGTCAGTGACCTCCAGTTCTAACACCTGGTCTCGTAGCCTGAACACTTGTTCATTTTCATCCCAGATGCTGATTAGATATTGGAGGAGCTCGGGCTGAGCTCGTAAACATGGCATGACGAAGAACTTCTTTAATCCACAGTGTCTAAGTGCGTTCATGCAAGCTTGGCTTTGCATGGCCTGTTCATCCTCGTCTCCGTGCTCTCGTTCCTTCCATTCGATTGCCATTTTGAGTGATTATCTGCATTCACATGGTCAAAAACCCCTGGTTAGATCTTTGGTGAGCTTCAAATTCCAAGAGATTTGGTTTAAATACCGAAATTTTGGGCGAAATTTAAGGTTCGGCCGCTGGCGCGGCTGTTTTGCTAACAGTCGCGCCATGTGGCGCGAACCCTTTACAAAAAAGAACTCATTGGCGCGGGTCCATGCCCGATACCTGCGCCAATGGGCCCGACCCTAAAATTTTAAAAATGCCCATGCAAGACTGATTCTTAAGGGGAAATCATTAAAAAATGAATGAAAATGTAGAGCAAGGGAGTGCCTTTTACCTGTGACAGACGAGAAGCTGAATGGTTGCCTGGATTGGTCGCAATCGTCGACGGAAGTTTCTGCTCCAAATGGACCACTGTTGTTTTCTACCAAGGTAAGTAGTAAAAGTAATTTTATTTTTACCAATTAGACATATTTATAACATTTTCGACATTAAATGAGTTTTAAAAGTTATTTTTTATCAAATATCTGCATATGTTATGTCGAAAATGGATTTTACGCTTGCTTGGTATGTGCAGCAATAGGTTTTTGCGACTTAAAAGATGGAAACGAGTTGTATTTTATACTTTTTCGGACTCGGTAAATAGATGAAAAAGTCACTCTGGAGTCATCTTTCAGCTCTTTTCTGACTCTCTAAATATGAAAAGATCGCTGAGGCCCTTGTCGTTTCAATCTCGTTAAAATGGACACGAATCGACATCCACCCAGTATAAGTTTAACCCTTTTTCGGGCTGGGATGGATTGATTACGAAAAAGGAATACCCTAGCCTATTGCGACTAGGAGGTTTTCCCAGGTATTGTTTTCTACCTTTTCGGATCTGGGAAACTATTTACGAAAAGGGACTGGTGGAGTTTTCTTTTCCGCTGTCTTTTCAAACTCTCTAAATATGAAAAGACGCCGAGTTCTTCCTTTGTCAGACTCACTAAACCCTGATGACATCAGATCTAGTCGAAATGACGTTCTCCGAGTTTCTCCTTCCTGGGACTCATTAAATGCACTAGGATGGATTCGCCCGAAGGGCGGACTTATATCGCAAGCATATGCTATCCCCTTCAAGCTTGTTATTAAAAATAATTGGGGTACTCGCCAGAAATGGTGGGGGAAAAATGGAGCCATCGTCGTTATCGTCGGCAGTATGTCGCTCTTGAACATGGCACTTGTCTGCATTCGTGTCGGGTTGGGGACATCTCATCTCGTTGCTTCACTATGCCTCCATGGGTTTGGGTAATCTCTTTTGACCTCTCATCTGTTCACTGCCTCGTTACCATGACCTCTGATCCATTGATGTCAAATGCTGCCAAGTCCACTGTCGTGCCATTCATGTGTTCAAGAGAAGTTGGCCTCTGCAAATATCAACCTTCCTCTGTTTCTCATACGATCCTGATTCACAACAAAACATCATGTTCCTCTGTCTCGTGTCGATGATGTGGGAATCATTATGGCCCACCTTTGATCAAGGTCACTTCCTGTCGACATCAACTCATTATCCGGGAAGTTGGTCTAGAGACTCCTTATGGTACCTTGGTGCCTGCATGCCTCAATGGCAGGTTCGTCGCATTCGACGAGAGGTTTACATCATTGGCCTCCGATCGAGTGATTCTGCGGGTGTTCGACGTCAGTTCATTTATTCGCACGCCGTAGATTGTACCTGTAGTACCTTGGGGACCATTGTCATTATTGGTGGTTTCTCTCACGTCGGTTAACAGCTTTCATCATTGGCTGGTAATCCGACGATGTTCTTGCATGTTCGACTTCAGCTCACATATTCACATGCTTGAACTTGTACTCTGTTGGGTCGAGATGGAGCGCAAGACCCTGGATTGTGTCTGTTGTAATCCAGGCTGCGATTGTGTATTATTATCATTATGTACATGACTCACTTACTGGATGGCTGCGACCATACCTGAGTCTATTGGTTTGATCTTAGTTGGATGGCTGCGCCCATACCCTAGATCCGGATTATAACATACTCTGTTTCGGATGGCTGCGTCCATACCACTTTTACATCATGTACTTGAGATATCAGTTGTATCTTTCTGCGCAGGTTTTCCGACGGCGGGCCTTCGGTTGAACATGTTCTCGTAAAGCATTTCACCCCTCTCCCTCTCGGGCCTCATACTTTAGGGGGCATCTGTTACACAGTAATTTGTCACCGTCCTTACCATTCCCCATCCCGCACAATGGAGGACCCATTCTGTGACCTGTGGACATTGTCATGCCTTGGAAACATCATCAATGCATCCCTCTGAACATGAGCTTTATTTTCCCTTGAGACATCTCCTTGCAAAAGTCATGAAAAACATCCCTTTTGGCATTGGCGCGGGCAGGCAGTTCAGTGCTCGCGCCAATGGGGAAATTACTGCAAAGAAGTCGCGCCAACTGGCGCTCTGTAATAGAGCCGTAGTCGCACCACCCATTTTGGGAGTTGTTTTTTAAATAAGGATGGCGGAAGTTGAGTTCTAACAAACTCACAAACCATTACCTATCTTGAGTTGGGAGGTTTGGCTGCGGGAGTTCTATGGAGGGAAGTGGTTTTTCCACCTCCCATGGAACCTTCCTTGTTGATAGGGCCAATCCCATAATAATAGGGATCCCAACTCCTCCTTCCCCATCTATAAAAGCTTGCTCAAATCTATGGCAAGCTAGTCTTGAAGTGCCTAAGCTCTGAATCTCCATATTCCCAAGAGCCTTTGTGTTGCAAAGAATCCCCTTTTTCCCTTAAGGCTGACTCAAGTAAGGAGACCATTGTCACGAGACTCTGGAGAGGTTTTCCCTTTCCTTGGTGAGCTTTGCGAGACGTGGACGACTGGAGACCCGTCCGAAGGAGACCTCGACGTCAGAACTTGGTTGTAATCTCTCTTCGCTGGTTATTTAATAGATGATTATGATTATGGTTCCACTCCGTTTTCCATCATGTTAACGCGAGTAATGTCCTTTCTGACTGATGTTTAGTTACGTATGCTGGTTTCTATGCTTGTATCTGTTCTTTTCTTCCATGTGCAGGTGTTCATCCGCGGAGATCGTGGAGGGATTGTGATCTGCCAAGGCTGAGGAATGGGGACGCTTCTTCTTCAGATCCTAGCGTTGGAATCCAGGTAGGCTTCTATCTCCAGCCTTTTCATTCGTAATTAGGAACCTGCGTCATGACATTGTTTGTTTGTTGCTAGACCCCTGCTGGGCTAGTAGGGATCGCCTCTGTCCGTAGAGGGGATTTACCTCCTCAACACTAGTGATAAAACAACTCTAATATTTCATTTAGCTTGAAGGCTAAAATTTTGGAATATTACAGACCTCCCCTCCA